>JAMZAV010000314.1:0-425437 GCA_024449915.1 Sweltsa coloradensis
GTCAAGTCCCTTAAAATGAAGCAACTCGTCGTGGGAGATGCACTCTGTTTCTAGGATTCTAAGGATCTCAACGACAATCACAAGCGCTAGGACGTGAAAGTTGGGGGAGGGGGACAAATCTATTAGCAGATATTGTGGGCGTCAGGTGCATACTGCAATTATTTCGTCATGTTCTAACTGCACTCGGACTCTAAAAACGATGTTTTACAACAACTATCTGCGATCTAAAACCTCAGAAAATGAACTTGAATTGGCCCATTTTAGTAAATTTCAACCTAATTTTTTATGTAATGACGAAGCATACGGGCGAACATATTCGTTTTACCAAGGTGAATGTCGAATTGTATAAATTCTGGGATTCATATTAAACTCACGTTAGTTTTGCCCCCCAACCCCTTCTGAGCCAAACTTGGGGGGGGGGGAGGCATTGCCCCCTGCCTCCCCCGGTTCCTACGCCACTAAACATCACACATTTCAAATAACTTTACTATCTAATATGTTTATGAACACCACTTTTATAATGCCTTATTGAAATAAACATGTTTTAGGCCTACATAAGGTAGGTAGGTTTATAGGTAAAAGCTATTCAAGATAAACTTTGTCCAGCAGTACAAATAACTTAGTGCGTATAGGGGCTAGCGAGCGAGTAAACGGACGCAGCAGCAGCACAAAACAAGTTAGGTTATTGAGCCAACAGAAGCAACGTCAGAACAGGAATAACATACAAGCTCTCCGGGGAGGTACAGCCTGGAAGAAAACTTATTCCCCAACCACTTGGTTGTATCCAATACAGGAACACCGACAAAGGTAGCACATGCGTAGAGTGTGGTACTGGTATTGATTCGGGTGTCACGGGTTCGAATCCCGTCGAGACCAGCAATCCTGACTTAAAAGTTTTTCCAAAGTTTTTTTTGTCGTAAAAGCGAATGCAAGAGATTGGGTACTCTGAAACAACCGATTTGAACCTTATAGCAGGCATCCTTACCGATAAAATTGCATCGCATTATACATATTCTGGACAACTTCATTTCAGAGATGCATTTATTAATTTTATTTCATGAATTGGCGACATACTGCATTTACTGCCATTTTAGAGTGACCAGTGATCGATCAGTGATCTACAATGATGGGGAAGAAGGGGGAAGGGGCAACCCGGTAACGCCACGTAGCCTACTCTTCTCTAAAAGTACCAAGGGGACCAATGGCTTTACGACTGACAGTGTTGGCTCGGGCGCTAAGCGCTTGACTCTGATTCGGGAGGTCCCGGGTTCGAATCCCGTCGAGACCGGCAATCCTGACTGAAGGTTTTTTCGAGGTTTTCCTCAGTCCTTAAGGCGAATACAAGGGATTGAGTCCTCCTAAACAGCCTTCGGACATCCCTTCACAATTTCCTATCCGCACATACCTAGTTCACCTGAAGAGGGGCTAATTGCACCCTATAACAGGTTGCCCACGATAAAAAAAAAGAGGCTTTACGTCCCATCTGAAAGGACGGTGTAACCTTGACAGTCATAATAAGTTTCTTCACTAACCAACCATTGCACATAACTGAAGAACACCCAATACCGAATTAACAATATTTAATAATCAAAGCCCCAATCGCAGTTGTTTAAGCAGGCATTTACATTGTTTCTATTTATAAACGTATTGTAAGGGAGGAATTTACCAATCATTTGTAGCTACACGTAAGTCTTTATTGTAAGATTCAACTATTAAAACTATACTTTACAATGTAAATGTATGTAAAACTATGATCCCTTTACATCTTCTGGCACATTCTACCCCTCTGCCATACTCTTGCCGAGGGAGAGTGGAAATGGTACTTGTAGTTTATTTTAATTAATTCTCAGTTGGAACGTTAAGAAACTATTAAACGAAGAACACGTCTGTGCCCAAGTGGCAATGATAGAAAGACACCAATGTGGTCACGTGGTGTTGTGATATCTCCCTCGTGGTTGGTCGGTGCAGCCTCGAGGGAGGGGTGGGGGGGGGGGGACCTGTTGCCGCATCATGTCCCACAGCAGGGCGCGTGACGTCAGGGAGATGCTGGGCTCAACGGGAACAAGGGGCCTATTTACTAACCAATTGGCGATCGAAAGTGACAACTTAGAACATTGAATCAGTCCTGCTTAGAGTGGTAGCCATGAAAGTTTTGCGTCCCAGTGGTAGCCCTGGAGTTAATATTAGTGTGTTTTTGGCAATTTTGACGGATTCTAAATTCTAGGAAATGAAATTTATGGAAAAGTCCTATGATCGTGGCCTTCATATAATTCATTTTTACACAATAATGTCAAATTCCGAACAGATGTGACTAAATTTGTCTGAGAAATTTGAAAGCATGTAAAATTAGCATGCCTGCCTCCTTTTAATAAGTTGTCACACACGTTGTTGTATTTGCAAGGTTGTTGCCGTCGATCGACTTAATTTTCGCACGAGTTAGTGAGTAGACTCCTGTAGTTCTAATTTAAGAAGTTCGGATGAGCTCAGAAAAACTGATTTTACAATGTGAAAAGTCTATTAGTAAATCTCTTGATCACAATCCAGGAAGTTCGCACAAAATATCACGAATCACTGTTTTGACTCTTAATTTTCACCACAAAAATTTAAACTTTTCAGAGATCGATTCAAAAGAATCTGTGTATTAACTCTTTCATACAACATTTGCACATTTTTCGTGAGAACATGAAATTACTCTAATTGCTTTTCTAATAGTGCATATTTTAGGGTAGTTACTAAAAAAAACAATATTGTTTAAAAATATTCCCATAGTACGCATATCGTTTCTAACTACCTCTAAACGTTCAAATTTTGTGAGTCGAATTAATAAACATGACAAAATATAAAAAAATATAATAATAATTTTAGAGGAATTATCTGATCCTGCTTACTCAATGAATTCCAACTATGTAATCGAGTCCGAATTGACTGGCTTATCCAAACTTAACATCATATTTTGTCATACACTATACAGTGTCTTATCATGGTCCAAAAATCAATAAGGATAGAACATTCGTTTGGCTTACCATACACGTTATTAAAATGTAATTAATGGACATACACTGTTCTTATAAGAAATAATTTTTAATCGTAATATTTCGACACTTTTCGAGTGTCTTTTTCAAACTGAGGTTGAACAAAGGATTTTTTTTAAAATACCCCTTATTTTATTTATTTATTATGCAGGGTTGGCTTGGTCGCTTTGATTTAAAGTCCTCCACTGAAAATCAGTTATATAACGGAGTGGGTAGACTATAAATAAAATTTATTTATTTATTTAAAAGACAATCGACTAGTGTCGAAATATAACGATTCAAAAGTATTTCTTGTAAGAACAGTGTATGTCCAATAATTACATTTTAATAATCAATTTATCAGTTCTACTAGTTTAATTTTTATGACCACACACGTGTTTCTACAAATATCAGTTACACGTTGGTACTTGACACTTAGCATGTAAGTAAACCTTTTTGTCGTTCACATTGCTATTTCAATAATAATCCTTGTTTTCTGCTGCTCATTTTAGTAATGTAAATTTCACTTCACTCTGACCTAGTTCCTAGGTAAACCTATAACGACTGTTTAAATACACCTGCAAAACTCTGTTTTAACAACGAATGCATGAAAACACATAAGTGCATGTATTACGTTTCCGTTTTGCACACGTAGTCAAGTTTTCGTATTTTTGTTGTTCAACATTAATAATATAAGTGGTTGAGAAGTACTCAGCCGTGTACAATTACTAACAGCAATGCAATTAGTGTTTTGTTGTTGCTACAAACTCCTTCCCCAAGCTCGTTAGCATTTCATTCATATAGCTTCGTATTCGTGGTAGGTACTCTGCATTTAAATAAATAAATAAACGAACGGAAACGAAATGCAATGAAATCCTCGCCTCAATGCAGCTACTCATGTGCTGTTCGTGAACTAATCTAACTTGATCCCATGTGTTTGAGTGATGATCATCTAATCTGAGGCAATGTTTTTGTCGGATTTACTAGCTTGTGTTCTGGGGCGTTTCATTACTGTGAGGAGAGATTCACCACAGCCGTAAACAATCCAAACGAGATATTTAACAGGTGATGTTATGACTAACGGTAGTTAAAACTAAGTGATCTCTTGTCTTTCCTGTATAACAAGGCACGCTTGAAACCACAGATCTATCAATTAGGTAATCAATCGGCACCACATTATTCCTAACACTGATCTAACAGACTATGAGTCGTTAAGTCGGAACAACATGGCCACACATAAAAACGGAGAATTTGATTCTGAAAACAAAACATTGTAACTGGATGCACCTACTGCAGCAATAAACAATAGTTTCAACATGATAAAACAAAGCTAATAAACCTACGTATAAGGTTGTATTAGTAACCTACGTAGGCACATTGTTTTATTGTTATTTGTTATTTATTACTAGTAGTTCCAAGGTAAGTTAATCTACGGTCTTAACAACATATCTAACCTAGGCAAACATTTTAATGGAAATACAGCATTCGAACATAAATGATTTGATTTGAAAAAAGAGGGGTCTCTGAGGCAGTCGCGGAGACGAATTAAGAAACTCAGCTCTCTGTTTTTTTTTCGGTAAACAGTTTATAACACCGTTATAAAATTTCACATTCACGTTAATAAATAATCAATATATGAAATCCAGTACGCGTATTAGGCGTATACCGCGTATAAACGGTTTGGTAGGAATTTCTAGAATTGAAATCCATGTTTAAAATTTGCCATTTTTCCCATTTTTAACTTATGTCTCGCAATGGACCTTTAAGGCTTATTTTTGCAACCAAGTGCGGATATCAATATAAAAGTACTTAATTAACATGCATGCAAAATTTGGTAATGATATTACCAACCGTTCAGCAGAAATCATCAACACCTGAGTGCGCGCATTTGAGTTGGGCCAAGCTCAGCGTCCCCTCTTAAATGTATGTTAATACCAGGGTCCACTAGATACCTAACAGCTGCTGTGAGGTGGGTCTTCGCTTGTACTTCCACAATGTATAAGCGCCATTTTATATCTTGAAGTCAAGGCCCACTTGATAATGTGTCTACTGAGTGCACGCACACATTATCCAACGGACCTCAAAGAGATTTTGTAAACAAACAGAAAACTGCAGCTGGACATCAATTTGAGTAGTCGGTTGCACATTTGAATGCAATAAATACATAAATAGGCTACCACTTATATTCTTTGATTATTATATTTGCAGGTAACATTATGATGTAAATAATTTTAATATCTTTCAACTTCATTTCTCAATTTTCATTTGCATAATGGATATTAGGGCCCAAGGCAAACAGCATTGATGTAGTTGGTGAGATAAAGATGAGCCCAAACCATACTTGCACCATGTATAAACCAAAACCTAATGATTCATTTTAATAAAACTTGAACTTGAATCTGCTCTAAGCCTAGGGCCTAGGTCTAAGAACGCGGTTAACCTCCAGACCTAAGCTCTACGTCGACTTATGCCTAGGGGCGTAATCCCCAGACTACGAGAACGCTTATTTATTGGGTAAGGTCTAGCCTAGGCCTTGGTCTATGAAAAATCCCACACAAAGTCTAGCTAGCCTAGACTTATGCACACACAATCTGTTATCGTGGAGTTATAACTACAATCTAGCTAAATACAAAAGTAATAATGGTAACAATCTACAATGCCAAATCCTTGCTGTCCATGATCTGTCAAAACAAAACAAAAACATAGCACATTCTGCTACGGATAATATTACAGAGCGTGTTCGGAGCGCTCCAGATTAGTTTTAAAACGCACGCTAAGATATAAAATGGCGGTTTGTTTACATCAGGTGAGAAGACCCAGCTTACAGCAGCTTAGCATAAGTATCTAGTGGACCCTGGTTAATACAAGGGTCAAGGGATAGCACCACCCAATGTGGGATTACACAAACCCGGCGCCTCCACCAACAACACCAGAACGCCGGGGGAAAACGCTTTATTTTGTTTGTATATCCTTCTTGTACAATCTGTAAATTAAGAAGCTTCGCCCCCTATTTCGGATACTCCCATATCCGTGTTTGTGGACCATACTAATTTGCAAGTGAAGGGCATTCATTTTCTTTTCGACACTCATATAATATAAGAATAATCTTACGAAAGTAAAAAAAGTCAAACAAAACTAAGACAGTCGGGTCGGGTTCAGGTCGGGTATATATATAAATACGGTATATATAATGATGAATTCTACAATGATTAATGAATTTTATTAGTGAAGACTACGCCTAATACATCATAATTTTCTTCCAATGATTTTCTATTGGCCGGAAACTCATTGAATGTAATTTTGTATAAAATGTTGTAATATAAGTTTTCTGGACCGGCACCTCCACCAAAAAGGTATGTTAATCCTGGATTGAACTATCCAATACCACCGCTCCAAAATAAGACATTTTTGTTACCCGAAAATCGTGTACTTATTTTTGTTTATCGGGTTAGCCTCGAATACTTGACCTAACTTGAAATTTCGTGTAACCGCTTACCACTAAACGAACCTACAAAACACACCTCAGTCTTCAGTACGTTTATTGAATCAGATCTTGCCTGCGTGACAGGAGACAAATTAGCACAATCCCATCTTCCACTTCTTCGTTAGTCTCAATCTCCTAAGATACTTGCGTATCTTTCTCAGATCGGAAACCTGTCAGTGTAGATCCCATGCGATGCCTTGAAGATTCTATTAGCGCAGCTCCGTACACGCAGAGCAAACCATCTAAGTTACTCTAACTTGACAGGTCGAACGGAGCCATTATAATGCTAATCTAATAGATGGAGACTTCACAAAGCCTAATAATAACATGGGGATACTTTAAGCCGATAGTAAGATACTTCGGATTGGTGTTCTAGGAATGCTTGATTACCATGTAATTAGACGATTTTTAAAATCACCAGCGCCCTCTATATCGCACGCAAACCATTACGGGAGAAAGAGTATTTCTATTTACACGCTAAATTCCATATGCTCGGGTGTGTGGAGTACTGCGTTTCCAAAACAGTCAGTGCAGTCCACCACAATCCCAAGCATATATGCATGTAAATTCTCTTTCTACTATAATGCTTTGCGCGGAGCGCGCATGTGCAGCTAATTCGAAAAATGGTCTGATCCTGGGTGCCGAACCTTTAGTTTTAAGCGAACAAAAAAATCGTATTTAGTGTTTAAATTCTGTATCTCATAAGAATGAATGAACTTCAAAGTAGTCACGTGATCATCGCAGATTTATATAAACCAGACATTTTCAATGTTGCTGGAAGAAACCATTTAAAAGATATTTCTGTAAATGTATTTCAGATCAAGTTAAATAACAAATTATGTTCATCATCATTGGATCACCTTTCATCATCGCCTTTTCAACTATTTGGTTTCTTGTTTTAGTATGAGTGTATTTTACAATTTAGTTTTAAGAGGTTTAACGTAGGCATAGTTAGACACTTTGTGACTGGGCTCTCATTGCTCTTTTCTAACTTTCTATGGAGATTACAGCTAAATTAATTTTAAAAAAATTGTGCAACTTTTAAAATAAATAATAATAATGTTAACAAACGAAAAATGCTAGTGTCGACAATGACCTAGAACTGTCAAAACTGCGAGTCCAAAGATTCCATTTGATGTTGCAATAGACATGCTTTTATTAGTATTATTATTATTCCCTAGTACCAACCATAAATATTCATCATGTTACTCAACACGACTCCTTCTAGAACACAAACGACACGCGATGTAAGATATTTGTCGCGATCTAATCTAACAAGAAATACATTAGGAGTCACATTTGCATTCAAGTAAATAACATTACGTGTGTGAAACAAAATAATGATTGATTTGCATATTGAAACATCCATCCAAGAAATAATAACTCATCCTGGTCGTTAACAAAGGAATTAGTGGATTGAATAGTCACGTTGAGTTTGACGTGACGAGGGTTGGTACTCCTGCATTGTTTCCAAACAAAGAATCCGCAGGTTTGTCGATGACGTCATGGCATCGCCTCAACTCCCGAGGCACTTGTTGAATAGAGCGCTGGCAACACTGTACGCGTGCTACTTGAGGAGCGGAGTACGCTAGGTGCTCGCTCTATAGTAATATACGCGGTACTAGTTGATGACTACAATTATTTACTATAACAAAGTATTATTATTGACGTGTCATTTTACTATTTAGAATGAAGTATTTAATGCCACAGAATATTTTTAATGATTTTACTAAGAAACACAACTCCATAACATTTTGTCTAGTTTAATAATATTTCTTACTTCCTCTGCCAACTACGACAAGAATTATTTCTTCATTACTATCAAATAAAATCTAATTATTTGCTCGTTTCTTAAATATTCACATCTTCAAAATATGTATTACACAAGCCATGAATCTAAAATAGTTTTGTTCTTCTTCGGAAACAGATCTATACATAGAGGCTTAGCAAATATATCGATATTTCGATATGATATCGATAAGTGGAAACAATTTCGAAACGATATTTTTTCATATCAAAATATCGGGGGAGAGAAAAGTACAAAAAAATAGTTAAAAATTAAAACCAGTATAAGAGTTTTTCGGTGCGTAAAATGTAAAAGAACCTTTTGCAGTAAATGCATAAAAAATATTTTTTCTTCGAATTTCGGTTCGCGTGCTTATTATAATGTTGGAGCTGCCGGATAGCCTACAGTAAATTCTCTGATTTTTAGTCCTCCTAGTGGAGGTGCCGCGTCATTAAACGCGAGTGTGATACCGTATAAGTCGTTGAGTTTATGGCGATTCCTATCAAGTATCAACCTTATTAATTAGTCATCCACTCGTATTAACTAATGAAGTAAACTCAAGAAAAAACTTAAGTCAAGTTTGCCGGTGGCGAAATTCAAATTCATCAGTTTGAAACTTGTAGCTGTACTAGTAACATTCAATTACCGATACTCTGTACGCAGTTAAACTGAAATCCAGTTTACTGGCTGCGCGTGTGCATATCCAAAAATCAATGTTAGTCCGACCCTTATCCGTCATCCGCTTCTCTGTACAACTGTACGAGTCAATTGTTCTAAGAGGTTTATATTCCTAGTCGTAGTTGGAGCGGATAGAGAGAGAGAGAGAGAGAGAGAGAGAGAGAGAGAGAGAGAGAGAGGTGGTTTAGCAATACTTGTGGTTTCCGACAATCAATGGGACTGGCGTGTTTCAGGCGAACCAGGCCGGGCGGAAGAGTAGGAGGGGGAGACGACGATAGTCAAGTGTTTTGTCAGTAGAGCCAGATAGAAGATTATAGCTAGAACTAGCAACTTTTCTACGAATAGAAACGATGTCGCCATTGATGAGCTTTTAAGTGTAAAACAAAGGATATTTCTCAATTTATAACTCAATTAAATTTTTAATAGATCAAATATCCACGTGTGAGACTTGTTGGTCTGATTAGTTCATCACATATTTTACCGTTAACGGTTCAGATATCAACTACCTATCGATAAATAATTTCATACAAAACTAAATAATCTATTTTTGAAAGGACACATTTTGTCTATTTATCAACGTTTCTAAAAAATAAATTATTAAGTTGTTAGTACAGAAAATTATTTTTGGACGGCGTTCCTAGCTAGACCCGGCACCTCCACCAAACACAGTCCATTTTACAATAAACAGTCGGTCTTGGACGGCGTTCCTAGCTAGACCCGGCACCTCCACCAAAACACTGTCCATTTTACAATAAACAGTCGGTCTTGGACGGCGTTCCTAGCTAGACCCGGCACCTCCACCAAACACAGTCCATTTTACAAAAAACAGTCGGTATTGGACGGCGTTCCTAGCTAGACCCGGCACCTCCACCAAAACACTGTCCATTTTACAATAAACAGTCGGTCTTGGACGGCGTTCCTAGCTAGACCCGGCACCTCCACCAAAACACAGACCATTTTACCATAAACAGTAGGTCTTGACGGCGTTCCTAGCTACGCGTTCTCCGATCAGATTTTCTTTTGAGGGAAATTTTAATGAAAATATGTTCCTTTTTCACCATAAAAAACTTGGAACTAATGTAAACGCTTTTCAAAAGTTTATTGACTATAATATAATAGCGTCGAATTCAGTAGTAAACATTACGAATAAAAATTGCAATTTGATGTCACTCAGCCATTATACTGTCTGAATTAATTACTTTTTACGTCTGGTTCATGCGCATTATTCGAGAGTGGATACGTATATTTTACAATTTTGAACTAAAACATATTTGCGATTAAAATTTATTAAAAACTTTCAAATGAAAATATGAAAACTCAGTTCCTTGTTAGACAAAAAGTAAAAAGTTCAAATGGTAATTGACCAAGATTGTTGACAGCCATCATAACGACAAGGTTTATGCTCATAAACCCCATTAAATTCATTCGTGCACCATTATAGAATTTTACTTGTAAGTGTAGATTCTTAGTAACTTCTATGTGAGCGCCCAATACCTTCAAAATTAAGTAAATTCAACATTTGATTTAATCAAATCAATTATCTGGTGTTTGAACTAGTTCTCAACTTTCTTGCTAATGACGTAGCACATGCTAGCTCGTGGCTCTTGACTCAGAAAATAACTTTGGATCCCTTACTGGTAATAATTGTAATTGAACATTTCCCAAACTTTTCACCTACCATCATTATCTTTTATTTTTATTTAGTCCTATGAGAGATATTTTAACTCTTTAAGTTCCTAAAATATAATACTCCCTTTAATAATGAGCTGCCGAAGCATATTTCCATTGATTATCACTAGAGGTGAGTAAAAACAACGTTTTAATTTTAAATACAAAATATCCTCTATTTTTCAAATAAAGCATTTTGTAGCATATTTTATTTTCACCAAAACCCTGAAAAGGGTGTGTTTTTGTACTTCTTATGGTAAATGATGCTTTATACGAACATTTCAATCCGATAAATTAACTTTTAACGTCACAAATATCTGTTCAACGATAAAGCATTAAAAAACAAAACACAAAATTAACGCACCTCTGTAAATTATCACTTTTTATATGTAAAATAGGATTTGGAGCAATTAAAAAAATGTGTTTCCCGATAGGCCTATAGCAGCAAAAACCTAAACGTTAAATTTTCCTACCTTTCAATTATCACTGTTATACCTTTGTACATGCGAAAAGAAATACGTTCTTCTACGACCTCGAATACTTTTAATCCATTTCTCTGGTCGATAAGACACGTTGGTTGCAAGGAGCTTAGAACTCCCGAGTTCTTTGCTAGCGTGACGTCACGGTCCTCAAACAGATGTAGCCCCGAACAATGGGGCTTAATGAGCAAGGGGCTGTGCCTGTAATCTGGCCGTGCTAATGACAAGCAGGGGAACGTTCCAAGGAGACTGATCTTAGCAAGTCTTACCGTCAAAGAGCTTTTGTTTTTACGATGTAATATCTCAGATTGGTGTCTTTGAAGTCGTCTTACTGAATGGAAACTATACATTAAGGTGCTTTTAAGGGAAATGGTGTAACTTTACAACGTTATGTTATACCTTCTGACTAAATAAATAGACTACAATAGAAACAAAGCGTTTAGCTAATAGTTACTTTAATTATTTGGTGTACAGTTCATTAAACCATGGATTTACCAGGCAGACGCACCACCCCATAATGTTGCAGGTCCAGTAATTAAACCATGGACTTTTATCTCAGCTCCACGATTAAAAATAATTTGAGGAATATTTTTTACATTCATGAATAAGATCAATGTATGCATAACCAGCGCCACATAAATAATTAGTAATGCGACTGTAATACTTGAGATAAAACCAATATTAAAATACATTTAATTGTTTTCCATTACACTAATTGGTTTCAATTTATCAATCACTTGATTGTTTTGTAAAAAAACTCTCACACGAGTTAGTGAGATAATATATAACATCTTTGTCAGTAATATAATATCTAAAATATGATTTTATACGTATGTAATGTAAAACATAAACATATATATATATATTTATACATTCTTGTGGCGTGAAGATCTCACTACAAATGTGAAGTTTCGCATAAATAATACACTTTGTTAGGCCCGTTTGTTTGGTGTTCTATAAAAAAACTTTGTCCGCACCACTGCGGTTTCATACATAGCTAATGGCTAGGGTCCCACACACGGCTAACTTTCTTAATTAGTCTTGAGAAACACAGCAAGGTAAAGGATTTGGGGATGAAAGAGTTAAGATGAAACAGCCCAGCCTAACCGTCCGTAAGTTATGAGTACGAGCGAGCACGCGGGGTACTACTTGCTGTCAAAGAATCACAGAGTAGAACAAACTCACTGCCTTATTTATATACACCTTCAAGTTTTTTTAGTTTACATTTTTTTAAAGTGGTGCATTTTTAAAAAATGAGATGCTTTAAAATATGTAGCCACGTTTAATATAAAATTATGAAATTACACATTGTTAATCTAAAAAATGTATGTTCATAATAATTGCCTAAAATAAACGTAATTATAATTGATACAATTTTGAGTATATCCTTATTTTATATTTTAATTTGACGTCTTTCCTTTAAACACACTTATAAACAAGGGAGGGAAATATTATAAAAGTACGTTTTACATTTTAAGATATTCCAATCCTTTTTGGTGGGCTTGGAATTTGGAAAGTATATTGATTTGAGTGAGCTGTTTAACGATTTTTGTAAATTACGTAAACAAATCAAAATATTAGGAGGTAAATTAAAATACATAGGGCATAAACCTAAATTCTAATATCAAGTTGTTAAAATTTGACTATTTTTTACTCTAATTTAATGGTAGAAAAAAAGTTTAAAATATTGTATCAACATGATATCAAGAACGCGACTACTGCCTATATGAAAAATTCATGAAACTCGTAACACAGTAATTATTGTGTTATGTTGTTATTCAAACCATCACCATTTTCATCCAGATGGCGGTGATACACACTATACGTTTCAGTGAACGATAGTCATGTTTTGTAAGAAATTGCAGAAATGTATTCATTATGAGAAAGAAGAATTTTATTTTGAAACTACTAGTATGTTGTACATGTGCAACTGCCACATGGGCATACAATAAAACAACATACAACATTCAACAATATTGTAAAACCGTGGATTCAAATATATTAAAGGATATAACTACAGTGTTGCCCATAAAAGTGGTTAGACAGAATAGAAATTGTTACTCTCAATGCAACCATTGTCACTCCGAATATAAGTTTATTGGCTAATTTAAAACTCATGACAAAAATAATTAAAAAAATTTAAAGAGGCTGTCCCTGTTGCTGCACCGATTAAACTTTCCAGTAAACGCATTTAAGATGAAGGATCACCGCCAATATTAAAAACACACGAAATAATCTTATTTTAGTAATATTTCTCAAACCGTAACGTAAAATAAAAAAGGGCTACTAGATCTCACGTAGTTTCGTTATAACTACACATTCCAAGAAAAATTATTCAAATATTAATAATGAGTAGCGGTTTTAATTACGGAATACATTAACTTAATTCAAACCTTAGTTCAAATTATTCCTGGTTACAATATTTGTAAAAGGTTTTAAGCCAGATATAGTTCTAACTAACCACATGGGACCTTTGTTCACTTTTTCGTTTTTGTGTAGCGTTATGTTAATTATTACTAATAAAATGTTATTTCGCGTGGTCTTAATATTAATGATAGTCCTTCCTCTTAAATATTCGACCGACGTATGTTAAATTGTCTCCCCTTCCACACACAGAGTATAGCTACCCGATGTTCCCGTAAAACTAGAGCCGACCGCGACACAAGGAGAAAAGTAATGGTTGAAAGTTACGTCTTCCTCCCCCCCTGTGTCTCATCGGGCCGGGCCATCCCTCAGGTTAATGAGAAAAGTGAGAGCTATTCCGGGTGATGAACGAGCCACCTGCTCCCTATCGGCCGGCCTCCGAAACAAAGAACAACGCTGCTGCTGCCCTCTAGTGGCGAGAAAAACAAGCAGGAGTTAATCTTACGTTACGACTTGACGGAACTACGGGAGACGAGTCTCATTTACTGCGGCCTATAGAAGAGACGTTGATGGCCAAGAGGCTGATAAGAAAGAGGATATTATGTTTCTTACGAGGGATAATCGCGGTGGCATTGTCCAGTTGCACTTTACAGACTCGTGATGAAAGATTGTTACAAGCAGGAATCAAGTTTTGCATCTTGTATATCTTTCACGACCCTTAGAGAACAGATAGGAAAATCGCATTCGATTTATTTATTTAACGTATATCCTATTCAGTTATAAAGACTGTTTTACAAAGTAGAACAAGGACAGCGAGTAATTTTTTTCAGCTACCCTTTTTCTTTTAGTCTGTCTGTGCAGTGTCATGTCCACAGTAAAATCGGCACGCCACGTAATTGGATGCCGTTCTATTTCACCCTTTGTCAGAACTTACTACTTGTATGTTTGATATTTTGATGAAATATGTTATGGCGTTTTCCATTGGCCGCACTCAGGTCGCACTAGTGCGCCCTAGTCCTCACTGGATTGCTAGTTGTCTTTTCATTTGTTCAGTTTTGTGATGCTACTCTGCACTCGCCGAGTGCATGCCAATGGAAAACGCCATTACTTTTTAGTTTTTATACACCACTGTAATCATTACTGTTTATGCTAAAGAAGGCACTGTGCCCAACAATGGCCTTCTCAGAAAGTTAACGAGAAAAATACAATACAGTATATAAATAATGCGGTTCTTCACATTGTATAACGAGGTTGATACCTAGCTTTGAACCTCTTGCCTTATAAAAGCCAGACATTCTGGGTCAATTGCGGTGACTTAAATATTAATAATGTTTAACTGTTAATTAATTAGAGGACTGTGGATAAATAATGTAAATGTTGTGTTCAGTACTTGTGAAAATAGCTAATATGCAAAATACCTGGAATGTGGGAGACATAGGTTCGAAACACGTTATGGATAAATTTTGTAATTACTGAATTGGGGTGGAATTGGGGTTAGGTGCTTAGTGGGGCATCTAGAGTGGATTAGTCGTGGGGTGAATGGGGTGTAGGATGGGCGGGGGGAAATATGTTTAGTCTTTTAGTTTACTCCACTTAACTTTGAAAGTGCAGACTAAACAAAATGAGAGATAACTATTACCTTCGAGGATGTGAAAATAATGGCGGATCACTTACCTCCTCTCTGGAGGCAATACTTGCTGGAGCACGCCGGCCGGGTGTGTTGGCAAGATAACGAGACTACGAGAGTAGCAGGCAGGTGATCCATACTCTCACGTGGCCATGTTTCCCGCTAGCACAGCTCAGGCGGGTACGAGCGTGGGATGCACACTGCAACACAAACAAAACAAAATTAATAAAATCACCTCAAAAAATATTTTTTATTTTTAAATTTTCGTTCTGAATAATTTTGATTTTGTATTTGATAAAATCGTCATCGTAAAATCATTAATTATTTTCTCGTCGATGATGTCAGAGTTGAGAGAGTTGATTTGGAAAATCTTTAAGAGGGAAAAATACACATTTAGCAGTTAAAAAATAGGTATTCGCTCGGCCAAAAAGCATCCGGCGTATATGAAAATTTGCAAAGTTATATATTATATATTATATTGGTGGAGGTGCCGGGTCCAAAGTACTTCCAACATATATATACACTAACGGAAAGCTTCGTTCCATATTTTGTGTCCTCTCACACCTAAGCCTGTTTGATCGGTTATTTTGTGTGTATATATCGGTAAATCGGTTTATTATTACGAGATAATAAAATCCCTTGATTTGACGTACGAGCGATTCATTTATTATTTAAGTTACACACCACATTAATTAATTAAATGTGTCATGAGGATAGCAGACAAGAACATAGCCACTACCACAGTTGGTGACTGACAACCTTTACAATAGAGATATTAAAAAGTAAAAATAAAAATAAAAATATATCAACATTATAACAATCATTAGCAAAACTCTCAAACACTTAAAATAATTAGACAAAAGTGTACACTTGAGTATGGTAATATTAATCAGGGTGTCTACAAATTTTCCATTACAAAATTCCCTGACTTTTCTAGGTTTTCCAGATGGAAAATTATATTTTTCCAGGCTTCACATTTGGCTTTCTCGCACATTATTATGTAGGAAAAATTGCTCATAAATTCAATGTTGATTTCGTCGGTAATTTTATACACCAGACAAGGCAAAATAATTCAAGAATTGTTTTTTAAAATTAAGAATTTCTGATTCCAACAACAAAAAAGGTATTAAAATTACTAAAATATCAATTTTTTACATTTCAAGTAAAATTTTAAAACAAATCCCTGACTTTTCCCCGACTTTTTCAGATTTATTAAATTCCCTGACTTTTCCAGGTTTTCTAGTCTTTTGGACCCTGTTAATATTATTTGCAAATTATCCGCGATAAGTGAATGGCATGTTGGGAGTTACCTGAGGGGATGAAGCTTATTTCTAAACTTTCGTTATCAACGGCAGTAAGATACGATATTTTTGCTCTGTCGAGTTATTCACCATAAGATTCGGAAACTTGTTATAATTGTATTAAAACTCAGCCGACATCGCGAAACAAACGCCTCTCGGAAGCCTCAATATTCGATGTTAGACTGAGAGAGATAGAGAGAGTGATTGAGCTAAATACTTTCTCTACCCTTCATAATGAGATTCCTAAAAGAATATGCTGTCCATGAAGAATAACGCCTCGACTGACTAAAAAGATAAATAAACTTTATCGCTACAAGTTTTTTTAAAGGGAGAAAATTTTAAATGAAAAATCTCAACTTTCACATGCACCAAATTAAAAAAAGTCTTCTATCTCCCACAGCTCTTTATTTGTTCATGAAATTTCTCCAAGGGTTTTAAAAGTCAAACAGTATGGATCATTATTATGCAGCGATGGATCGTCCGCTATGCCAGGTCATATGGTAATACCGATGGTAATTCTGTTTTAGTTGTGCATTACCGGTGGATTGAACGTATGAAGCGCATCAGGGAATATGAGGCAATCTCAGAAAGGAATTCATGACGACGTCTTCAAGCTGACGAATCCGTGCGTCAACTTTTGATTTAAATCCTCACTAGACGGTGATGTTTGTCTTTTTCTTTTTCTTGTACTTTTACTTCGTAGATGAGCTAGGGCGAACTATGCTTTAAAACCTGGGTTTTTATTCTGAGACCTACCATTTCAACCTAAAAATGGATACTTGACGGGAGGTTGTCTAAAATAGAAATGCGCATGGCTATATCCGAGAAATATTTATATATATATATATTGCTAAGTTTTTTTAGAACCTGACCGTAAATATACCACAAAAGATAGTCGACACTTACAAGTTCTTCAACGGAACTACGTTTGATAAAGTTCCTTTAAAATTTATTTCTACACAAGGTCGTATTGAAAATCTAAAAAAAGAGTCTAAATAAATACCATGCTCAAAAGAAATTAAGAGAACTACCACGAACCGTATTTGTTATTTTTAAGTTGGCAGTCAAATGCGAAACATTGACTCGATTTACTTGATAAATTTAATTAAACCGTTTCTTTGATTCGTCTGAATTACAAAAGCGTTACGAAACCTAAACTCGATTTTAATTCGACGTATCGATATTACCAGTGAGCAATCCACTTTACTTTTTTAATGTTTACATTACAGCAGCTGATGTGAAACCACCCAGTAGGCCAATATTCTGAAACAATTTAACTTTTCTTACATTCTACAGGAACAATAATTTTTTTCCAAATTGTAAAAAAAATTGTAAAATTGGTTTGTTCCTTTCCTCCCCAAGATTGCTCTGAAGCTCCATAGTTTACTACTCCGCCCTGTGTTTATAGGCTCTTAGCTTGCCCAAGAGTATACGTATGTGGTAATGCTCTAGGCCTGCTTCCTAATGACAATACCTTGTTCCAAGTTCCTCTCGACAAAGTTCATCACTACCT
This sequence comes from Sweltsa coloradensis, assembly GCA_024449915.1. Classification (NCBI taxonomy): domain Eukaryota; kingdom Metazoa; phylum Arthropoda; class Insecta; order Plecoptera; family Chloroperlidae; genus Sweltsa; species Sweltsa coloradensis. The sequence goes on from JAMZAV010000314.1 coordinate 17,912, forward strand.
TGTTGATAAGACGTGTTCGCATCTAGGAACAATGTGTTCAGGGCGTAACGCTGGTAATCTCTGCTACTCGTTTAACTTGGGCGTATCAATCACAAGTTTGGGCGGCAATCGCCATAACATGGGGAGCATGCGTAGTGGCTCAGTTTTACCGGTTACATAGTCTTCTTATAGTCCGGTGGAGAGTTTTTCGAAGAGAACTTTTTTAATGATAATTCTGGCGTTTGGCCTCCATCTTTAAAAATGGCCGCCGTCGACCAACAAACCGAAAACTTGTTAACATCTCCGAGGTATTTGGTGAATTTTTAAGTTCAAAGTATAATTTGATAAGTATTTAATTTCTGTATTTGGTTAAGCTAACTATTTATCGATGAATAACATTGTAAGCAATATTTTTACAACAACGAAAACCAAAACGCACAGACTTCTGTATCTAGATCGGACTATAAAGTTTGATGAAAAAATAACATTTTACAGATAAAAATTAAATTTCACCACAAAACAATACGCAGAAAAAAACACACAACGCACTCACCCATTGCGTGATATTTCGGCAGAATTCACTGCGTTCACCTCTCTTTCACTGTCGAAATACCAGTTTCGTGTTTTTACCGTGTATTTTTCTGTGATGTGTTATTTTTATTGTGTTTATTTTGAATAAATAATACAATGTTCTCAGCGCAATGCTGCCAATAAACCATGTTGGTTGCATAATTCTGCCAAAACAAGAATTTATAAAACATTTTGCCTAATTAGCGGCTATCGTTCAAGTTGTTACACTTCACGCCATATTTTATTTCACGTTTTCTAAACTGCTGTTGTTCTGTTCTAATTTTTCAATATTGGTGTGATATATTTCTGGATATATGATAAATGTATTAATAAAGAATACATTGAAAACTGTTTGATAAATATTTTTCCTCTGCTTGCATTGTACACGAGTTTTAAAAAAGAGTTGCTGCTTTGAAATATGCATTGTCAAATTCAGTAAACATTTTCCTCCTCACTCATGACATGAAAACAAAAAATAAATAAAAATCAAGTTTAGTTGTTTATGTTAACCTGTCTGACATATTGTGATAATCGTAACAAATTGACATGAGCCAATTCCCTCACAAATATTAAAGTCCAGAGGACAGTGATTCACGAGTAAAATAAGTGGCGTTGTAAATATCAGTTAAATTAACTTTAGACACGGTAAAACATATAAAACATGGTTTAATCTGAAATCGCAGCGTTGCTCTTTCGAACCAAGTAGACGCAATTTAATATGCTGCAAACAAAACCGGTTTAAACATTAAATCTTATAGAAATCAAACTTCCAGTAGGTAATCTAGTATCGGTTATTAAACTTGCAATCACAGTAAAGCTTTCGAGACAATATATTATAGTGTATGTATCTTGAAATTACTGCATATAAGATGAAACTTAAGGGGGAATAGGATATTTGCCATGTCACAAATAACTATTCGTTTGGCCAGTAAGCATTCGATGTATTTGGAACTGTGTATAGTTGTAAAGCAAGTGTAAATGAACAGCCCTTATAACAACAATCAAAACATACTGTTAAGAAACAACTGACGAAAATGGTTGATTATAGACATAATCACAAAATTCAAAATTAACTAGATTTGTTACCGTTTACAAAAGTCATTTTTAGAAAGTATGACTGTAAGGCCCTGAATTTTCGTTTCCATGACCACAGTGCAAAATTTCGAACAACCGTGATGCCAAGCGAACAAGAAATTTGACTAAAACGCATGTCCTATTAAAGCCTCTTAATTAGAACATGTCACGTTAGACATTCCTTCCTAGTTGCAATCCCCAAGTCAATACATGGCACACTTCAGGCCCCTTAATGCGTTCTAGATGCGTTTTGACACCATCTTGTTTCAGCTACATCACACCTGACACCATCCAGTCTCCTGACGACACGGTTGATGTCCTCGAGGTAGATAATGATAGCAAAGACCAAGATTGAAGGCCTAATTATTGCAAAAACCAGTAAGATAATATTTTAGCGGGAAGGGGGGGGGGAGGGGAGGAATCAGATTTGATTTTGCAGCATGCAAAAATATTATTTAAAGAGTATATAAAAAGGACTGGAAGACATATTGTTGTAAGTAGACCTACCATTACAAAAAGGAACGGGAAAACCGAGAAAAAGAGAGAAACATTTTAATATGTAACTTAATCGTAACTATAATTTAAAAAATAATAATCTGATTGGTTTTTGCAATTAGACAAAAAAATATGTAATAAACATATTTAATAAATCATTTACTCGAAACTTTACAAAATGGACCTGCCTGGGTTTTGCAACTGGGCCTTCAATTGAGCTCTATCACTATTCAGCGCTCTATCTCTATTTAGCGACAGGTTGGCTGGGCGCTAAGCGCTCGACCTGATTCGGGAGGTCCCGGGTTTCGAATCGTCGAGACCGCATCATCCTGACTGAAGGTTTTTTCCGAGGTTCCTCAGTCGTTTAAGGGCGAATGCAAGGGATTGAGTCCTCTAAACACCTCAGTGACATCCCTTCACAATTTCCTATCCGCACATACCTAGTTCACCTGAAGAGTGGCTAATTGCACCGTAAACAGGTTTCCCACGAAAAAATTTAAATTTATCTCTATTTAGCGCCCTTGGTGGGAAAGAGTGCAACATTCTGTGGTGCGCAGTCTATTGCAAGGTTGTGTATCACCATCATCTTCTAGTGAATACGTAGGTCAATGTTTACAGGAGCGAGTTAGTCGAGTCAACTCTGAGTGACACTCCATGTACACAGAGGTTGACGTTATTAGCCATGTGCGCCGTCCGTAAACCACTCCGCCATCTTTGTTGACGGAGAATAGATTCTATTTGAACGCGATGTTTTGTTGAGATGTCACTGGCATGACAAGGTGTTTACACTTCGACGTAGTCTGCGCGTGTGATTCGAGTAGGTAGCTCGAACGAAATCCCAAGAGATTCTTCCGGCCCATAACGAAAGATTCCGAGGAAAGTTAAGAAAACCATCAGCTTAGTTCGGGACGCAGCCACCAGGCGCGCGTCTATACACACCTGCTCCCTAGCTGTCGTTGTCCTGTTCTCATGTTTAATATTACAGTCATGCACCGACAGAGATAGCTCATACATAGCGCATGAACTCTGATTTGGGAGGTCCCGGATTCAGGTTCTCGCCACTGGCATCCCGACTAAAAACTTATCCACAAGCTTTTATTCAGTCGTTATAATGCAAATGTGAGGGATTACAATTACCTAACATCTATAACCTAGTTAGTTACCTGAAGAGGGTCACAACGGGTAAAGGTAACGTGAAGTTGAGAACCTTACAGAGGACATCCTTACGAAATAATATAACAATGTAATATTTTATAAGATTTAAGGTTAGACCACGTACCTTGCTATTCGCAGTCCTATGTGGACGTTGTCCGCAATCGCGCCGTTTCGCTAAAATTGCACTTGGCTTCCTCATTTCAAGATATCTGTATCTGGAGATATTTATCCTTCATATATTCGAACCCGAACACTAAAACAAGTTTCCAAAGATCTTAGGTGCCTAAAAACAATAATCGGTGTTTACACTTTCTATTGGTATCTGGTTATTTTTATTGTACCAGAGAGACTTTCAAGGAAAAAATCAATTTGGAGGAAATGAAGTAGGCTTTTATCATGATTAAACCACTATGAAATTCTATGATAGTATCTACTTTCTTTGTCATTTATTGATATTAATATTGAACTGAATAATACTACGTAGAATGTATTGCCTTGTCCTGCTGACGGCTTGCTATATTATTTTGCATTTAAATTGTTATTGTTATTATATTGATATTGTTGCTTGAATGTGTTCTGAAAGTAAATATTTACTATATTAAACTGTTACTGCTACTAATGAATTATGAATTGCAAATAGCTCACGAGCTAAAGAGCTCAGGTATTCTATAATAGTGTTTTACTTATTGATTGACTGATTGATCGATTAATTGATTGTGGTCTTTTTTTGGGTAATGAGGACTTGTGAGGTCTTAACCATTTTAGAGATATAAAGATTCAATAATATTACACAAGTATAAGATACAAATTTATGAAAATAATTATTACTAAATAGTATTTAATAATTATGTATTATAACACTTTAACATAAAGGCTAACTCATATAATTTCAATTGACACATAAACAAGAAACTAGACACAAAAACGTCTTGAAAATTGGGGGTGAAATTGCTATTTGTGTTTGTGTGTAGTGATGTGTGCTGAACACCCGTGTCAGCTGACAGACGAAACACGATCGAAAGGGGTAGTGTGGTCAAAACTCAAAATTGTTATATCAAGCGACTCTGTTTGTTATAAAAGAGAGAAAGTGTTGAGGGGGGCTGAATCGAAGGGTCGAGGCCAATCCCGAACTGTTTGTTTTGGCTGGTCGATGAATGAGAGAGCGCGAATGTCACGTGGTCTTGTGCAGTGTTTGTTTATCGTTGTTACATCCGGTATGGGCGTGTGCGTGACTCACTCACTTTCGAGAGTGCTGCGCTCTGTGGGTTAGTATTCGAATTAGAAGACTGAGATTCAAAACACCGCCAAACGTTTAAAAAATATGGATTATATCGCTCAACGAGCAGGTTTTAAAGGAGGGACGACCGCCAATATTAAAACATTTAAAATTAACCGATTATAGTAATACCCGATTTTCTATCGTTTTCTTTTTGTTAATTGTTTTGTTTTTTTCGTTTGTACTTCATTACGAATTTCTTTTGATCTGATGTATTTGTGTCAAACTCTATTGTTTTTCGCTTTCTTTTTTATGAAATTTTTTTGTGCTGTCAGTCTTTGCTTCTTTTTCCTTTTTCCTTTTTGTTCATTTCTTCGTTTGCATTTACACCTTTTTTCATTTGATTCATTACTTGTACATGGTTAATATGTTTTTTTTTGTTACCAAACTTTCGAGTTTAATGCGCTTGTGGTTTATTCATAAAACTATTTCAAAACACGCCAAATCGTTTATTTTTGATTGATGGATTTATTGTGTCACGCATTTTAAAATTGGTTGTTTAATACGAGACAAAATTACTTAATGAATTAATAAAATGCGAAAATTATCATAATATTTTTTAGTTGTGTCACTGCAGATTATATTTCCCTAGGAACTAGAAATCACTTTTTTGATTTGGCATAGTTTTCGTGAGATCGGTAAATTCAAATAGTTTTAATATCGGCGTTAGTCATTCCCCTTAAAGAATGTTAATCACTATTTAATCTTACCTTAATAAAGTGAACGGATGAAGCTAGTTGCCAAAGAGCAAAAATATGCCAGGAAATAATAAACACAACGTGGTAAATCATTTTACATAAAATCAATTACACCTACGGGAGTGTATCCCGATTAATGAAATTGAGAAATTATCCCTTTGCTCATACCTGCTTTAGGTAATAAAAAATAAAATGTGTTTAGATGGTCAGTTCAAAGGCAGCAGAATCGTTGCAGTCCTGTTCCAATCTGTTCAGATCTACAATGCACCAACAAGCCAGATATCATAAAGCTAACCGTCTCAGTAGCTTAGGGGCAAAGCACCCGACCGGCAGTTAAGGAGACCGGGATTCGATACCCCGCTGAGATATATTTTTTAATTTCTGGATTGATTTACATAATATCATAACGTGTAACGTTCTGATGTCTTGGAGCGCACCGGAAATAAAGTGGTCGATTCGGTTGGCGACTTTTTATTAAGTAGTAAACTAATATATTCTGGTTTTCCCTGCAACCAAAATCAAAAATTTTATATTAATATTTATACATTGTTATAACACATAATAACTTTTCAGTTTGAGCGCAGTATTATAATATTAGAAATGTATAATTTTTTATAAACAGTAACTAAGAGGTTTCTTAGCAAAATTCAATTGTCAAAAATTTAAAGTTTGACAGTTAAAGTTGGTCTTAACCATGATTTAGTGCAAGCAATTTATTTTGCGGATATTTTTTATTTCTTTGCTCCTGTCGAAATTCTCGCTATCTCATTGTCGTAAAATCGTGCTTTGGGTTAACGAGAGCATTTAAAATGGAATTTCTCATCCAGGAATTCAGAGTGAATAATTTAATTCTTGTTCTCGTGGTGGTCACAGCTGAAGCTTGAGTTAAATACGGCGTGTCCTAGTTAGGAAGCTAAAAACTGGAGATAAGGGAAGAATATAATTATTTTTTTAATCAGTGTCGATGACAATAATTAGATTGGCACCCTTCATACTGTATTAACGAGTGGTGAACTGATTACAAAATGGGTTACAATTTAAAATTAGTTATTGGAGGGATGATAGTTTGAAACGAAGAAGAAGAAGATTACCTTAATCTGGATAAATCAGACTCAAATTTGACAGGACTTCGATTTAAAACCGGTCATTCTGTCTAAGTTATTGTCAGTAAAGTCTTGGAATAAAGTCCTTAAAGAATGAACTTACATCCCCGAGAAATTCTTTGCAAATAACCTCACCGAATTTTTATAGCATAGCTGTTGGTGGAATGAAGAAGTATAAATTTCATCAAACAAATTTAAACTTTATTATGAATTGAGAAAATTAACTTTTTACGTTATATTTAAAAAAAAAATTGAAAACAGGGTAGCCAAGGTTAAATTGTAACCATGCATATTTACTAATTGTTGAGAAATTTGAATTCTCTGAGATACAAAACTAAATCAGTTTTATTTCGTACAATGGAACAAACATCTAGGTGCCCGTTAGGGCGCCGCAGCCAAGCCGCGGTGCGCTACACACTCAAGCACCTTATACACCAAGCAGAGTTGGGGTGATTTCGAGGTGTTACCCAGCCGTCATGTAACGTGATGTGAACTTGAAAACTATCACAATCGAGGGGATTTAGGTACCTGACAACACATGCCAAATTTTATTGGGGTACGACCATTCCTTCTTGGTGAAAAAATGTCTTCAAACAATGCTCAAAATCACTTTAAGGATGTTAGCTACTGCTAGCTACTGCTAGCTACTGCTAACATCTAATACGTCGGCCCGCGATTCTGACCAGACGGGTGGGGCTACAATGTTCATAATTTACATGGACATTAAGGTTATAGAATGATAGTCTCTTTTGAAAAAAAAAGTTGAAAAAGTTTGTTGGAAGGCTTCCAAATAAAGGTTTTAAAATAAGCCTTAAACACTTGGCATATAATCAACAAGTAACCATAGTTACTTGACACTTGTTGACGGTATAAGCAGAGTTAGGCGGGAAAGTGCGATACGTAAACAAATGGCGGACATTTAAAAATTTCTTCTTTGTGTGGAACGAGAAAAGGTGTCATTATACTCTCATAAAACAAATCAGAAACCGTCCCTGGCCTAGGCCCAGATGTAGAAAATTATTTATAATACAACAGTGTAGGTCTAAAGTTCCATTTGGCTATAGGACTAGTAAAATTCATACTTACATTACATGTTTGACAAGCCTAGCCAACCCTATGCCAGCACAACATTGTTTTGATATGAACTTGCTCAACTGTTTGTTTACATAATTGCAACAATCAAATCATTTCATACAACTTGTCTTTCGATTGGCCCGCGTTTATGAAGGCACTGCCATCTAGAATAAATATAGAACTTTTTCGAGCTCTTTGCTATACGCAAATCTTTTTAAAGTGTTTGGATTTCGTGATACTCTTCAACCATAGACATCCTATATAATTGGCTAGACCAGCAGTCGGTGGTCCACTTCCGGTACAATTAGAAGCCATCTTAAAATGACAGTTTACATGTTAATCAAATGGGAGCGATTTGTGGCCAAATAGTTCTCAAGATTGCCGCCAGGTTGACAGGTAAGCATACTAGCCTTTAACACCAAATGATTACTAAATTCCCTTATGCAATCACTTCGTATTGTTTCTTTTGTTTAATACCATGCTGCACAAGCTAAAACCATATCAAACAATCCAGTAAAATACTTTATTGCATTAAAAAAGCATAAATTAAAACACCAAATCGCCATCTTGAAATGGGCCGGTTGAGTCTTCAATTTGCTACGCTCGCGCCTGTGCGGAGGTATAGGAGACTGCTAATCTAGCCTACTATAGGGGTTTAATATCAATGCTTTCAACTCACAACCCTGACGTTTTCCACGATACCGTTCAAGAATACCAATTCCTTCGAAAACGAAAACGACTTCGTTTTCAAATTGCGTTTTTCAACTCATCTCCCACGAACTCAAGAATTGGGGTCCAGTCCTTATACCGTCGTTATACCATGGTTATACCACCTATACCCAGGATGTACATGAATCCGGGTCTAGATATTTTACATCCTATATTGTTACTGCTAATACCATAGAATTTAAATCAACTTTGATAAAAATATTATATTTTAGCAAATAATTTTGTAATGGAACTTGAAAAAGTAATGAGATCACACACATAACAAAAACTTGTAGAAATACAGCCAAACCTTACACACTCAAAGGAATGAGATCTAAAAAAAGGGCCAAGCTCATCTACCCTTCCACATAAACGTACAGTGTCCCATAACAGCATCCTCCGAAAAGCTTGGCAAAATAGAATTTGCATGTTTACGTTTAAATTAATTACAAAAAAGAACTTTGATAAACTATTACGTTAAATTAATAATCGCAAATTCTATTTGAAAAGCTTTTCGAGGATGCTGTCACGGGACACTGTACGCTTATGTGGAAGGGTAGATGAGCTTGGCCCTTTCTTAGACCTCATTCCCTTTGAGTGTGTAAGGTTTGGCTGTATTTCTACAAGTTTTGTTATGTGTGTGTAAGTCTTACAAAAAACACAACAAAAAGATAATTATAAAAATGCCCCAAAACTCAAAATTTGGATATCAAAGCAACAAAAGTATAATAGTTTAAAATATTCGTTGCGCGCTCTCGTCTCAAATAATAAATAATAAATTGAAACGAAACTTGTCAATGTGTGTCAAAATGTAATTAGTATTTCAGTTGGATAATCCTATTTAAAGCTAGTTCTTTATTCCACGTCCAAGCCGTCCCAGATGGAGCAGTTCCTTCTCGACTTGGGAAATGATTATATAAACTCCCCCCCCCCCCCCCCCCCCCACATTGGCATGTGATTTATACACGGCCTATACCGAGATGGTTGATTCTGTGCCGGGAACGACGGCGGAACGCGGCAATCTACCACCACGGTGTTGAGTAAGTGAGAGGCCAAATATTTAGACAAGTATTCTATAATAATCACACCTCAAATCCGCAACGTTCATCCTGAAAACATTGTTCCAAAGAACTCGGTATGGCTCGAGTCAAGCTCTTTGCTCAATCGGCGAGGGCCGATTCTATGATACGTATCTCTTTGGAGATGGACATTGTATTTATATACATGTCTACTGCTTGAAACTTTTAGTCAATATACCATTATCAGAGGAACGATGTATATTATCTTGGACTTCATTGATTGATTTATATTGTAAGCACAACATTAAACAAAAATGTAAAATCCCTTGGCATTCGAAATACCTGGTCAGCTGTTGCTATTAAATAGTTATCTTCAATCAAGGGTGCAGAGGTCATTAAGCAGGCACGTCAAGAAGTGTAAGGGAGTGCCACAAGGGTTGATCCTCGAGTATTTTCTGTTCACATTATAAATTTTATTAATGATTCTATCTTAAAGAAACTATCCAGAATTTTGTTGAGAGAATCAATAAAATGTAAATCAGAATCGAGACTCCCATACATGCAAAAAATGCAATATTTGGAAATGTCTAACCACTTTATTGCCATGACGATCGTGGAACAGTCTCTTTAGGAATTTTTAACTATATCACACAAGTAAAAATAATTTGTCATAATATACACATTGCAAAGAACCATAAAACTGCGGCAGGCTAATAAAGGTTCTTAATTTAGCATATTTAATTATAATTTAGCATGTATTTTTTTTTTATTAAGCACTGTTCTTGTTCTTGTAATAATTCATTAAATAATGATTATCTTTTATTCATTCGTCTCATTCACAATCAACAGAAGTCGTTCATGCGTCAAGCGTGCACGAGACTCTGATTCGGGAGGTCATTGGATCGAATCATGCCATCAGCAATCCTGACAGAAAGTTTTCCGAGTCATGTTTTAGTCGGTTAGTCGAATACTGAGATTGAGTTCAGTTAATCGGCCCTCAGACAATCCCTTCACAATTACATTAACATCCCTCTTATAGGCCTTAAAGTAGTTCACCTGGATAAAACTGATGTGCACCCTTCAGTAGGCATCCTTACAAAAACGTCGATTTCACCCTCAAGTAATCCTCACTAAAAGGTTTCCCACACATGCTAATACTGGGCCTAAAAATATGTGGTTGTTCGTTAATATTGGATACGACCATGTGGTTGATGTTTATTTTTATTTTTTTAATTAAATAATAAAAATCATTTTACAGATACACAATTTCGTATGGTGGTTTGGTCAATAACTAGCTAACAATGTCAAAAACAATTACCAAACTCAAATTATAATGTCTCAAAACACTTTTTAAATGTATCAACTTATCTTCGTCAACAATGCTCTCATGTAATTTATTCCACTAAGATATTGTTCGACTTATGAACGAAATGTTCTCTAATCCCACGTCTGTCTGGTTATAGGATTAGCATATTTATTTGTGCTTCTAGTCAGTTGCGTTGATAAAATAATAACGTTGGGTTTATGTGACTCTTAATCGCCTTATCAGAGTTGATTGGTTTTCCATGTTGCTGGTGGCAAAAACATCGAAACGACATCGAGCATTTATCAATAAACCTCTAGATTGATATCGCCCAGTTGAGCATGTGATAGAATGTTGTTTTATCGCCGCTCGAATGCGCTTTCATTCAACGTTCAACTGTATAGTAAACGTTTATTTAAGACTATTTCAGTGAGGTTTACCAGGCCAATAGGACGAACAGACTATGATGCAACAATGTGTTTGTTCATCGGTTAGTGTTGATGTAAGCTCGACTGATTTCTTTCGACTGGAAATAATACGAAGATGGAGTTTCTCATGTTTTTTAGCTGTATAACAAGACAATGTTCGGCCCTTCATGCATTTTAATAAGTATTTCTTCGACTGGATTTTATGATTGTGAAGTTGTTTATAGATTTTTTATGCAACAAACTGTTCTTGTCATGGAAAATAATTGCTTAAATTTTAAGAAATAGATACAACTTTAATATTATGCATAAAAAGCGTATTATAACAACAATGGCGTTAAACCACTTTACAATAATTAACACAGGCAGATTATACTGTGGCATGTTTACAGAATGACTCTATCAATATTTATTTACATCATTTTTTGCTGCTAACGAGATAAGATATCATAGAAAACGAGATGAGAAAACAAACTCGTGTCTAGAAGATATAGATATGTCTCAATTACTTAACATACAATGTAACAATGGATTAGGCCTATAGCTTTTAGCATACAAAATACAACTATTATAACAAGTAATTTATTACAAAACAAAATTAAATTTGTCGACTTATAGAATCTTAAGCATACGTGGCACACGGAAAATTTAGCTATAGCTGATACGTTTTCAGAGTTATGATAATATTATTGCAATATATTTTTCCATTAGAAGCTAATGTTGGGATAAAAATGTAATGTTTATGCGTTACACCAACTAAGTAAATAAGTTTTATGAATGAAACCGATTATATTGTTTGTTTTATTTGTTATACATACAATTTATCGTGTATGGCTGCGTAAAATTACTTCGTCATAACCGAGTGGGCTATACACTTCAGAGCTGGCACATACGAGTTCTGAGCAACGGTTTGAGTTCAAGCTACTTTTAAGCGAGCGTCTAGGGAGCAGAACTACGATCGATGGGCTCAAACACTGCCACATAACATCGAAATCGGGATTTTATTCAAATGTTATTTTTCCATTTGAGATTTTTCCAGACGTCGGTGACATAAACTAACAATCAGTGACATATTGATGTTTTAGAACAGGGTTTGTGTCAAATTGACCTAGTTAATAATAAAAACGGGTTGAACTTGAACATGATTAAATAAACAACGTCAAGTGAATATTGTAATCTCAATGTGAATTTAAAAATTTATTATTTGAAATAATAAATTATTGTCTTCTTCGAGACGTTTAGATTCGTCGATTTTTTTGGGGGAATTGAAACGATTATTATTTTTTTATGATGAAACTCTTTGAAAATAAACTTTATAGTAAGGTTATGGCAAATATGAAATTATTTATTTATTAAGCACATTTCCGTCAAAATTCTCGTTTCATAAATATCAATATTAGGATATTAGTATTATATTATTTTATAACGTAGGCCTAGGTGACATTCAGCTAACAAATTCCTGTATTCTCCTTAGATTAAAATCGTAACTGTTTTATAAATCGATGTAACGTCCGGCGAAGCAAGTAGTAGTGTGAAGATTGAAGAAGTATACCAAGATTCATCCATTGTGATGAGTTATTTCCAATAATGCCAACCCAGAGATACGAAATGTCGCTGCCATTACGGTTAGAGATAGATGCTGGGAACTAGCGCAGTCGGAACTGTGGTTGGTGGTTCGTCAGCTGCTGCAACTTAGAGGCTACTTCGGAACACACGTTCATCTTTTATTCAGCCACTGTCATAGATTAAGCGATCTAACAGGACATACTGTTCACCCCAAATGAAAATTACGTTTACTAATATTTTGCCACACGTACTGTTATGCTTACCAGTTGTAATGACACAAAAACTTTACCGCACACAACTTAAAGATACGATTAAATTTATTTTGTATCGACCTTTATAATAAGGTAGTGGTTAGAAAGTTATTTATCATCACAAACTTCAACGTTTTGGGAAATACGAATGTGTGAGTGTAAATATCGCTAACGCATTCCTCCAGTTAAGCATTTTAGTGTCAGCGACCCGTAGATGACATTATTTTTCGCGATGAAGAAAACAACATAGTTTTTTTAAGTAGTCCCGATCAATAAGATAATCACATTTTTTACCAAAATCATTGTGTTTCAATACATTGTTGTTGTAATATTAGTATTTCAAATATGTACTTAACTGTTAGTTCATTTAATCATGTCAAATAAGAAATTTTGGAGGAAATAATTGCGATGTCGCTGAATTTTTGCAGAGACCTTCCTTATATAATACTAATCAACATACTTAAACTCCCCTACAATCGGACTTGAGCTTCGGCCGCCATATTGGAAAATGGCGGCCAAAACGTGTTTGTTTTCGAATATCTCCAAATTGGTTAGAGATAGACAAAATGTCGCAATGGCAAAAATATTCCCCATTTAATTCCCTACAAAAAGGGTGTCTTCTATAGTTTTGGTAGGGGCAAAGGTTACGTCACAAAATCGTGGTTTATACGTTGCTTATTGGAGTACCAGCTAATTTCCTAATTTTCACGCCCAGCATCAAACAATGCCCGGTAAATCTGTAAGAAATCGATTTAAATACAAAATAACTTTTGTACGGGGTTCATGAAAGCTTCCATTAGTATTTTAAAAAATCAGGTCTGCGAAATCGGATTTTGCATTTACCCGGAATTTAGGTTTTTCCATTGTTGGCATTTCCTCAAAAATGGCATATTTGACTGTCCATTATTAAGCACTAAATAGCATCGGAGTAAAAATTCTTTTTACGCACATTGAAGTGACTTAAATAACGATGAGAAAACAACCAAAGATTAAATCCAATATGGCTGCTAATTCCTAATATTCACAATATGAATACTGTTTTTGTGCTGTTTTTACACTCTTTTTGTTACATCATTCACTTTGATGTTGTGGATATTAGGAATTATCAGCCATATTGGATTTAAACTTTGGTTGTTTTCTCATCTTTATTTAAGTCACTTCAATGTGCGTAGAAAGAATTTTTCCTCCGATGCTATTTAGTGCTTAATAATGGACAGTCAAATATGCCATTTTTGAGGAAATGCCAACAACGGAAAAACCTAAATTCCGGGTAAATGCAAAATCCGATTTCGCAGACCTGATTTTTTAAAATACTAATGGAAGCTTTCATGAACCCCGTACAAAAGTTCTTTTGTATTTAAATCGATTTCTTACAGATTTACCGGGCATTGTTTGATGCTGGGCGTGAAAATTAGGAAATTAGCTGGTACTCCAATAAGCAACGTATAAACCACGATTTTGTGACGTAACCTTTGCCCCTACCAAAACTATAGAAGACACCCTTTTTGTAGGGAATTCAATGCGGAATATTTTTGCCATTGCGACATTTTGTCTATCTCCAACCAATTTGGAGATATTCGATAACAAACACTTTTTGGCCGCCATTTTCCAATATGGCGGCCAAAGCTCCAGTCCGATTGTAGGGGAGTTTTAGTATTTTGATAAGTATTATAAAAGGAAGGTCTCTGCAAAAATTCAGCGACATCGCAATTATTTCCTCCTAACGTCAATATAAGATCTTATTTGACAGGATTAATTGATGTACCTGCATCTATGTAAGTACATTTATTTAGTTGTCCCCCTTTGTAAATCAGTTTTTTAACTGAATAGGATAGATGTTAAATAAAAATATATATAATAAAAAAAACATTCGTCCACGATTCTACGTTGAGAGCATTTCATGCTAATTATCTACAAATTATCTACCACTTCATGCAACTCTCTCGTCATATTATATACGTTTCATCGCAACGAAGTTCATTCCTTACTTAACCGGGTATCGAACCGATGAACGTATGTATATTGGAAAAACGTTACCCCAATTTTGACATATGCACAAGAATGAAATTAAGGCCGAAATAAAATGATTTAGTTTCGTGAATACGTCATCATTTGTCTTTGACTATTTCCCACCAACGCGGTCAAGTTGAGAAACCGCGTTTCTGCTCCAACCTCCGCCTTTGATACATCCAGCATTTAATAGACATCTCGAGTGATTTATAATCCCCCAAGTTTACAATGGGAGATGGTTGAAAAACGCGTGCGATAAACACGCGCCTTGGTTCTGCCTGGCCGGCTATATTTAGGTAGTGTGGCCTGCTATGATTTAGAGCGGGGTACGTACTATCGACGCGGGCACACTCGGAATGTTTACTGCTTCCTGCTCTCAGAAAACTCATCAGTGGCTACCAAGGTCTCAACGAGACAATTCAAAACAACCACAGATATGTGGATGGATAATATAAAAATGTTTTCCTTTACCACGGGAAACGTAATATATTTCTCGATTTGGTTAGTCGGGAAAGTAAAACACTCCCGTAGGTGGAATTGTTAATATTTAGTCAGATCCATTCAGATCAATAATGCAAATACAAATTCAGAAGTTAAATAGTTACCGTCTCGGTGGTCTAGTTGGCTAAGGCGCCTACCTGAAATGTGGGAGACTCGGGTTCGAACCCCGATCGGGATGGATTATTTAACTTCGGAATTGTATTAGGGCCATATAAACATATATTAATTTAATTGTTATACAATAAGGAAATAGCTACGTAACAGATTAATAATATATTTAATAATATATTCCAAATCTGTGTAAAATATGTGTAAACAAGTAATTTTGATATATTTTTGCAGAATAATACCAGTTCCTTCCTTAAAATAACTATTACGGAAGTACTGTGAAAGTCAGATATGAAATAATATTTATTTATACAAAAATATGTTTGTAACAAACACTGACATATCTTAAACATCTTTGTGACTTAATGGCTTCCTTCTGTGAAGGAGTCTGTTCAGAACCCCCACGTTGTACGAGCTGGAATGAGATGTAGTGGTACAGAGGGCGCCAACACCACTAGACTAGGCCTACACTCACAAACCAAATATAGAATATCTTGATTGGTTTTATGGGAGCAACCATTCGCAACACTTGAAGCCAGCATTTACGTGATTACATCGTAGCCAATGTGAAGCCGTTTTATATTGCGATTGCCGAGGCTTCAGAATGTACAAACAGCTTTACATTTGTCGGAAAAACATGTTTTAAAATGAAATTAACATTTTCCACTCATATTTCCCTAGAAGATTGTTCATTAACTACACTACATCTACGAAATACGACTATCACACACATTCCATACCGACAGCAGTATCTCATGCTGGATAACGCGTGAAATTCAAATTCCCTTCCCCCTTCTACACCGGTCCCGCCACCAGCAACCCTTACCTGACAATCTCCAAGTATTAAGGGAATGCTAGTCATTACCTCACCTCGAAAAGTATTCGGACATCCCCTTTAGAACTACCCTAAATCTCACTACCTACTTAAAAAGCAATAATTATCCTTTGGTGGTCTTCAAACGCAAAAAGAATTTCTAATTTTGTCATACTTTTGCGCAAAATAAATTATTATCTCACACGAACATTTCTATAATGTTGTTCAATGGTAGTGAAACTCTAATAATCACGTATCGGCAAAGTAAGTAAGAGCTTCAGCAAAGTATGTTATGGATTTTTCCTGTAGATCCATCTGATAAATGATCTTTTGAACAAGTTTAATCTTAATCCGGCCATCATCTTTAACATTGATAGTATAATAATAGCGATTCATGCGCATGTGTATTAACATTTTCTAGAGTATGGCCGTGCACTATGCATTTTTTTCGTTTTTTTTCAAAAAACTCTTTTTTTAATCACTTGAATATCGAACTTTTCATCAATGAAGTCATCTTCGGAATTTAAATGTACATTCCTAGTTTTATAGACCAAGTTAAATAATCTGCAAAAAAATGTTTAAAAAAACACCTGAAAAGGTTAATCAACGTATCAAACTGATAGTTTATATCATGGATAACAGAACCTGATTGCGTGAATCTGCGCTAGCAATAAGGCGACGACGACTCAAAACGAGAACCGCTCTGTTACTCTCTCACCCCTGAGCGCGGGGAGTAGAGTCGAGCTAAGTGAAATCTGGTGTCGCTCGGATAAAGCATTGCTCTGGGGTATCCATTGACTCCACTAACAAGACACGTAACACAATTACGATTACATCAAGTACAGCACTTCACTTCCCTCGGGCACATTCGCACCATGGCGGAGTCATTGTTATGTCTTTATTTAATTAAAAGAAGTTATTGTTATTGTCACTATTCATACGTTCTACACATTAGAACTAGTGGTGAGTATTTATATTGGTTGATATTTTTTCTGTTGGATATAATTGTTTTGCAAAAGATTGTCAAATCAATGTAGACATATGTGTTATATGCTTATTGTTTCTATTCTATAAAACGAATTAATTACTAAATAAATAGAACTAGGATTACACAATTGCCAACAAAAAACTTATTCGAATTTAAGCAATTTTCAAAACTTTTTATCGGGATTGTTAAAAGGAACATATTTAGACTAAACACTTTTCAAGTGTCACTTGAAAAGAGTCAAAATATCCTATTAAATATACCTAACAGTGTTTAGTCTAAATATTTTCCTCTTAATGATCAAATTACCAGTTCTACTAGTTTCTTATTTACAATATATCAGGATAATGTACAATCACGAAAAATCTATGATGACATGACATTGCAAATGCGCAGAACAAAAATTATTTAAAATGGATCAAAACGGATTAAATTCAATTTAAGTGAATAAAATAATAAAATAGGAAATTAATTACATGCAAAACAGGAAAAAAGGGAAGGAAAATTTACAAAAAAGAAAGGAATAAAACGTTTAGTTTATAGAGGAAAACTTTACACTAACACATCTACGCCATAAGCTAGTAAAGTAGCCAATCACGTGGCTATTAAATACCCAATCCTTAAAAATCATGACAATTTGTCTCAGTATTGTAAGACAACTAAACAATGCGGATGCTTCTTTGGTTAGGTTGCTTCTGAAGCAGATTCAATTAGGAAGTTTAGTCATTGGACAACTTTCTAGTTTATTTTACTAGCTTATACTCAACTGTTTTGTCAGTGTCTTTACTAGATAGAACGCAGGTCATAAAGATTACAACACATTCGAGTTATTATTATTTTTATGTCAGAAGAAGCGATAAATAATTTATCTCGGTCGCTTCAATGTTGCAATCTCTCAACTAGACCTTCAACTGATATTTATACTTTCCCAGTCTCAAACCATCCGAAAATATACGATTTTCTGACGTATCGACATTCCTTCAGGTCCAATTCGACCAAATATGAAATGATGGCGTCATCCATTTCGAGGCGGATCACCATGGCTCACATTTCAATACGTGTGGGAATAGAACGGACACATTGACAGGTTTTCATATGAAATCAAAATGTTGCAATATCACATAAGTATTCCCTAGTACACATATACAATACGCTGTAGTGTTCATTTCATTATCTATACACGAACAAGTTGAAACTTCCATGGTTCATCTTTTTTGATAACAATTGATAATTCCAGATCTACAAGTTACTGTTAGCTAAAAACTTTTATGTTGCGCAATTTTCAAATATAAGTAAGTTTTAGAATGATTTTTCCTAACTTTCCATACTCATCTAGGCGATAATTAGACTAGAAGTAGCTACTCGAATAACTTAAAAAATCGTAAAAATAACCCGGCAAGAAATAGCCCCACCCCCACTCCGGCATCTTTTAAGATATTAAAGTACGTGTTATTAAAAACTTTGTTCTAATAACGCGTTATTTCATCGATAAAAGCACTACAGGTCACTTTGGCGAAGGTAACGAGATCGAAAAGGTATTTTTTCAATTAAAGTTGGGACTCAAGGATCTCACGTGTCAACGTACGTGCGAACTGGAGATCTCTAGCCAGAGCCTGCGAGCAGTATCACGTGACCACAGACGAGCGTGAAGGGTAGTCTCGTGTACAGTCCAGTGTAAAACCACTATACTCTTCATCTAATGCCAGGAGCGTAGGAACTCTTTTTCAAATGGGGGGAGGAGGAATGCGGGAATGGATGAGCTAATGAGATTTTTTCTTTGCTTGTGCATTCTTACAACTAGCCAAAAGTCAAACTGGGTACACAAAGCCTTAGTTACTAGTTTTTCAGTTGTAGTGTCCAATTTTACATCCATTTCTTTGCGGCATTACTCGAACTTATCATGTCTGGATTATCTTGTATGTCTACAAGCGTCATCCTCAAATTTCTTAATGACAAAATTTAACTTAATCCATTATATTTTGAATATTATGAAAAACGAAATATTTGCAATGTACTGCCACTAAAAAGAGCTCGTTTGGTAGACGTATGGTAGATAATATAATACTCAATGTTAATCTTATAAGCCTGATTAACTTGATAATGTTATAGTAACGGTTTATTGTTTCGTTCGAAAGGATGAAATATTACCAAAGAAATCGAAGTATTGCTGTTTTCTATTAATTAATTACATGTTGATGGCGTTTTGTTCACCTTGAATTAAAGCAATCTAGAACGGAACATTGGGTTAATTCTTAAGATTGTTGAACATTATGAATTGAAAGTTATTTCCCGACCTCTTGACGAAGCATGCTATCCGACTTCTCCCCAGGCCTCCTTGTAATCAGTCAGTTCGTCAAGATGGTGTATGGTATAACTTATTTTACGAGTCGGTCTAGTTACAAGATGCCGAGTTACACAACTAAAACTTTCCCAGACAATAAGCCATATGAGCTACATGCCAAGGCTGAGCGTACGTACCCCACAGCGGATTCTGAAGGTTTTTCATGGAGGTGAGCTTTTAAAAGTTTCGTAATTTTAGCGGGATAGAGTATGGAGTGGGGTGGGGGAGGCGAGGAGGGGTGGTGGGGGGAGCGGGCGCTTCGTGAGATGAATTTCATCATAAAAACTTTCTTGTTAAGGTTATTAGAATTAATTTAGTACCATTACACTTTCTGAGGAGAAGGTATACACGTACCAATATGTAACAAGTGTTTACTGTTTACTAAAATAATGTAACACAGTGATTTTTATCATCACTTAACCTGAACACATTTTTATCGGATCATTACCTTTGCATAGATTATATCCAATTTATACATGCCTGTCATGTAGACTTACAGATCAGAGGACACTTTAAGACAATTAAAAAAATCTCAAAAAATTAAATAATAAATTTTTTCGGATTATGGATTTTGGAAAAATCAAAAATCTAATCAAATTTAATTTTGTTAACCCGTATTAGAGTTACCTTTTCTGTTGACAAAATAGAAGATACCAATCAGTAGCTACGGAAGCAGAAAAATTTACAAAAATGTAGCAGCTGCGTGAATAGAGCAGTAGTGCTAGTGCAGGATCATATTTATAATAGCTACATCCTTTCTAGCCCAGCAATAAACTGCCGAATAGTTCATGGCAACTATAATAGTATTTTTACTTGTAATGGATATCGATTTTCTGTAGACAACAATTGAAACAGTGTATTTGTCCGTCTCCAAACAAGATCCGATTCATCACTATACAATAATTATTACTAGCGAAGTTGCATCTAGCGAATGTCGGAAGCTATCACTTTGAAACTAGATAAGTCGTGTTCAGGGTATGATGATGTGAAGGCCACCGACAATATGGCGCATCTTATCAACTGCAGACGAGATTGAGTAATACATCTTGGATTCACAGCTGTCAAATATGTTCGAGCTTGAGTAGTTGATAACATTGCCACAAAGGTTCGCTGCAGTGACGTGGCATGCTCTCATTGGCTCCTTGTTGCATTAGATTGCATGCATTTAAGTTGTATGGTTTCTGTTTATTAGTTAGGAGGATGTTTTACACGTTTTAACATCACTTATTTAACCGAAAATTCTTTATTCCATATTGAAATAATTCATATAAGTTTTACTCTGCCTTAACAATGTCTATTCTAAGTGAGAGTTTTTCTATTCGTTAGATACAAAAGAACATGTTCATGTCTTAAATCGATTTTGTCTTGCAATTTTAAAAAAAGATCTCTGTTTAGAGTTTCTAGTCAGGCACATAATGCTAGTCGACTATTGGAGAGTACACACCACTTTCATGTGAGTATAAATTATATAATTCGTTAACGAAGGATGGTTAATTCAGATGTAAAGTTATGAGAGAATACTATGTAGGTGGACGTAGTAAGAGAAAGAGACAGAGTAACAATTAACTTCAAAGATAATAATATATGTTATCTCATGGGTCTGGTACAGCAACCATCCCAACATGTATATAAAGGGGATTCAATGTAAGGGTCATAGCATAATAGCAGGGCGGAGCTGGGAAAGTTAAATTTCTGTAACCTGTACATCAGTAACATGTTTGTTTATTATGTTTTAATGCGAATTATCACCAACTTAAATTAAAGGTGAAATTATTGGTGACCACAAAAACAATCTATAATTTATACCTGATACATCTTCTTTAAACTAGCACCTCTTCTTAGGCAGTGCATGGGTATAATTTCTCTCAATTCTACACTATTAGGAACTATTTTTCAAATGAAATTAAGGCTGAAACACTTTTTGTGTCCACATTATTTTTTAACAAGATACACCTCAATGCTCAATGTTCAAGGGTAGAAAACAAATGTTTTCAAGTTGGCTTGTACAGAGGAGATTAATAGGCGAAATCTATGCACAAGTTAAACTCAGACTCAACCGTAAAGACATAGTTCAGTCAGTATTTTGTCATGGACCATGGGTTATTGGCGTTGCCTTTCTTACTACACCTAGGTACAATGCGACCTGACAGCAACTGCGTAGCCAAGTGAAATATGATAGTCAAGCACAATACGCTTTGCCAGAAAGCCCCACATTGCATTTACCTCGAAATTAGCAAATGTTTGCAAGTAAGGATAGACTATAAGCTGCGTGGCTTGAAGGAAAGTGATGCTTGTTTTGTTCTACATAGCTTTCACCGGAGAGTTATTAATAATATATCAGACAATGGCGGTGACCTATGACCTTCAGCTCGGCAACATGGACTACTCGAGTTCAGAACACTTCCAAACATGTACAACGCTTTGTGTCTGCACCAGTTGTAATAGTTCTAGCTTATCTGTATCCGCTTTCAATATTTTATATCGGAGTCTTGACTATTCATGAACAAGTTGATAGATAACATTTTATGAAGTTCTTATTTATTTAACATCTATCATTCACTTTCAAAAGATGATTTTTAAAGAGGACAAATAAATTAAACTTATTACATAAAATAATAAACATTAAAGCAGCTTTGGAACGTTATGGTATATAAAGGTAAAGAATATAACAAAAACTCGATTTCTAACAATTTTAACAAATGTTTGCATCAATTGAAATACAAGCATAAAGTAAAATTATTAACCATAACACGTTTGAATGGTGTATTAAATAGAAAATTTCTGTATCTAAATATTAATAGTCATTGATGTTTTTTGAGAAAGTTTCTACTTAGATAACTGATACCATTTAATTAGCCTCAAATTTCATATTTGTGTTTTTCTTGTGCATTTGTGAAATAATAGATTAACAATTTTGGTTTCACATGTAGGGTTCAAATAATCTTTTGCTTTTAAAATATTGCTTTTTGTTTTTGAGCATGTCAATTCATTATTTAGAAAGCTTAGGGCTTTGGAAAATTTAATTTACAAGTCATACAGTCTTTGTTCATACGAAAAGTAATTACTCAAGGATGTTGAACTAATGTCTGAGAAAATGTTGACAGGTTGTCTAATTCTCACATTGCTTCTTCTTTATCCACATTCGATACCTAGACGAAATTCTTTCGATGTTACTCATGAAATTAGAAAATATGTCATCTTTTTCTTATTTTCCATGAATTATAATCAAAACAACGGGCTAAATATAAATTTGTGTGGATTCGATTTTTATTTTTGTTGCTTAACGTCTCTGAATGTGTGGATTTGAAGAATTTATCACACGTGGAAAAAAATAAGAGTAAGCTAATGCAATATATCACAGACCAAGTGTTATATATTATCTCTGCTACTACTCTTTCCATAACCCAAATACATTGACATAAATAATTCTACTATAAAATACTATAAATACTATAATATACTATAAATACTTTAATTTACTATAATACTTTACTAACTACAAAAATTAATACACCAGTTTATATTTCCTGTAATATACTTCAATTAGTACTATAAGTTCAGGACCCGACGTCACCTATAAAGAAACAGCTCACGCTATAAATATTAACCTTGAGGAGTATATAAACTCAGGGTAAAGGCATCATTTCGTCATAAAAATAGCACTGCAATCACTACCTTTCATCGAAATGAACACATATTCAAAATAAAATAAAATATTTTCAAATTCATGGTGCCAACTGTACGTTAAAACAGAAATGTTGAGTTCAAGGCCCAATTGTCAAATTAATTGCATATTTTGTAGCTAAAACTTACAGAATAATTGAGAAAAGTTCCCTATTTTACTCTTATTGAGTAGAAAAACGTGATTATTGTCCTTATTTCACTACTTAATAATAAGACAGTCATATTTAGCATCATTTAGTGAAAAAAATCATTCACGAAATTTCAGGGCCTAAAACTATAATATATAATATGCTATACTAAAATATACTCGACAATATTTAGTACAACTATATACTTCACTATGCTAAAATAAATTATATTACGTATAGTTTTGTGTAATTTATACCCAACCCCCGCTGGCCACGAACTGTCTGAACTAGTGCAGTGGCTCGCTATATAAACCAAGCCCCGATGTCGCAGGGAGATGGTGGAGAAAACAAAGAAGTAGAAAACCCAATGTATTATTCATCCACCGATCAATAGCACTCACAGGTAAGACACTTGAAATAGGCAATATTTTAGAGGGAAGATAAAAAAGAAAACAATTGGTATAGATAACGAATAAAGTCAAAATGTTTGCAGGCCATAAATGTTTATGTGGTCGTTGGAAATATAACACGAACCGATGTCACATGCGATGTGGTAACAACTGTCGCTGCCGTACCCTGGCAAGAGTTATCTTATGTACTACAGTCAGTTATAGTCAGTAGGCCTATAGTTGTAATAACCAAACCACCAACGAGTCAAGGAAAGCAATCAACGGGCATTGATCCATATACACCATGTGTGCCACCATGTAAAGAAATATTACAAAAAACAACTAACCTAAAATATTACAAATACAACTACTTTTTATTTAAATACACACATGAACATACCCAGGCCAACAATTCAACCAATGGTTAGAAGATAACACATTCATAGCGCATTTTTTAAACAAATTTACTGAACCACGAACAAGTATAACATATAAAAATATTTTGGAAAAATGTAGTTTTCTTACTTTTTGTACTAATATTTTAATCAAGTGGTTTTAATTTAACTGCTGTTGAATCATTTAAAAATGAAAGGACAAGGTAACTTCATAGATAAATAATTAAGAACGTCTAGAAAAATAAATTAAACCAAAAATACTATAAATATTATTATGTTTAAAAATGGGTGATAAAATGGTATAACGATTACGTAATACGATAACCGTACTTTTAATAAGAAATAAGACTCATGATTGATTGAAGAACTATGAGATAATTAGCTCTTATCTGTTTAATGAGATTATTATATAATTCATTAAAATTTTCCAATGAAAAATAATAATATTCCAAAGATGGCGTTCGGTTATTAAAATCTAAAGTGATCATGTCTGGATAATTATTCATGTTTGTTTATCATGGTAGCAGTGATGGGCTGTTCCCAAGATCCAACGATCTCCCTTGCCACACAGAGATCCTTATACCATGGACTGTTCCTTATATCCATATTCACCGTCACTCATTTACATAGCAATTTTACTTAAACTTAATACCTTCGGGATACATAAATAGATTGCAAACCATCAAGTGCATTTATTTATGTGTTTATTTATTTATCTAACGTCTACCCTATTCAGTTAAGTTGGGAAGTTCATGAAGTTGCTGCATTTAACATCCACACACATTAACACAACCCTAGTCGAGAATCGAGATGCATTGTTCTGAATATAATGCCAAGCCAGCCACCTAGCAACAATGAACACAACCATAGTGCATGTGAGGCGGGCAAGTTGGCAGCAAGAGATAAGAGAGATCACATGATCACCGGGTTGTGATGGAATTAGATCCACCAGCCACGACGCAAGGTAATTGTAATGCGGTGAGACGCAACGTGAGGGGAATAATAGACGGGGGAGGTCAATGCAGTAGTGATATTCAGCTTTGTGTTCTGGGTAATAGCTACATATAGATATGTATGTGTGTTGATTTCCCAGTTGTGGTGTGTGATATAGATAGCTGGAGTGCCACGCATTATGTTGCTAACAATAGTCACGACACGAGTATGTGGGTATTTAGTAAGGAATGTGCATACACCCACTGCCGACAATGTGGCTCGAGCACTGAGCACGGCGACTCTGATTCGAGAGTCCCGGGTTCGAATACCAACCGCTCTCAGACTTTAATGCGAATGCAAGGGATTGAGTCCTCCTAAACTGCCTTTGGACATTCCTTCACAATTGTCTTCCGCAACATCACCTAGAAGAGGGGCATACCTTGCACTCTTACAGGTCCTCGGTAAAATGTTGTTTATACTCTGTGTCCACAGAGGGTAATACCTACATATCGATATGTATTGTGTGATTTCCCTGTTAAGTGTGTAATATAGATAGCTGGAGTGCACGCATTATGTTGCTAACAATAGTCACGACATGAGTATGTGGGTATTTAGCAAGGAATGTTCTAACGCCACTGCCGACCGTGTTGGATCGAGCGCTAAGCGCGCGACTCTGATTCGTGAAGTCCCGGGTTCGAATCCCGTCGTGATCGGCAATACTGACTGAAGAGTTTTTCGAGGTTTTCCTCAGACTTGCAAATGCAAGGGATTGAGTCCTCTTAAACTACCTTTGGACATTCCTTCACAATCGTCTTATTCGCAACATACCTAGTTCACCTGAAGAGGGGCATACATTGCACCCTTGACAGGTTATCCTCGGTAAAATGTTGGTTATAACTCTGTGTTCCACCGAGGGGCATAATACCTACAGATAGATATGTATTTGTGGATTTTGCCGTAATAGTGTGTAATACAGATAGCTGGAGTGACACGCATTACGTTGCAAACAATATCCACGATATTTAGGACACATATTATACGTACCAATATGTCGACATTATTATCTTTTTAATTAAAAACGCAACAAATTAGTTGCTGATTTGTCCTCAAAATTAAACTGGAATGCTGTTGTATGACTTCTGTTGATTGCCGTAAGAAAATATCCATGTGACCGAATTCTAGAAATGTGGTGAATAAAGGTTCCTGGGTGGTTCGTAACTCGTTGGTATCGACAAAACCTTCCAAGTTCAACATTTTCCTGACTTTCAACTGCCAAAGCAAAGAACTTCAATTTCAAAAGAACTCGACGTTCAGGTGGACTTGAGTTCCCCAATCATAGTTGAATCAAACTCCAGCCCGATAAAATAAAATCGAAAGTTTATTTGTCAATACTTTCAATTCGTATTTGCAAACAAATCCAATAGTCTGTAATCTTACAAGTTAACCTGTCGAAAGTTGGCCGCGAATAGACAGACGTTCGATGTCAGCCTGATCAGATTAAACTCGAGAAGCGCCCGTTGTGGGAGAAGAGGGAACTAAAACTTATGCGGGGAATGTTCTGACGTTTATTCAATCAGTCGCTAAGTAAATAGACAAGTGTTTGGCAAGTCCTGAGGGAGGAGGGGGGATATGTCTTTTTCCTGAAGGAGCTGCAGGTGTGTCCTAAAGGAGATGAAATACCGGTATATTTTTTGATTTGACTAGGAAAACGCTTAAGTCCCGCCGCGTTGTTGGATGAGCGTAATTGGTGCATTGAGTTGCCATGTGTTACGCGGATTTTCTGTTGTTCTGTGAAAAAATCATTACTAGTCGAAATTTTTTTAAAATAAATTTAAATTTAAGTAAAAAATTAACTTAAATTTTAAAATTTTTAATTAATCGTAATTTTTAAATTGAAAAAATCGTAAAATTGCAATTTTCATAACAAATAATTATTCGATTGCGCTCAAATTTAACAAAAATATATTAATACAAATGATTAAGGTTCTGTGAAAAAATCATTACAATAGGATAAAGCATGTAGGCTAGGTGTTATAAGTCAAAAAATTGTTTTAAAAAAGAAAAAACCCGTAAAATTTCGATTTTCATGAGAAATAATTTTTCGAATACGCTTAAATTTCACACTAATATCTAAATTTATAAAATTAAGGTTCTGTTTAAAAAATCATTACAATCGAATAAAGCATGTAGGAGTTATAAGTCGAAGAATTTTTTAAAATTCGAAAAAAATCGTAAAATTGCGTTTTTTATAAGAAAAAAAATTCCCGATTGCGCTCAAAAACGTGGCAGTTCTAAGTTCAGAGATTTCGAAGGCCTCCATAAAATTTCATCACAATCGGAGTATCGGTTTAGCCGGAATCGTGTTAACAGTCACACAAAAATACAAAAAAAAGAAAAATAAGAAAAAAAAATCCGAATTTTTTTCTCCAGTGTAGTGAAATGGAATCTTCGCTTCGCTCGCTACGCTCATCTAATTATTCAGGTTGGTATTTTTTATGTTTAGGATGGTTTGCACACAAAAAGAGAATTTGATTAGATAGTATACCCAGAAGAGATTTTTAAACGGAGAAAGAGGGTGAAAGAAAAGTGTGGACGATTGATCAAAGGAGACGTTGAAAAGCGAGGTGAATCGTGGGTACAGGTGACAGAAAACAGCAATGAGTGGAGTAAATTATTGATGGAGAGGTAAATGCAGTATGGAAATGAAGAAACGCTGAGACTAATAACTTTGGCAGAAAACAGTTAAGTGTGCCCTAGATATCGGTGTGAAGAACACCACTCAATCCGACATAGTTGGAAATGAGTTTGAGAATATTATTATTATTTTACATACCGGTACACGAATGTGTTATTAACTGTTAGAAAATAGCAAAGCTTTTATCACGAGTGTTTTTTTATTATTTATTTTCATACCTTGCAAATAATATGTAGTATGGCAAGTATTTAACATTTTTAACTTCTTAACTTTTTTTAAAAAAACATAACAATTAATTAAAATATAAAAATACTACAACGTTATTATTAAGAACCTAATAAATATAATATTATAATATTTTAAAGTAAATTCGTAAAAAAAAACACCATCATACAAGATGTATAATAAACACGGGTACAAAAGTGAGAGCGATGCTACTTTTTCAAAAGATCTTAAAAGAACAATACATAAATTATTTATATAATTCGTCTTGAGTTAATCTTATTGGTGATGTCAGCCAGGCCCCATTAAAAATATTTTATTCCGTTTTGGTGGAGGTGCCGGGTCCTGAATTTAAACTTTCTGTGGGACTATAACCACTTTTTTATCATCAGGGTTACCAAAAACACTCTCTGTTGTTCTTGTTAAAGGGCAATGGCAACAAAAAAATAAAATGTCAATCGGAAATCATGTTCGTGTTTTAACGTGAGAAGTGACATACGCAAAGACGAACGAACAAACAAACAGAAAAATTGCCTTCTATGGGAGCTTAGCTCAATAAGCTTAGAAAATTATTATATTTATAATGTTACACGTATAAGAATGCAAATATTAATTTAATAAACAAATAAGTGTGGAAGAAAGTGTGTGTGTTGGTTGGTAAGCGGGGGGCGGGGTATGCAAGACAGAATGATAAAAGTGAGGAAATTATGGACAATAATGGTGTTGAGGAATTTGAGTGATGTGACGCACTGTGTTCTGATAAAATTAGCGAGTCGACAATAAAAAACTCGCAACTCGTCATGATCTAGGCCTTCACTGATTAGCCGCAACAAACGTTCAAACATGATTGTATTTGTTTGTTTGTTTGTTTGTTTGTTTGTTTGTTTGAATATTCATACCAAACGACATATTTAAAGTTGGTTCGAATTTTCGCTCACCCGCAACGTTTTTAATCTGAGCCTAGCCCAACACATTATCTTTTATCCCTATATTTTATCTTCGTACGGGCTACATGTACACCGCCTGTTAAATGTCATTACCCGCCGGCCACCGTTGTTTGCGCGGGCTGGCTAGCTGTATATATAGAAGGCGGTGGGTTTTGAAGTATCGCTATTCCGGCGTCTGTAATAACGTCCAGCGTCAGACGTGCGTCTGCTTTACGTGTTGAAGCTTCGAGCAACGCTAGTGAGGCTAATATGCTGACACGAGAATATGCTGACGTGATAACGAAACATTTATGCTATCTACACAATATTCACGAAAAACAAACAGTTTAGATCGGGAAGGGAAAGTTAATGTAAGGTGAAAATTAAACGCTGATATCATCTCACTTCTAAAGTAAATATATAGTGTGTGTTGTTTTTGCAACTATAATGTTATAACGCGCGTGTAGTGGTGAGTTTGCGATCAAGGGAGACGAGTGTCGTGCACAGACGAAGCTGGGCCGAACACCTAGAAAGTCGGTTACAACTTCGGTTGACGTTCGATGCTGCTTTTGACAGACACTTTTTTAATTCCAATAACAATCAAACTTTGTAAGATTGATTGATATTCGACTAAAATTTAATTAAAAAGGTCAATTCGTAGCTTTTTAGCAACGTAAGGAAGTATCCACTCGATACGACAAGATATTTACAACCATATTCTACTATATTTTTTTTAATTTTTCATCAATTAAATCAATTACCGATAAATACAAAAGGTGGCCGGGTTGGGAACGGGTTGGGAAAATTGAATCATAATGTAAGATGATTATTTGTCTAAAAGGTTAAGATAATGTGATAATGTATTTTGCTGTAGTTAATAGTATTCACATTAGATAATATATGGACTTAATTTGTACAATCATATTCCAAACAATAACAAAGACGAGGCATTGTAACAAATAACCAGAAGAAAGCATATAATAATAATGATAATGAAGGGTGGACGACTATAAAGTATAATAAAACTGTCCATAGAAACATCTTACAAATTAGCAAATATTAACGACTAACTCTTTGAGTGACGAGACAAGTGATTTAATCGAAGTTCACTTACAGAAAAAAAAGTTTTGTCAGATTTTCAAACATTTAGTAATGTTGGACGCATCCTTACTACGCCAAACCTGTATTTAAGAGTTTTAACGTTTTGTTGAAGAAACGCACAAACAATACGTGTCATACGAGAATAACACTTTCTTCAGAATATGTTTTATATTAGTTTCTACGACGAGCCTCAGTGTTGTTCGTTCTATCTACGAAGACCAGGAATCTTTGCAGCGTCATTTAATATTTACGTCTGTTTAGAAAATGTCTCGTAGACATTTTCCCCGTCTCTGGCAACGTATCCTTCGTTATTGCATTTCTTGATTGGATGAATTCCGCCTCAATACCCCCTCCCCTCCTCCACTCAACTACCCCCCCCACCCCTTCGCCGCCGTTTTCCAGCCACTTGTAGCTCCCGTTTTTATGGCAAACTCTCTTTTCGCCCCAAACATGTTTGTTGTGTTAGCAGGCAAAAATACACAACGAGGGATGGCATTGAGTACTGCCAGTAATTTATTCAATAGTACCATTAAGAATCAGATACATAGTAATTTGCTATTTCAAAACATATTAAAATACAATATAAGAAAAGTCGATAAAATGCAACAATTCTTGTTTATCAACAATGTAAAACTACTATGCCGCTTTTGCAAACGCTTTTTTTTAGTCGCGTTGAAGGATGAGCGTTTTTGGTTGACTATTTATGTCCATTGAATACGAAGTTTTTTGTATGCGTGGGATCTCATTATACTTTTTCAAGTTCCATTACAACATTATTTTTGTTAAATTAGGCTAATTTTTATAAAGTAGTAAAAATTGCTATGGTAGCAAACAAACAGATTACAAAAAACACCCGTGCTGTTTTTCTCTGGGTTAGTGAAATTGAGTCTTCGTTTCGATCATTCAATTAAAATTCAGTACTTCATAAATAAACATGGATTCACTTATTTTGCATAATAAGTTTAAAATGTTTCATACAAAATGAAGTAAATTGAGTTAAGCTAAAAAGCCTATCTTTGTATTTATAATTGCCACTAATTAGAGTATTATAGCCAAATACCATAACCCAAAAAATGATCTGAAAATCTGGCATGGAAATTAATCTGTAGTTCACGTTTTGGTCGAATGGAACAGTTTCCAACGTGACTGTGTACTGACGCTAGGTTTGACAGCCGTCAGATAAGTGGCACGTAATAATCCTGGTCTTGAAGTTATGTTCTGCGGATCAACTTCACAGTTCGGTTGATTCGATCTGTTCAGAAGCAGCGGTCTTGTTGATTCATGCGGGGCTGATGAGGGGCCTACTACTTAACACAAGTTCGGCTTTGTACCCTCGCATCTGAATCGCATAGAGGACTTGACCAGGCGTTTAGCTTTCCCTTCCGTGTTGTTTCCATGTTTTACGTTTCACTGTTTGCTCTTAAAGGGGTATTACACTGGGGTCGCTGCCAACTGGCTACAGTTTTTGGTTGGGTTTTTATGGTACTGAGCATGCGCACATTCGTTCTAAAGTGAGCAGAACAAATGTGCGCATGCTCAGTACCATAAAAACCCAACTAAAAACTGTAGCCAGTTGGCGGCGACCCCAGGGTAATACCCCTTTTACGCTTTTTGGCAATCCTTGTAATATTCGTCAAACAAATCAGTTTTTTTCTTCTTTAATACTTATTTTTCTTTTTCATTTTAGATAATTAATCTCACTTTTTTAATTATATGTTTTCCACTTGTATTGAGTTCAATAACTTTATTTATTCGTTCAATTTAATTGATTACTTGCATTTCATTTAATACATCCCTACATACAAGCTGATGTTAGTGAGACGGGATTTGTCTCTTTTCTCGCCTTCTACGATTAGAAGAGAAATTCTCTGAGCCCAATTCTAGCCCAAACCCATAAACATGAATTCATTATCAATTAACCAACGCCAGTTCAAAGTTTGCTTAATCTCCTAGCAAAGTTTTGGGGAAAACTATCTTTTTTACTCTTCGAGAGATTTGTGGACCTTGACATAATGCAGGCTTTTACTTTTCGAGAGATTTGTAGACCATGAAATAATGCTTTGAAATAACTTTTCGAGAGATTTGTAGAACTTGACGTAATATAAAATGCGGTCCATTGACAGAAAGTTCTGTACGGGTATTGACGATACAGATTACAAATGTATAATTCAATGATCTTGAATCCAGCTAGTGTTGTTCATAGAAGACTTACTTGAAAGCGAGCTCGACAGTGTAGTTATTGTCTCAATAAGGAATTGATTTCTTGCATTGTCTGGCTGTAAAACGCGTACGTGGGGATGATATTGCACCGCGGGAGTCGACTGAGGCGTCGGGGCTGGAATGCAGGGGTGACCAAGGTACTGCTCTACAGGTGGGGCAGTAGCATTGACCTGGTGATATGAGTATTTTGCGATACTATCGTCGTCATTTACATATTCTAATTTGTACCCGGACCTCCACATGAACGAGATTTCGTTAGAAATGTATTACTTTATTATTTAATTATCCATCTTTGATTCTCTATTGATTAAGTAGCTTTGCTCCCTTTTTTTGGGTACTCGTACACGGGTGCATGTGGTTGTTGATATGTGATTACCCCTCACAATACGCAGGGGCTTGAGCTATTTAAGTTCTTGATCTGGTTTCAATTATTAATTACCAGATCCGGATTGTTTTGCCATCAAAGCGAATACCGTTAATCTGCAACATCTTGCAGACTTCAAACGACCCCTGACCTTTGCCCACCACCATTTACTATCGTATTCAACATAGATGTGAAGAAAGTGGCTAGATGATTTATAGTCATGCTTGAATGTGTCAATCTGCCCTACCCAAACACAATGATACATGAGACTTGCTCGCACAATGCGTATTGACTGCTTGATGCGTGCACAATAGACCTCGACGCCATGGTTTTGCATTAGCACGTCTATTATGTATACGCAAGCTGTGTTAATGCGCAACCTCTTAGGAACAAGGAAACAGTGGCTCTAGATACACTTTTATGAATAATACCTAAAGGCTCTATTAATGCACTAAGGCTATTCCAGACGACGAGTGGTGATATTTTATTATGTCGATGAAGGACAATTACAAAAAACATGCGTTATGCAGGATTCGTACCTACGTTCTCGCTGAGCCAAACGCTTCGGACCAGCGCCCTAATCGCGAGTGGCACCGCGCATTGATACATAGATTTCAAACGTAACATCATCTTACAAAGCAGAATATTTCAATGCAAAGAAATTCAACAAGAATAAAGACACGAAATTATTAGACTATGGCAAATTGAGTCTATATTATCACTAAAAGAATGAACTCCAGTAACTTACTTCCATCAATGGACAATATAGAGTTTTTTTCCCCTTTCCCTCCTACTCCTTTAACCTTATAGGGTTTGTTTCTCCCTTTAGCTAAAACTTCAACTCATTCCTATAAAGTTGAGCACATCAGGGTAAGGATACCGTTACTACTTTACAAAGCGTGCAGTGTTGATATTATCCAATGTGTGCCATTTGTGCGTGTTTTTTTTTTTTAAATATATTCCGACGTAAATAAGCGTAATATAAACATAAATTTCATCATCCGAGCGACATTGTTATCAAAACATTCCATTCTAGATCTGCTTGTTAATACTAAATAACGCCAAAGCGTGTTTGTGAATTCAAAGCTCCGCTTAATTAGTAGACATACTAATGCACATAGCAAGCGACGGGACTGGCGAGTAATTTCGACTGTTAGGTAATAAAATTGCATATAAAACTGATTAATAAATATTAAATCAACATTTGGCGCAGAACTTAAATTTGCCAATGAGAATGAAATATAGATCCGACTGTTGCTTTAGTAATTACTTGTTTATATCAATCATTGACGGCTGATGCATTAAACATAAATTGTGTTCGTGGTGTTGGATTCGTTTCAACGTGATGTGGCTAATTGATAAGATACAGTTGCTCCGAAGCAAGTAAGCAGTTCATACTATACTGTATGAACTGAACTCGCGACGAATTTAAAGTTACCTTCAAAGTTATAAACGGTGTCGTAATCCCGTCGAATTCCGGAATAATATTAAAATTCCAAAATCAATTGCATCTCTATTATTTGCATGTGACTGTATGGAATATAAAATAGTCTGTTTTTGGGGCATCTCGTTCTTCAAAGAATATCCAGACACACTAGTCTAGATTTTTTTAAAATTTTCTTCGAAATCGTACGAAGTTTTAGTTCCTCTCTAGGAAATTGTAAGTTCCTCTTTTGTTAAGAGACCGCGGATTCGCGACTTACGTCCTTAATTCTATTTAATTCTACTTAATTATATTAGATGTGAGAAAAAAACGAGTGTTGGCAATAGCACTGAGCATTCGACTATGATTCGGGAGGTTCCGGGTCCAAATCCCGTCGAGACCGGCAATCCTAACTGAAGATTTTTTCGAGTATTTCCTCAGTCGTGAAAGCGAATGCAAGGGATTGACTCTTCTTAAACAGCCCTCGGGCATCCCTTTACAAATTGGTCTAGCTCCAATATACCTAGTTAGACACCTAGAAAGGCATGCATTGCACCCTACAAAGGTTTCCTAAAAAAACAAATTATAAGTATATTAACGTTGCACAATTGTAAGTATAATATATCTCCACAAATATATCCATGTCATATCTGGTTTTGTTGTTTTGTTATTACATTTAGAGAAAAGTTTTTATGTGTTGAAAGTTTAGGTCATATAAGCATCACCTCTTTGATACTAACCCGATAAGGGTAGCCTTCCATAAAAACAGTCGTATAATCTGACGTTCATATTCCTCTCTTCTTTCATCATGATCTCTTCTTTCATTTCTTCATGTAGCTTCTGTCAGCGATGTGTTGGTTTTATGTCTACGTATTTAATGTCAATCCCATTTAATAATAAACACAGATTTACAGAGGTTAAATTTAAATAAAACAAAAATACACAAATGAACAAAACATAAAAACAATGTTTCAAAAGTTAAAGAATGAATAATATAGCATCATTTACAAATTAACAAAATATCTATGATAATAACGTTTATATTTTATTATTATTATTATTATTATTATTATTATTATTATTATTATTATTATTATTATTATTAATTAGTTTTAGTTTTTTAAATAGCACCAGAACTTGTTTTCGCTCTTTTTTCTATTACTTTAAGTTGATCCATAAGCGGAATTTAACTTGAAAATACCCTTCCTCATAATTTCGCCTTACCTTTTACACCCTTAAATATCCTCCAACACTCATCGATGTAACTGTTGAGATTTTCCGCATCCCTGCCTAAGACGTCGATTACACCACCAAGTTAACTCTGTTTCGAACAAACTTTTAAACCTGTCCAACGAAGCTAATCTCATCAAAAACACACTAATTTCAATTGAATTGTTTCTCGTACGTTCCAGCTCAACTTGTTAGCCCTTTGTTAGATTGGTACACTCCCACCAGGAAAAGCTTCTGAAGTAGTCCTTTGCAAGCTTGTACACTCCCACCAGGAAAAGCTTCTTATGTACACTCCCTAAAGCAAAAACGTTCTATATTATTGTAGTGATGTGCGGGTACCCGAAATTTTGGTTCGGGTTGGGCTTTTGGAGGCTGACCCGATAGTCATAAAAGGTACCCGATTTTTGGGTAACAAAAATAGTTTTCGAGGATGGTGGAGGTGCCGGTCCAGGATTTACTAACTTTATTGGTGGAGGTGCCGGTCCAGACAATCTTTATTTTATAGCCTATACAAAATGACATTCAATAAAGTACAGACATAGAAAATGAATTGGGAGAAAATTAAAATATAAGTTCCTTTACAAATAAAATTATATGTTATCACTTTTTACATGCAGTATTACAATGGCCGTCTTTCGGTCGGCCTGATTTATCGAACTTTCCTCAAATTCGTCTCGCTGTGCGGACGCACAGACGGGCGCTGGCGTCGGGTTGTATTCGAACCATATGTGCCCCTTAGGTTTAACCGGAGTTTACTGAGTAACAATACAACCCAAGGAGATGACAATGTCAAGGCCTTTTTAATTCGGTTTAAATTTGTTTTTAAGCAACCAAAATAACGTATTTCGTGCACTTACATAATTGTCATCGAATGCAGTAATAAACATTAGCCAAATTGTATTAATTAGTGAGTTGAATTCAGTAATGACAACCAAAGTCGCAAAGACAACAAAGGACATAATATTTACTTAAATATATCGCTGGTTATTTTATTATTTAGAGGTTGGTTAATGCTCTGCACCAGTTTAATAAAGACGTAATTTCACTGATAAAGAGTGGGCAATGTAGTCTTTCTTAAATTCTTTAAAAACCTCGTTGGCGGATTAATCTTTTTCATTACCCACGCTGTCACCAGGGGCGCTCGTGCAGATAGCCTGTTCCCGCGAACGAGGAGATGCGAGGGTTAATTTATAAAGTGGGGGGGGGGGGTTTAAGCGGTCTTTTTGACTAGGGAAACGGACCAAATTGCCCCTATAACATTCCCGCTTCTTAGGTATTTGAAGTTTAAGGAGTGTTACCTCAAAATTGTTTAATATATTTTACTAGACATTAAAATAAAGATATATTAATATGTAATTCTTTTCAGGCATTGCACGGTTATTGGTGAATAAACCAATTGAATAAAGATATAAAATTGTCACCATTATAGTATATTATGTTAATTTCAGCATTTAACATTTGATCAGAATGTCGCACTAAAAACTCAGGGAAATAAGAAGAGGCAGTGAAATCCTTGTACTTGATCCTTTGCATTTATCAAATATTATTTAATAACAGCTGGGAATGTCATTTCGTTTCATCCTGCAGGAATGAAGCGAGAGAAAGAGAGAGAGAGAGAGAGAGAGAGAGAGAGAGAACGTTTAAATATTCTCTTTGCATGTCACAGTGAGGTCTCAAAAGAACGAATTGCAAAACCCCTGACAAACCCTACCTGTCACCTGAACCGAACGTCAGACTTAGAAAATAGTTTGATTTAAATATGAGTCTTTGGGTTTTGTTTCGTTGATGGTTTTCATCTAAGTCGTCGGTGAATGATGACGTCAGTGGCTACTAGACGTAGGGGGGTGGGGGTCATCGTTCATTGGGGATCTGCAGTAACGATACGTCAACAGTTCGTTAAAAAAAAATGTTGTTTCTTGATAGTAAATAAATAAATAAATATATAAATAAAATAAATACATAAAATAAAGAATAAATAAAATAAATATATATATATTTAAATAAATAAACATATAAATAACTAAATAAATAAATAAATAAATAAATAAATAAATAAATCCGTATTTAGAGTCTACCCATTTAGTCACATAACTGATTTTTAGTGGGGGACAGTAAACCAAAGCGACCAACCCAACCCTGTAGGTCCCGACGCAATCGACGATGTGAGCGATAACCAACCAAAGATCGATATTTTTACTAGGAAATATAGCAATCAGTGGTATGGACAGTGCGAACACCCGCGGATCAACGCCAGAATCAACAAGGCCGATTCAGAAATACGTTTCATTGTCTACGCTACATCGATGTAAAAGTTTGGCGTCCCTCACAGATTTTTATCATCGCAGGATTGATATATGAGCGTAGGGGGTCATACACTCATACTTAATTAATGAAGCAAAAAACAACAATGAGTGTTTTACAAGGAAGTATAGAAATTAAAATTGACAAACAAGACATGAAATAAGTACTTGCCCCCTTTTTTTTAAATAAATAAATTCGTATTAGAGTCTACCCACTCAGTCACAGAACTGATTTTCAGTGATAGTCTTGTGGAATCTTGATCCCGTACCTAATAAAAAAGTTGTAATATAATATTATAATACTAATATTCATACATCGACGTTAAAATAATGGGCAGCTGTTGGTGATGACAGAATCATATGTTGGGAGTCCCAAATCATAAGATACTCCAAATAACAAGGGATTTTTTAAATAAAAATCGTACATCTTTACATCTTTCACCGCACATTTTTCGAATAGAACAGTTGTTGTGTAGATCAATAACGATTCCGAGTATCAAGCTTCTCTTCTGTCATGAAATATGCTTTTACAGCGGTAAAGGAACATGATACCATTAATCTCAAAAAGATTATAAATGTAGAAGGCCTATCTGTTCGCAAACTCAAGTTACTTGGTTAATAAAAAACGCACGTGACTACTGAGGTGAGAAATATAAGGCGACTTTAATATAAAGATGTTAAGCAAGATACCACATTGGTACATTATATGTATAAAGAAACGTTCATTAAATGAATAATATTACAAGAAGAGTGATTTAAGGTCCCACATTGCTTGGGCATGTCATAACTGCATTCATAGGAAAAGGTTGACACATGTTTCGTGATAATTGTTATGCTTAGACTTTTGATAATGTGGGACGTTTTGAACAATGATACCAACGTTATTTACTAGGGAAACGCCAAAGTCGTTGTTAAACGAGTGAGTGAGCCATGTGTATAGTACCCGGTATCATTCCCCATACTGGGCTAGATCGTGCCTTAGGTATATGGGAGAAAAGGCGATGTTCCCAGGTACTCAACACTTGGCTCACACACTCGTTTAACATCGACTTTGGCGTTTTCCTAGTTTAAATTGAACATTCAAAATGCAAATCGTGTTCAAAACGTATTAGAGTGAAACATTAACAAATTTCCAAGATAAAACAAAATCACCTAATTTTATTTCCCATTTCACATCCCTCAAAAATAATATGTAGGTGTAAAAATATAAAAAAGTTCAAAACTAACGGGTATCGAACCCCAACCCTCCGTGCGGTAGGCTCTATGCTTACCACTATGCCATGGCAGACACGTAGAGTTCGTCCCGCTAGCTGCTACTAAACAAATGGTATCGATATTTTAAAAAATCAGGGATTAAATCGCAATGGATCTAGCTGATTTTGTTAACAGTTCTCAGTAAACTCGTGCCGGATGTCTGTTTAAAATTTCAGCGCAATCTGTTCAGCGGTTCGGCTGATTTTCGACGTACAGACAGACAGAATCACAGAATGAGAGCCGTTTGAGTTGAATGGAGACAGTCAGTCGCTCCGCTCCCTCGTTCAAAAAGTCTGTAATCTACTTGAAATTTGTGGTTACCATTTTGCAATGCGAAAGAATGAATTGTGATTTAATAGCTGGTCGGGGCCTACAGGGTTGGCTTGGTCGCTTTGATTTACTGTCCCCCACTGAAAACCAGTTAAATAACTGAGTGGGTAGACTCTAAATTCAATTTTTTCAATTTTTGTATTTAAACAAGAGTTTACAATGTGTTATTATCTCAACAAGAACAACATTAGAGATAAACAAAGCAAAAACAAGAGAACACGACGAATTGTTTAGAATTTTACTTTTTTAAATAAATAAATAAAATAAATAAATAAATTGTATTTAGAGTCGACCCACTCAGTTATATAACTGATTTTCAGTGGGGGACAGTAAATCAAAGCGACTAAGCCTACCCTGTAGGCCCCGACGCAATCGACGAGTGAGCGATAACCAACAAAACTTTGGCGGGACAACAAAGAATTGTATTTATTGTCACTCCCTTAATTATTATCGGCATTGAAAAACAAATTGGCCTACTATTTGCCCTAAGGTATAACAACTTCATATGCGATGACTTTCAAACCGCCTGTTTTACCATTATAAAACAACATGGCTTCGTATGCCTTGAGGTATAAAACCGACATTATTTGCGGTTGCAAAACTTTCACCAACCCTGTATCAGCATTGGAAAACAACATGGCCTCCTACGCCTCAAGCAATCTCACATATTATATTTAACAGCTCTCTCAAATACCATTAAAATAATCTCCTCGCTACTCTAAAACTTGCGGAATGGAATAATAACTCTGCTGAAATAGACGAGAGTTCAATCAGAAATGTAAAAGCTTTCTTTTATTAATGTTTATTTAAAGCGTTATGAGGTTGTGAGTGATGTTGCCGCGTTGAGGACTTCAAAGGAGACCTTGTTTGGCAACCGCCAACAGATGAAGGCGAAACCCAGACGTGAAATCAACAATTATTTTTATTACTCGTACTCATAAAGTTGAACCGAGCGAAACGTTGCAATTTGAGAGGGTGGTTTTCACGTCGTTATCTCGTAAACAACTTTATTTCAGGGAATGTGAAAACGAAATATTCTGACGTTTTTAAACATACGTAATTAATATTTCGCAGGTGTATTTAACACAATATTTACATCATTCTTTAAACCTATATAGCATTGTTTGTATTCATTTATTTATTTAACGTCTATCCTATTAAGTTATAAAAACTTACTTACTATGGAGGACAACTAACATAATCTATGATTGTTTATTATTTGCTCAACAAATAATCGAAATGCATTTTATATTCTCCATTTGTAAGCTTAATTTTTCAGTAGGATACGACAGATTATAATGTGATTGATTTGTTGGACTATCCACTGCACTTATAATGAAAACACTAAACAAATATTGAGCAATATTTCCACGATTTGGCGCTCTGACGATTTAACACGGTTACACAGTAGACAAAGATAAAAAAAAGAAAGAAATAAATACACAAATTTGTATTTAGAGTTTACCCACTCAGTTACAGAACTGATTTTCAGAGGGCGACATTAAATTTAAAGCCGATCAAACCAACCATGTAGGCGCCGACACCATCGACAGCGAATAGGAACAACATATTTAATTTTAAATACAGTCAATGTGGACACATTCTACGCGACACGCCAACAACAGGCTGATTCGGAACAACGTTAGAATTTATTATGTGCCTCGTTGCTAGGACGTATACAAATTATAAAGCAAAGAACTGACGGACTGAAGTCCAAATCAGAAGTTAAAAAACTTCTGCCTATAGCGGGAATCCAACCTTGGACTTTCTGCATTAGAAGCAGAGACGCTAACCACAAGACCAACGAACCACACAATAAACAATAGCGAATTATAATTTTTAACAAACATACAGTAAAAGTTGTTATTTCCACACAAAAAAAGAGCAATACTACAAAAACACATTGGAATAGAATGAAAGCATCTTGTGTGTAAAGAAGGCTTCAGTCGCAGTAGATCCGAGCGTGTCCCCTCTCAATTATTGATTCTCACTTGTGAGTTGCCAATGTGATTTCAAACCAGATGCGTCCGGTAGAATTTCTCCGTCCGTCTGATAATGAGTTTTAAAAATAGCCCGAGTCTCCCGTCGAGATCTCTATTCTACTCCGACGTAGTTTACATGCCAGAGATTGGCAATTTGAATAATGTAATTTCAAACACTGATTGATTCAGAAAAGTTCTTTGGGATCTTTCTACTTTACCCAAATTAAATTTGCATAATTACTATGTACTGTTAGTAGACATAAGGTCGCCAGAACTGATTACTGTTCTTTGTTTTGTGTTTAGGTGTTAAGGTAGGTAGAAGCTTCTATTATAATTGCGTGTTCAGTGTTTTTAAATGAGTATTCTACGCTTAGGTGAAATCATTTTTCATTCTCTGTGAAAGTAAAATTTGATTTTTGAAATGGTTTTTTTTTGCGACACATTTAGGACTAAAAGTGTACACCGTTGCACATTGCCTAAGGTACCATATTATTCCACATTTAACCCTGTTTATAGATTTAGAAAATGTTACCGTCTGGAAAATGTGTTTACATGTGTCAACAGAAAAACGCAAACAATCTTAACAGAAACTAATTAAACACTTACAAACCGACAGTGTTGGCTCGAGCGCTAAGCGCTTGATTCTGATGAGAGAGGTTCCTTTTTTGAATCCCCTCGTGAGCGGCAATCCTGACTGAAGGTTTTTCCGAGCTTTTCCTAAGTCGTTAATGCGGATGCATTGGATTCAGACCTCTCAAACAGTCTTTCGACATCCTGCACAATTATCGTATCCGCGACATACATAGTTCACCTGAAGAGGGGCATATTGCACCTTATAACAAGATGAATTCCCACGGTACAAAAAAAATAAAAACACAACTGGATAAAACCAAATTAAGTCAGATTCTCCTGTTCAATGGGCAGCCATGTTCTCTGACGTCAGAACTAATATAGTGCATTGTCGTCGGACAATGAACACGGCCATTACAAGCATAGTCATCCAGCGCACTACGTCTCTCGAGATTGCAAGGAACATTGTTCGATTAACTTTTTGCGAGGAAGTCAACGAGGATATTGCCTATTTGTTTCAAAATCCAATAACTAAACAATTTCGTTTCAGATTATTGGAACAATATAAATTGACGTTGTTTTTCATTGCAATTTCCGGTGCGATTAATTGATTGGTGCAAATACAGGTGGCCTCGTCGATCGAAGTATGAAGGAACAATTACTTTTTATGGTTTTGGGCGTATCTGTTTTTAAGTAAGTAAACTAAGTAATTAAACTATATAACAGGAAATATTATGAAAGAAAAAATAATTGTACATTGACAACTATTTTAAACGTATTTCCAAAACTATTTAGTTCAACATAACTGCAGGATGGCAATCAAATCATCAATATAAAAGCAGTATATACAAAGAAAAAGAATTACATACACACAATTTTTAACTAACAGCTGATTATGAAAATAAATAATAAATACGTAAATGGTCTACGAGTTTTTTAAATAAATAAATACTTTATTAAAATAAGCTCTATGTACTTTATATACTCGATATATAAAACGATGAAATCCCACGCGTACCACAGAGTATCATACAAAGCATGAGGCCACAATGCAAAGCGAGGCCTGAAGTTCCTTCCAAACAACTGTACATCATTCCAATGCTGTTTAAGTGCTTCGTTTTACGAGTATACAAATAAGTCTGAACCTCGTAAAAAGACCGCGACCAGATCTCCGTAATGGCGTCTCCACGATTCTAGCCGACGCACTGATTGGTCATAACCACTCAAAATACCCCCTCTCTGAAAGTAATATCTTGAATAAACGCACAGTTCCTGTGTCCGCCACGTCGTTAGCAGGATTACGAGACCTAATCTAAAGATGTAATACAATCAACGCCATTTCTCAGTTCGTATTAGTATAAAGCACGGGCAGAGGTTACTAAAAAATAATAGCTAAATTTACAGTTATTTACATTTTTTAAATTCAAATATTTTGGTGGAGGTGCCGGGTATTTTAAAATTCCGCTTTTCAGGCAGTGATAGCCCCATCCCCGTGACTCTCAGGTACCAAAAACATCCTGAATCAACCTTTTTGAAGGGTAATGTCAACAAAAATCGCTTGTCAATCGGAGGTCTTGTTCGGTGCTATCGTGTGACGTGACACAAACACAGACAGACAGACAGACAGACAGACAGACAGACAGACAGACAGACAGACAGACAGACAGACAGACAGACAGACAGACAGACAGACAGACAGACAGACAGACAGACAGACAGACAGACAGACAGACAGACAAACATACCATGAAAGTAATTATACATATGTTTGTAATGATTTGAAATTGGTGGTATTTGCATACGTGATGAGCATATTAAACGCTATGATAAAACACTGCACAAATTTAATGGAAAAAATAAGGTAATTGCTCTAATTACGAATGCATCTCGCGTAAAAGTGAGGTTATGTATAACAGGCCGTCACGGTTGGCTGCGCGATGTTATAGAGTGCAGAGGATGTCCCCTCTCGTTATCTACGTGACTTGGGTTCACCATATCTCGTAGAATACGAGACTGATTGTGCGCTGACGACTAGAACTAGATAGGCGAAGAAAAAGTCGTCTAGTTTTCCCTCCCTGCCGTCGTCGGGTGTAATTTGTCTTCATTGCTTGTGACGGGAGGCCCTGCTGGATGCTACAGCAACAAGTGGCCTAGTACAGATTGACACACCGATATGCAGCCACGTACAGTGTCGCACACAGAGATGCAGCACGTATGACCCACACTCCCGCACTAAAATACAATGCTTTGTAAGAGTTTATTTAATTTGTTTTCAGTCAAAGTTAAATTAAGACATCACATCTCATCATCTGCATGCTCTAAAAATGAACTTTTTACTTTATTAAAATGACATTCTTTAAAAATATTTCTAAAATAGGTAACCGAGCTAACTCCATAAGTGTGAAAATAGCACTGGGAACTTATTATAAATTAAAAACCAGATACCAAAAATGTATTATATCAAACATAAAAATAAAAATAATAAGAAAGGATAGTTTATTGTCTTTGGAAAGTTTATGCCACATTATAAAGATTTACCAATGATATACTGTTATTATCAATTGCGCATTCAGGACTGTTTGAGGAACGGCGCTTAACCAGATCCTACGATACCCCAGACCCAGGCCCTACATCACGCAAACGAGACACACAACCCAAAGGTAGGAACTATAGACATCTTCATTCGTTCCTAGAGGGTTTTGAATCTTGATCTAGCGCTCCCTAGGTCAAGGAGTCTTTACCTAAGGCAATAACTTAGACGGAGGCGTTCAACCGTAGGCTTATAACCACGAGATCGGTGTGCCTGAGTTATAACGGTAGGCTTGCTAACTAGACCATGGTAG
Source organism: Sweltsa coloradensis (assembly GCA_024449915.1). Classification (NCBI taxonomy): domain Eukaryota; kingdom Metazoa; phylum Arthropoda; class Insecta; order Plecoptera; family Chloroperlidae; genus Sweltsa; species Sweltsa coloradensis. Next base: position 62,356 of record JAMZAV010000314.1, read on the forward strand.
TACCAGGTGGAACGCTTGTTTGTTCGCGGATAATAGCGAAGGGATCCCCGTAAATTATTGTGTCTAATTTAACCTTGGGAACAGCTTTATAATGGGGTAGAGCAAACCAAGCAGTTAGTACTAGAAACTTGGGTAACAAATCTGGGACACAATCTCAAGTTTCTTATAAGCGAATCTTAGTTGCTGAATTGGGATTAATTTTCTATTAAAGAGGGTGTAAATAATTAACATTCAGCTATTAATAGTTGTAGAAGTGAGTTTCGAAGGTGTATCTGCCGCTACAACTAATCTAGCTTCATAACACTACAAGTAAAGTACTGAAAGGGGTATTCAACCGCTAAACTCAAAAAATATATTTCATTCAGGCTAACTACTAATGAATTTAGCAATTAACAAGAAAATTATTGCGTCCACCATGACCCGAAAAAAAATTTACAAACTTGGTATTTTTCTAGATAGGTCACATGGAAAAATCTCCCATAAGAAATAACATGGAGACGATCTTTATGCCCCGTGCCCGTGACCTAGATGGATTTTCGCCCAAACAAATATTGGTCATTTTTTACGTACACGACAGCCTTTTCTGTAAATCATCTATATTTTGTTTTGTAATTTGGGCAAGTGTTTCGGTCAAAACATGCTGATTACCAAGATGGGGTGTGATTTTGGAATGCATATTTTTACGTGTTTGAGAGTATATTTGTGCACAGTTTTAAGACACGATGTTATAAAGGGGCATTTTATATTGGATCTTAGCTTTAATAATTTGACGGAAAAAAAAAAAAGGTTAAAACAGATTAAAAATATCCCGAATCACAATTGCGGAAATTTCTGGATCAAACAAATTGAAAAATTCGTGTTAATCACAGTTAGAAGATATAATTTTTTAAACCGTCATTTTAGTGTAGTATTTTACTATAGATAATGAGGTAAAAAAAAATTTTTGAGGTAAAAGTACTTCAACAAAGATTTTACAATCCTTTGGACGAAACTCTCCAATAAACATCACTTTTCTCAACGTCCATCTGTACCTGTGTCATATTTCACGATAATATCCTTAGATTACCTACTATTTGTATTTACTGTTGTTAACATTGCATTTCAACGTGTATATCCCGGGTTCAGGGGTTCGGGGTTAGGGCAGGTTTAAACCTCGCCGCACCTCCACCAAATGGGACGTGAATTACGGAAATCTAAGCTACTTATTTTGGATTTTTCCGCACCTGTGCTTGAACATACATACATTCATACGATACAATAGTATGCGAGTTGAAATATGAGTTGTTATTCATCCTTTGTTACCACATATGAGGTAAAATGTATGTGAGAGAAATGAATTCTTGTAGATCTAGGCCAACCGAACGAAGAAAACACTATAGCGCCAGCGTGTTGTTTAGCATGAAATGGTGGCAGCCGCGGGATCCAAACAGGGGCGGATCTAGGACATAATCATGGGGGGGGCGATTTGCGCGTGCATGAACATCCGTGGGAAAAGGGACGAAGCACATGGGCATGGGGGGCAAATTTTGAAAACGGTTTTTAGAGTGCATTTGGTGCGTTTTAGAACAAAGTGGTGGTCTGAATGCAATACCGTCATAATGTAGTTTGTGTCTGTCAATTTGTTTTGTCGTCATGTCGAGCTTACAATTAACAATGCATTTAATGTAAAATTGTGTATTTTATAGTCCGTTATTCTAATGAAAAATGTAGATTTTTGTGAAAAAGATTAACATGACATATTAAACGTCAACAACAAACGTCAAATTTGCACAATCACACAAAATTTGATGCTTACGACTCCATTTTTAATGAAAACCATTAATAAAATAACTGAAATATCAAGTCTTTTTAACGATGAATAAATAATGATTATTCAAAAAATTTGTTTTTGTTTTGGTCATGGAGGGGGGGGGGTCGCCCCCCACGCCCCCTGTATCCAAAGATAAGGAAGGGTGAGCGGGAGTGGTTGACGAGTCCGAATAGCCATTTATATCTACCACCTTGTATCTGAAACAGCTGTCTCGTCCGTCCGTGTGAGTCTGTAGTAATACTTATATTATTTTTAGTGATTTTACTAGAAGAGAAATGTGAAAGAGTATAACTTTAAATAACGGTCTATACAAGGGAGCGAAACGACCTTATGCATTGCTTTTTGTCCGTCAGTGTATCACGTCTCATGATAAAACATGAATTTGACCTCCGATTTTCATGCGGTGTTTTTGTTGACAGTACCTTTCATTAAAGATGGTACATAATGTTTTTGTTTAAAGTTGGAACAAACGTGGAATAATAACGACAAGCTTCGCTCCCTATTTGGGGCTCTAACGTTTTCTAGCTTGTTAAGTTAGTAGTAAAGTAAACACGATCGAAACGTTTTAACCGTTCAACATGTTGATTATGTGTATGAGATTTTACTGTATGATGTTGATTTCGCTTCTGACTCCTCCCGGTATGAAATCAAATCGGCTCTAAAGGTGCACTGAAATATACGATACGATTGACTTTGGCCTCGAATACATGTAACTTGTTCCTTTATCCGCAAGCCTTCACAACACACATGCATGCACCGAAATAACTTCAATGCTTGTTAGATACTGGCCAGTCATGTTGAAATCACTTTGAAGCCACTCTCATGAAAGGGCTTCGTATTAACATTTCTAACACGGTGCGTCCATCGAACTTTTTCGTTTCAAACAGTATACAATGTAGTTTTACTGGCTCAGGTAAGCAATTAACAACAATATATTACGTAATACGTATACGATAGCAATTCTTTTACATTTGCAATAATAAATCATTGCTTAGAAAATAAGTCATAGTGATGATTAAAAGTGCATTTTAAATACAAAATATAAAGTTGTTGTTAATTAGTTTTCGAACTTATGATTCTGTCAACTGTTTTCAAATAAATTAAAATATACTAGTTTAAATTTTTGGATATATGGATCCTCGATCTTAGAAATAACAGTTTGCTATTTTAAATGTTCATGTTACATTAAAAGCATACAGATTAATATTATTTGTTTCAATGGTTTGATATTTTTGAAAAATGTTTCATGCATCTCCACTCTTCCGTTTCTATTGGCACTAAAGTCTGTCCACCCGTATTTACAATCGCCTATTAGCCAAAATATAAAAATTGCCGTTTGAGAGAAACATATTCAACTACATTACTTTCCCATTTAAAATTTCGTTGAACCGAAACATTGACGTCGTTATAATTACGCAACATCGAAAATGTAAACATGTCATGGCCATCAAATTAGAGACCAGCCAGTCAAGATTTCATTACAAATTCTGATGAATAAATTCGTCCGTCCACTCAGTCAGAGAACTAATTTTAAATGGGGGACTAATTTAAAGCGGATGAACGACCAACCTTACTAAGTGGCTGGACACGACTCACTCGCGGGCGACGCGTGAAAATCAATTATGTGCTTCGTTCCAAAGATGGCTCCAAAGTCACCTTTTCACAAACCCAACCCAAAAAAAATTATGGATAACATTCAGTCCATGTTATAAATTTAAAAACTTTTGTCTGCAGCGGGAATCAAATCCTGGACCCTTTGGGTTAGAAGTAGGGAGTCGCTATGGACTGAACTGACGATTTTGAATGAGTCCACTACGATAGTCGTGCAGTAAACATGGACTATTAAATAAATTATCTATCTTTGTCTTACACACCCACTCACTTTTAACTTCCTCTTACATTAACACGTTCTTGTAGTACTTGGTTGACATGATAAAACGAAAATATTCTTTCTTTCTTTTCTGGGCAACAAAATATCGGCAACCACAAGAAAACGTTAAAAATTACATCTCAGTCAACTTGAGCTACAGTAAAGCGGGGTCGCAAGTCGGAAGGCGATGTAATTCTGTTGTAAGGTGAATTCAATAACTTAAGGTTAAATTGAGCAGAGAGTTTCTCAAGCTTCAAAAGGAGCTTTTTTCTTTGAGGTCTTTATTTTATTTACGTAATAGCTACAGCCTTAAGGGATAAATTAACTACATCTCGTGCTTATTATATTAAAGTAGTATGATGAAGACCACTGCTTAGTTCTAAGCCTGGTTTTCATATTGTATAAGCGATATTAAAACTGTTGCTTAACCTTATCCGGTATATTATTTAATGAAATTTTCTACATTTTAACAAAACCTCAACGAATGCGGCCATCGTTGAACTAAATTTTACGTCGTTATTGTACTGTATAATTTTGTACTCTCACAAGGCCGTGTACAGAGGAATTAACTACATTTCATAAAAAAAACGCCTTTATTCAACTTTCCTGATAAGTGCGAAACTGCAAATTCAACACTCTCGTGTACTGCAAATTTATTTCAGACTAAAACAGAGAAATGTGTTAGGTGGTCTAATTCTGGATATATTTTATTCATAATTGTAATTTCGTTCATAATTGTAGAAAAAGTGTGATCCATACTAACTTTTATTTGCATTGTCGTATTGTATAAACCTCATAAATAAATAACATTAGCTGTAATGTTCAACCACAACAGAACTGTTCGTTTTGTATCTAGTCGCATCGCGTTTATGTTGCATCGATATTATTATATCCCTGTGTGATAATATACTAGCACGTTCCTAGGTTACCGGAGATAATTATATTAAATAAGAGAATGTATGGGGGAAGAGAGCAGCTTCCGCGCACTAACAAAAGAGGTTACTCCTTTGTTAGTCAGGTTTTTAACTTCATAGTATAGACGTTAAATTAATAAGTAAATAAATAAATAAAACTAACAAGTTGAACCTGCAATATTGATGAACTCGCGTACAGACCACCAGTTCAACTAACGTGTCATTTTGCAATCAACTGTGTGAAAACTTTTCTATATTAATGAACACGATTGCATTGTGAATGAAATAAGGTTGAAAATTAAAATTAAATAAACTTGTCATTAGTTTTTTTCTGCTATGAAGATGGGTAGGAAGAATTTAAATTTTAAAATTAAAAAATGTTTGTTTAAATGTATTTTGCTAGTTATCTTAGCGATCTAACGTTGCATTACGCGGAATCAAATACCATGCATAAGTTGTGTAAAATAATTGTTTTATTTTTGTTATAATTGTAGTAAAGGAATCATAATGATTCATAATCACAATGAATTATAATATTAACTAATGATGAAAAAAAAACTTCCCGAGAAAGAAATGACATAAATAAGTGATACGTTTTAAATAATCGAGGATATGATGTCAGTGTTGATAAAAACATAATTCGTTTGTACCGTTAACCGCAACGCCACACGTTCTTCTACGCGTAAAGTTGGAAGTACGACAAAAAACTGATTGACCCGGCACCTCCACCAAAATGTAGTTGCACGTTATGACGTAATAGTGACGTCATTTGAAGTCGACGGGGCACGACTAGACCCGGCACCTCCACCAAACACTTGCAAAGTTTTGAGACGCAAAGTTTAACTAGAATCAAACCAATCTAGAGTTAGGTTGTTACATAACATGTCAGAAAGTGTAACCTTTCGAACGTAGTTGCGTAGTCGTTATATAATAACCAAATAAAAGTGATGTTTCATATTATGCAAGTGTTAAATTTTAAGAACACTCAAATTAACTCAGTCAGTATTCTTCAATAGTGTATAATATTTTATACTGTATTCTTTAGTTACATGGACCGCATTGATTGAAGCAGCATGATAATGAAAGAGGAAAGATTTACGTTCATTTAATTAAGTAAAACAAAAGTATTAAACATAGTTATTAGGGTTTTGTTTTATATTAGTTTCGGAATAATGTTTTTAATGTAACAGTGCATCCTAATTACAGTATGACTGTAACATTATGTATAAACTGGCTCTGGAAATCATACAAAGATGGTTAAATAGTTCGTTCTTCCCACTCTCTCCCTAAAAGGCACCGCCACCTCTACGAGCGTCATCACTCTCCATTAAACCGCCGCCTTTCACATCAACATATTTCCATGGCAATGGGACAGCAGGCTTACAACTAATACGTACCACTTCATCAATCAGATGGACGCCGGCAAGGAATCGATTTGTTTCACAGGGCCGGGCCAGCCAGCGAGCTGCCCGCCCTCTATATATAACCCGACTGTTATGTTTTATCGCTACCTGGCTTTACTGGGTACCAGCTACAGGTAAACGATGCACTGAGCAGCCACGAAGGGACTGGAGGATAATCTTGTGGAATATTAGATCATCTTTCTCGGGTGACGTCAGAGCTTTCTAAAGATGTAGGTCACGTTGAATACACACCGTTCACTGTACTTATGAACTAACACCTGGTCAACTAAATTAATATTATATGACACTTATTTAAAACATTAACCAATGTTATTTATATTTTTAAAGCAATATCTAAGCGAATCCAGCTTCTTCTTTAGGTTTTCTTGATAATAAAATAAATATAAATACATAAAATTGAAATAATCTCGGTTTATGAATTGTGTGTAATTTATAATTTTATCTATGTAAATAGTTCTGCAACCAGAAATTAAATTAATTTAATATCATTACACAAAAATTATAACATGTTCCGTATTCAATTAACTAAAATTGATGTTCAGTGACTAAATGGTTAACGAAATAAAGACTCGATGTCGGTTAACCCAAACAGAAAAGTATTTTAAAAGCACGGATGTATTATTTTAAGATACACAATTTGGATCTTCCATAATTTTGTTCATCCAAAGTCGATTATGTTAAGGATATCAGCGTACAGTAATGCTCTTCATTAAAACCGTTTTGTCGCTCAATGTGATACAACGTGTTATGTTGTGTGTGCTCTGAAGTTTTAAATATCACAATATTTGATAATAATTGAAATAACGCAGGGATAATGTTTTACTTCTTCTGATTTACGGTCTTGGCAGCTTTGACCATGTGGCACTAATCACGTTTTATTATTTACTTGTGCTTCATTTCAACTGGTTTATTTCTTTATTAAATCCCTCGATTCCAATGCTATAAAGTGAGTACGCATCTGGGTAATTGTAACCAGGTGTCTATTAACTAACTTGTGCGACAATTGTCGATCGAACGTGCCAACTTATTAAGTAGAACCCCAGGGCTAACATAAACTATACACTGAAGAATGTCAAGACTACCACGCCGGGCATGACATTCTATTTACTAAGTTGCCACACGAGTTAGTAAATAGACCCACTGGATAACTGGAAAATAATTCTCTACTGGCAAAACCTAAGAGTAGTTATTTGCCCAAGATTGTTGGTAACCACAAATGAATCGACTACGTTCCGAATCAGATCCTCACGAGGAATCACTAAGACCTCTGCCGGTCGAATAACTGAATTATTACTACTACAGGATTATTGTTGAGTTGAAAACATAATATATATCCCATTGGACGTTTAATTTTATTTTCATTTACGTAGTTTGTATCAAGCTATCTCGATGAAAGTTTAGCCAGTATTGTCAAGCAACAGTTTCTATAAAGTAAAGTGTGTTTATTTGTCTCTATTGGGGCCCATTAATCAGTCTGTATAGAACGCCGCAGGTAAACCACTAAATACTATGCTAAATATAGATAACCAAACTATATGGCCGAGAAACTAGACTCATACAAAAACTACAATCACATACATATATATCTTTGTCAGCACTCGGGATTTCGATACAAAGGCCGCGTTTTTTTTAATCGTCAGTTTCAATGCGATAGATTAATATTGTAAACCTGACTTTACTGTAATGGGTATTTTCTATAATGCTCTAAACATTCAGAAGTTATTACGTAAACCGTCTCGGTAGCTAAGAGGGGTAAATCACCTGACCAGCAATCGGTAGATCGAGGTTTGATACTCCGCTGAGATAAATTTTTTAATTTCTGTATTGATATCCAAAAAATCGGTATGTTCTATGTTATTTATTAGACGAGGGAGCGAAGCGACTGAGTATCTCCATTCAACTCAAACGGCGCTCATTCTGTGAGTCTGTGTGCGCTTGTATACATCGAAAATCAGCCGAATCGTGAACAGATTGCGCTGAAATTTTAAACAGACATCCGGTACGAGTTTACTGATAACTGTTAACAAAATCAACTAGATCTATTGCGAATTAAACCTACAGGAAATAATAAATTGAAAAAATTGGCTGCGAATGTGTTGGAATTATTTTAACGACAATGGTTTTGTTTTTGGAAAATATTTTTTGTTTGTTATTTGCCTGGCCGTGAAATTACAGTGCCCAAGGTGTATCGAATCTTTTACACGCTCAAGGTACCCCCAAATTCCGATCGGAGATTAAAAATTAGTAAACCTTGCAATCTTTATACGTATTTCGTACTGGCAATGTTTTCCATAGTATTGCCACAGATGATAAGACTGCACTGCGTTATATGCATTCAAAACATGTTTAATAATTTTCAAATACAATCCAGAAATTACAAAATCTTTCCCGACCAGGGGATTTGACCCAGGTCTCCCACATTCCGGGTATAACGGCGTCTTAGCCAAAATTAGACTAGGAAAACGCCAAAGTCGTTGTTAGACGAGTGAGCGAGTAATGTGTTTAGTACCCGGGAACATTTGCATTTAAGTTTGATAATTATATTGGTACAAAATAGGGTTTTTAAGTTTAGAAGGTTTTTTGGAGCGTCACCTTTAAGGCCATTATTCGCCATTCTAGCCTATGACAGGTAAGGGTGGAAAGATCCAACGCCGTCCAGATCCAATCTTAGGTATAGAGGAAGAAAAGAGAACGTTACCGGGTACTCAACACATGACTAAATCACTCGTCTAACAACGACTTTGGAGTTTTTCTAGTAAATTAACGTGGTTTCCCATCCATTGAATCCAATGAACTTGTCTGAAAACTAATAACATTGTTCCAAGTTGTTATTTTTTAATTTAATGTACATCGAAGTCCTTAATTCGATCATAATGAAGTCAAATTCACCGTATTCTGTAATAAACAAATGATTTAAATAGCAAAAGTTATATGCCTTTGGTGGAGGTGCCGGGTAGAGCGAGAAAAGTTTTAGCTCCATAAGAATAGCATTGTTGGTGGAGGCGCCGGGTCCTCCGTTCTTGATATTATTTCTACTTTAAATCCAATTTAATTACGGAGGGAGGTAATATTGTTGTGGTATTTTTTACCACATGTGACTGTGAATTAATTATTAAGTGTGTTTCAAATATGTAGGTCTGTGTACTCAGTCAGCGTTAGCAACAAATCGCATTTCAGTAATAGTACTTGCTCTCACAATTTTTTTTGTGTTGTTATTAAAACAAGGAAAACGCCAAAGTCGTTGTTAAAACAAGTGAGTGAGCCATGTGTTGAGTACCCGGTAACATTCCCTTTCCTCCCCCTACCTACTGTCTCTTTAGCCCATCATAGGCTAGAGTGGCGTATTATGGCTTTACAGTTGACGCGCCCTTATACCGGCTAAACTCAAAACCCTATTATTTATACCAATATTAAAATCAAATATGCAAATGTCCCCGGGTACTCAACACATGACCCGCTAACTTCGTCTAACAACGACTTTTCGTTTTAATAATATGCGGACGAATATGATGCAAATACATTTGTAATTTCACTTTGAATTGATTGATCGCAAAGTGCAAAATTTTCAACACCCTCTGCGTTCGTTGATAAGTAATCATGAACGATGTTTAACCATGATGTAATGAAAATTATGGAATTCCATTTTCACGTTCAGTTTAATAAGGCAACCAAAGCAATCAGCAGTCGTGTTGAAAGACGCGCATATTTCGGGAACAGCTAGATCAGCAGGTCCTCTTAGGTAATAGATCACGACTGAGTGATTTGAAGCTAGAGGTTGGTGAATACAATCCATATAGATGAATCGCCGTTATGATTAGTCAAAATCTAATGGAATTTGGAATATTGTGGCTTAAAATTAAGTGCAATCGTCTAAATTTATTTATTTTATCAAATTATTGTACGTCGAACCTTTTCAGTTATCGAAACTGATTTACAAAGTAGGACAGCTAAATTTAATGAAGTACATAAATACACACAAAATAATAAAATTTAAAGAGCAAAGTTTGAAATAATAATTAAAATAAAACAATGTAATAATAAGAAAACATTGTTAGTCACTTTTATATTTAGTAAAATTTATAAAAAAATAATAAAACATAAATTAGTAAATCAGAGGAAAACGAAAAACTAAACTAAAATACTGAACGTTTATTCAGTTGCATTTGTGATGGAACGTGAATTAACTGCGTTTGGATTGTATTCAAGAATATGCACATGTCTCTATTAGAGGAAATTTTGTCATCAATAATTATTTGCTTCAGTAATTGACTGTAAGAAAGTCATAAAATATAAGATTAATATTAATGTAGTAGGCCTAATTGATTAGATTCCAGTTTTAACTCTTGTCTCAAAACTTTACTTATTTGGTGGAGGTGCCGGGTGCGACCGATTTTGTGATATGCTGTTTTATTCGTGGTGACCTCACAACAACTGGTTATGCCCTTAGCAACGACGAATCTCGCCCTTTACAAACTTTCTCCCCTGCTGCACCAAAATACAGCAATACTTCATAGGCTCACATAGCTTGAGCGTAATAATTACCCTAGCTTATTAATAGGAGACATTATTTTGAATTAAGGAAATATTTCTGATAGAGACGTGCAAATGTACCTTTGTTACCAACCTCCCACAATATTTAATGTTTTAAACACAAATTTGAGGTAAAAATAATAATATATATTTAAAAAATTTGTTGATTTGGTGATGAATTGATTTTAAATGGATATTTCTGTAAAACTAGGATAACGCTTAAGTCCCGCCGCGTTGATGGATGAGCGTTTTTGTAAGTTTTAAGTTTGCGAAGGACCACTTATTCCTTTGCAAGTGCTTTTTGCATGCATTGTAGGTGATTGTTGTCAAGTTTCTATTGTTTCTTTTAGTTGTTATTATTAAACCTCAAAAAATCATATTAAACCTTATTCTATAGATTTGGCTAGCTTTTTCAACTTTTCTTCAAAAACAATCTAACATATTATTCGTGGCATGTAATATATTGAACGTTGTAGACCACACACTTTGGTCTCGCCCAAAGCAAAGAAAATATCGCACTTACAAAATCGAAAAAATTCGAGAAGTACGATATCATGAGTAAATATTTCTTGACGAATTGTACCCATAAAAGTAGCATATGTCTAAGTTCAGAATATGTCAAGAGTACCTCAAATTTTTATCAAGTCGCATATGCACGTTTTCCACAGTAGAGAGGCGAACAAACAGAAAAACAAACAAAAAAAGTATGTTTTTGGGGGTCTGTGAAATTAAAGTCTTCGCTTCGCTCATCCAAAAAGTTGTTCCGAACTAACTCAACCCTTTTGCTTAAGAATTTGAGTCACTCTCTTATTGTTTCTTAACGACTGTGAACTGTCAGCTTCTGTACGAAAATACAAAGTATGTTATTTGATCCTTTTTTAATCTTCACTTCGAGATTGCTTTCTTTCGTCGCAATGTTGAGTATTTGACATCACAATGGCAATGGCTTTTATTTCTCACCTCTAGAGCGGGATTTATGTTGTGCAGAAAATATCGTAACATCGTTGCAGGATATATTTTATGTCGAAAAGTTGCTAGAAAAATACAGTTTGTATATTTCACAGTAGAAACAGACAGATTTAGGACGGTTGAATCGTAAGTTCAAGTTTCTATTTCGCATTCTCCTTCTTTCTTCAAAACGAAAAATAAATATTTGTAAACAAATATTTGTACAATCGTCTGCAAAGAAGGTTGATGGATTAATTCACGTGAAATCAGATCTTGTTTGAATTGAGTTTGCAATTTTTCCTGAAGTTATTATGACTATTTAACAAATTAATGTCCTCAATATTCTTTAAACGACTTGGAGATCTTAAAGAAGGGTGTGGCCTTTATATGTAACGCATGAGTATCACTATTAATTTTGTGGTTTCACTATTGTGAACAAGCACTTATACAGGAAAATAGAAAATAGGGAGAGAATCATAGATGTATACAGAAAAAAATTATTTCGACCCCCTACCCCACCTCCCTATGGAGAGGTGGGAGTCAAACTTTTATAGTTAAAAAGTCCTATGATTGATTAACTTGAAACTGAAATGAAGCACAAAAACTAATTTTGACCCCCCCCCCCCCCCCGCCTTTGGTTCAGACTAGACCTTCCCGCCTGACCCCAGGGTCACGTAACCCATTATATGAAATATCTTTTTGAACGATAAGTTTTCATGTCGCGGTTTTTATCGTGAGAAGTGAGATGAACAGAAAAATAATGCTTATATGTGGAGGAGCTTTGCTCCAGTGTATCCTTAAGAAACATGGATACCCTTCAAATATCCTTATCAAACATGGATTCCCACCCTTTATCCTTATCAAACATGGCTACCCTCCTATATATCCTTATCAAACATAGCTTCCTCCCATATATCCTTATCAAACATGGCTTCCTCCCATATATCCTTATCAAACATGGCTTCCCTCCCATATATCCTTATCAAACATAGTTATACCCCCTTACATCCTTATCAAAGATGGTTTACCTCCAAGCCTAGGCTTCTGTTGAAAGAGTGAGTCGCATGTTCATCTCTTAGTGAGCGTACTTCACCCCCGGAGTCGGTGTAGCAATCTAACCGCAGGTTGTCGAGACCGCCGGTTGCCATAGAAACGCAATTGAAATCTCCGTAGACAATTTCTTCTCTCGTCTCTTACGGCAAACAATACAGCGTGCATTATCTCGCACCTGTTACTATACCAGAACTACGAGTATAGCTCAAACTGCGGAAGAGAAATTTCATTTTCCGATACAAAACAATTTATATTCAAGTTAGAGTAAAAAGAATATGGGTGTTTTTCACGAGATTTATCTGGTACATGGGTTCGTCTCGAATAGATCAGCGTTTTTTATACAGATGCATCAGCTGGGTTAGATTGAGAAGAAGAGATATTAAATGTGACGTTATTTTAGCAATGCCCCTGATTGGTTCGCATACAGAATACAACCACCAACCAGGGCTGACATGCTCATTTCAGATTGACTGCCTGATATCGACACACGTACGATGATGCATACAAATAATATTTACCTAATCATATTAAATCTAAAATTCAAATCAAACGGAACCACATTTAATTTTAGTCATTACCATTTGACAAATAATTAATTCCACCGGGTATATGTTTGGCTACAATTTATACTCTGTGTTACACTACAACAAATACTGAGTAATTACATTAAAATGTACAGAACTAAAATATAAACGGAAACACTAATTTGTACAGAATGTATAGTTTTATTTATTGAAGCATATGATGATGTAACGTTAAAATTGAATTGAGCAACATAATCACAAATCCATGCAACATGCATAACATTGATGTCACTAGTATTAAAAAATATATAGAAGTCAGATTCTAATGTCATTAATATTGTTGTCCCATTTATCAACGCTCTGTGTAGTCCAATTTTGCGTTACGCATGGAAAGAAATGTCTTTTTTTCAAGTTTTGTTCTGTATTTATCAATGTTATGTAGTTTTCGTTTCTTATATTTTAAGTTGTATTGGTCCTGAAGAAGATGAGTAAAATCTTATCGAAATTTAGGCCTAACGAAAATATACGTGGCAAAACAACCAAAAAAAGTACATTAATTCATATCGGCCACGAAAATCTCCCCAAAAAATTATATAAATAAATAAGATAACATCCAGGTGGTACAAATAGAAAAATCTGCATTGGATGTTTGGTATATCACGTGTTTACTTTGGACAGTTTTGCTTTTATATTTATTTAATTTCATAACGCATCCAATAGAACAAAATAAATAAAACGATTATGAAAACATTAAAATGAAACGATTGCAAAAAATCATATTCAATTTAACCTTTGTTAATAAAAAAAAAACACACCACAAATAAAATACATAGTTTAGTAAAATGTGTATCGTGTTTTGTGTGAGATTACTGTAAATATATAATATTATATTCATGCAACGAACACAGGCGTGACCTAAATGTTTTGCGGTTGACCTTTGTAAATGTATTCTAATAACTGAATAAAATAGACGTTAAATATTAATTAAAATAACTAGTTCAAATCCCACAAAAATAAGCACACTAAATCCCGCGCGGCAAACAAGCTAAGAAAAAAGTGGGAAAAACTTTAATAAATGTCAATAAGGTTTAAATTAAATATTGTTCCAAGTAGAGTACTAATTAAAAAGTTTAATAATAACTATTTACATCAAAGATAGAATTTAATCATAATCCCAAAGTAATAAGTAAGAACAAACGATCTGCATTTTGTGTGATTAACCCAATGTCTCTTTAATTCACTACTTATTGGGTGCTAGAGATAGCACAAAATGAACTAAAACGAATAAATTGATCAACGTTTGTTTCCTCAAATATTACATAAACATCGTCAAAGAAAGGTCAAAGGTATCTCTAGGTGGAAACACAATCAATAATAACAAGCTAAAGATAATTGAATACGTCCTCCGAAGGCAATTTAAACTAGAAATATACATTTAAAGACTAAAAGCGCCTTTACAGTGGGAAGTAAAGAGAAAAAGTAAAGAGAAAGAGTAACTTTCCTGAAGTAGAGATAGCATGTAGCTTATGGAACTTTTATTGCCTTCACACTGGAAAGTTGAAAAGTAAAAAGTAAAAAGTCTCCCAACTTGTCGGACACTGCTCGACAAGAGAGAAGTGGAGAGAAAAGTGACCTTGAAGAGTTGATCGCGATTGGTCTCTCTGTTGCTTTTGAATACAAAGCACCACGACCACGCGTTTGTCTTGGCGTTCAAAAGAGTTTCCAGTGTAAAAGCTTCGAAAAGTAACTCGTTCTCTTCACTTTTTCTCTTTTACTTTTCTTACTTCCCATTGTAAAGCCCGCTTAAAACCTAGGGATATTTACTGACTCACTTGTCGATCGAAAGCGACATATTTTTTAACTTTCTTTAGCCATTCCGGAGGAGCATAGATTTTTTTGAAAAAGTGGTCTAATTTAAAATTAAATTCCCCCACTGAAAATCAATTATGTGACTGAGTGGGTAGACTCTAAATACAAATTTATTTTTATTTCTCTCAATCAGTGTTAAATTTCATCCACGAAGGTTTTTAATTAAAGGTTTAACGTCGAAAATGTAGCGTTCTTTGAGCGCATTATAATGTTCACTTCTATTCACTCACTTCGTAAAAAGCTCAATTATAAATATAATCCCTTTTTCTTCAGTATGAAATTAAACAGAGCATTATAAATTAGAATACTTGAAATAAAAAAATAAAAAAGTGTTAGATCCTACTTCTGCATTGCCGTCCAGTAATTGGACTGCGTAGCGATATTCTGTAGGAGTCGAACCGAACTGACATAGTTTGGACTGAATAAAATATGGTAATGATTTGTGAACACATAGGAAAGACAGCTGATGCCTCTAATAAGTGACAACAATCAACATACATTAGAAAAACTATAGGCACTTAGTGGAGAAAGGAATTATTGTTTCACTCATCTTTTACAACTTTTTAAATGATTTTGTATAAATATCTATTTTAGGAGATAATTCTAATAGGTGGTTAAAATGAAATAATATACAATTCCTAGGATGTTATAAGAAAATCGTCTTTGATAATGGTGTAACTCCATTTTAAACTTCACAATAATGTAATAAAAAGAAATCTGCGCAAACAACTTTATGTACATGACCTACTTGTGTTGAAAATGAAATATTAAATAACGAAATATTGTGCGCGTGGGTTTCAGTGGCGTAACTATTAAGACCGGATGGATGTTATGTCACCGGTGGGCATATCCTTATGGTAAAAGTTTATGACCAGGCCAACTCAAATAGCAGAGCGTCCCTTAAGGCTAGTGTACTACCTCTGGCCGATAATTTGAAAGTCGAAGAAACATGTCTGAAAAGTTTGCTGAATGAAAGAAGGCCTTTAAAATAACAGAAAAAAAATTGTGAATTTTTTTGGGCGGGACATAACCTCACTTTTGGAAATTATATTAAGATTTTTTGACAAAAGTGTAGCATACAAGACTCGTTCAAAATTAAATTTTGAGAATCGGTTTTCTGGACATAGTTTCTACAAACCTTTAGCTATAACTTACTATAGCTAAAATAGTTTTCTCAAAATAATAGTTGGTGTACGAATTTTTTTGTCAAACGGTACAAAACTCGTATTTGTACCGTTTGACAAAAAAATTCGTCCACCAACTGTAATTTTCAGAAACTATTTTAGCTATAGTTGTTATAGCTAAAGGTGTGTAGAAACTATGTCCAGAAAACGATTCTCAAATTTATTTTGAACGAGTCTTGTATGCTACACTTTTGTCAAAAATCTTAATATAATTTCCAAAAGTGAGGTTATGTCCCGCCCAAAAAATTCACAATTTTTTTCTGTTATTTTAAAGGCCTTCTTTCATTCAGCAAACTTTTCAGACATGTTCTTCGACTTTCAAATTATCGGCCAGAGGTATACATAGCCTTAAAAGAATCATTATCTCATGTTTTAAAGCCTTGCGGGCCTAAAACTTTGATCTCCCATCAACAACTGTGGGCAACTTACAAAAACAAAAAGTACGCTTCCCAAGAAAGTAGAAATCTTATTCAATTAGCGTATTTTGTAAACACAGGCCTGCTGATAAGTAAACATTAAACGTTTGAGTTTAAAACAGACGTAAAAGAATTGCAAAGGCAAATCTTTTAAGTGTATAATTCACCGAGTACTGTCTAACAAAGTAGGTCTCAGCCGTAATGCGAAGCGACTTCAAAGGAAAAACTCAAGAGACGACCTGGCTTCGTGCATATCTTTGAAAAATTATTCATATTCGTTAATTAAATTATTTAACGCTTACTTAGACCCTCATTAGCAGTTACTTTGAAGTCGTCTACAATGGGAATAGTTAATTATTGCTGAATCAACAACAGTCATACGGGTTTAGTGCGTGGCGGAACAGCAGGGGAAAGCAGGTACAGTGGAGATGGGGTGGGTTAGGAAATAAAGTTAAAATGTAATCGCGGGTGGATTGAGCGAGCAAAGCGAATAAGTTATAACATATTTATCACGGGTGTTAAAACATCTAAATAATTCCAGACATTTGAATATTGATATTAGGAACCATTTCAAAATTTCATAATGAGAACACATTAATTTTTACATTTTTAAATCAAATTATAATATGCTGAAAGTCATAAAATTATTGTTCATCATCACACCTTTTACTATCAATTGTTCACCATCATTTGTTCACTCTTTTACTATCTCATTTTATATTATATGGATCATACCATCATTGTTCACCTGTCCTCTCTTTACTATCTATTGTTCTATTTGTTCACCCCTTACTATCTCCGTTTAAATCATTTGTAATTTACTTCTATTTTTTTTTATAATGTGTTTTTAAGAGGTATAACTTAGGCGTAGTAAGTTTGTCACTGGGGCGTCATGGTCCTTTTCTAGCTTTCTAAGGAGTTGTGCATTTTAATTTTCGATCATTTGTACAATTTCCAAAATAAAACATTATCTAAGGTTGAACGAAAGTCTCTCACTTGGGGGTTTAATTTTACATTTTTATATCTTAAACAGCCCTTAGACATTCCTTTCTAAACTACCCTTAAACCATAACCTAGCTACACACGTCCTCACAGCGGGCATCCCAACAAATGTTTTTTACCCTGGGCAAATAAGTCTTGACATCACTATCAAGAATAACACGCTATGAGGTCCGATTGAGAGGATTGCTCTTAAACCAGACAATCCCGAGTTGGGACAGTAGCAGACGGATCGATGTCAGGTTATCAAGGAGCTGAGCTCCGCTTTAAAGAAAACAACTTATTGATATCCCCCCTGGAAACTGTGACGTGTCACGCGACTAGACCAACCACGTACCACGATGAGACTTTACTTGTTAGCGGGGCATCGATCCTCAACCCAGAGAAGACCAGGCTGACTTTCATACTAAATGGAAAATTGACTGTATTAAGAGGATGGGATAGTCGCGAAATTAAAACCACGCGAAATTACATTTTTTCGTGATATCTCGAGAACGATGCAAAATATCTAAAAACTGATTCTAGACCGAATTGTGGTTTTGTTAGAACAATATAATGCAAGAAAAAATATTGTATTGTGATGTTAATTAAGTTTTTTATTAGAATTTTAATTGATTAAATGCATATCTTAAATACAAACTGCACCAATTATTATATTTGAATATCTGTCTTGCATTATATTGGTGTAGAATCAGTTTTTAGATATTTTACTTCGTTCTTGAGATATCACGAAAAAACTGTAATTTCGCGTGGTTTTAATTTCGCGACTATCCCATCCTCTTAAGAGTCTGCGGAAGTAGATTCTGCCATTTTTTACTGATATCGTAATATCTCCTCTTGTAAGCCAAGAATATTTACGACTTTTTCCCCCTAACAAATTTTGAGGCAATGCTAAGTGCAACCCGGGATTACTTTTTAATTGACTTGAGCCACATCTCCGCAAACGCACATAAAATTTGTATTTTCGATTTTAGGACCAGTCACAGATCCGATTTCAAAACAAAATATATATTTGAAAATCGCATAAAAACCGTAGTGCATTCCGGTTTTTTAAAACACATCGAAACTAACAGGTGAAAAAGTAGCGTTTTTAGCTAATTAAATATATATGTATTTTTTTGGGGGGGGGGGGGGGGGATGTGGCAATTAAGCGAGTGCATTACAAAGTTAATACCGGGCCGCACTTAGCATTGCCCAAAAGTTTGTTAGTTAAAAAAAACGTTTATATCCTTGGTCTACAAGAAGAGATATTTCTAAACTAGTTAAAGCATAATATTAGGAATACACTGCCGCATCCTCTTAAGAGCTTGCGGTTGATGTAACGGCGGAGTCCTGAATATAACGGGCGTAGAACACACAACGAACGCTGATGCTAGCTAGGTAATATCAAGTTTGACGGGGAAGCGATATGCTTTAGGGGCGGGGAATCGTTTTCCAAATTGGAATATTGGAATGTGGGTGGGGGTTGAGTGGCTTGAACATTTCTTAATGGGGTTACCTCCATTATTCTTGCATTATTCTACTCCTCCCCTTGAAATGGGGTTCGAACGGCTTGCCTGAGAATTGCTATTGGTTTGATGCAAATTTCTATA
The DNA here is from genome assembly GCA_024449915.1 of Sweltsa coloradensis. Classification (NCBI taxonomy): domain Eukaryota; kingdom Metazoa; phylum Arthropoda; class Insecta; order Plecoptera; family Chloroperlidae; genus Sweltsa; species Sweltsa coloradensis. The sequence continues at coordinate 81,489 of JAMZAV010000314.1, forward strand.
AAGATTCCTTAGACATTCATTCTGTTTCTGTTCTGTTTCTGACAAAAGCGTGCGATGTTTTTTATATACTACTTGGAATTTATTGTATTTATGGAGTTAAGATATTCTTTGTAAAACTCTTTTCGGTCCATCCGTCTGTTTGCGAGTTTATCACGTAAAATGATAAAAAGTGGACAAATTCCCGATTGGCAATCAATGCGTGTTTCGTTGACAATGCCTGTTTAGTTTTTACAAGGACGAAACGGAAAGTTTTTGATAACACTGGGGGGGGGGGGGGGCACACATACGAGGGATTTCTATCAACCTTGCACCCCCCCCCAAAAAAAAAATATTAACTCAAATCTTAACTTAAACTTAAAACTTAACTGAACTTAAACTAAAACTTTATTGTATAACGTGGTAAAATATTACAGTTGGAGATTATTATTGTATTTTTTGCTACGCTAATAAAAGAAAGTATGGATATAAGAGTACATTAGATGAATAATAATTATATTCGCAAACCTTTTAATTAAATGCATGGTATTATGATATAAAACGTTTTTTGATACTTAGGTCTGCTTAAACAAAAACATATTTCGTATTTTGAGTCTACCTATTAAGTCCCCCCCCCCCCCCCGTATAATTACTACCCATAACTTCGTCTGCGTTCCATTGTGACTGATAAAGACTAAGGGAGAGAGAACACCAATTTATTGTCTGCTGACCAACTACAAGGATCCAGCTTAATTGATAATAAAAAGAAAAGAAATTTTAAAAAAGATTAACTTATTACAGTTGTTATATAACGAGTGTTCCAATATAATAACCGATAAGCCTTTAGAATTGATGAGTAAGATCATCTATTCTTTTATCGAAAAAGGAACTAAAAATTTCCGAAGAAACTCCTGGAAGAAGAGAGGCTCTGCTGCTGCTGTTTTCAAAGTAATAACTGTACCAGTGTGTGTGACATGTGTGTGTTCGTCCCGCCTCGTCACAGTAAGACCGCCTAGTAGCTCGTCGTAAAGCAGGCCCCGTAAGATTGTGAGTGTGTGGCAGAGTGGCAATACGTCACCCGACTACAGACGTGTTTTACACTCGCAAACCTCTCAGACAAACGTTCTAAAGCTGTTTGTGTCGAACAATTCCATTCCCGTAATGTATTTTGAAATTGTGTAATGTTATGTCGCCCGTCTTTATACACTCCGTTTAAAGAAAGTAGACAGTCAACTTTATTGTCATGGTATAGTATTTACTTCAAATGAATTTCGATTTTCATAGAAATGTAAATGATTTGTAAGTCTGTTTGTCATTTTTCTCGACAAAATTTAAATTGTTTCCGACATTTTGTCACATTTTTCTTTTTAATAGTAGAACTCGAGCTAATGGCTGAGCTTAAATCATGTCGATATGATCTAGGATTAGAATCCGGCACAGTCTCATTACTAAATCGTGTGACAATGTCCACCGATAGTGACAACTTTGTAAGTAGAATCGAACATGCTACAACTTATCGAGCGACATTGACAACTTACTAAATAGACCTCTAGAGCTGACATTTGTTTCTGTTTTAAGCAGAAATGTTATACTACTGCGATTTTTTTATTTACGAAGTTGCTGTCGATAGACAAGTTGTCGTTTAAGTTAGTAAATAAATAGACCCCTAGGCAGGGGCGTAGCAAGGTAGGATCGCCCCTCCCCCCGAAATCAGAAGAAGGGTTATAATAACACTAACTACCACCATGTACTATGTGGCATACATGTAGGCCCTACATATGCCAAGATTTTGTAGACCGACAGTATGTGGATCTTCACAATCTTATAAATTATCGATAAAAGCACTCTAAAAACTAGTAAAATGTCACTATTTTCAATGTTTAAAAACAAAAACGTTTTAGGGCTATGCAAGAGCCGCATTTGCTGGGGGTCATCCCCCCATCGTAGAAGGATACGTAATCTTCCCGAAATGATAGTTTCGTGGGCAGTTCTACATTTTTTTTCATATAACCCCCGAAATTCACCCCCGCCCGAATCAAGCTAGTGTTACTAAGACTGATCGAGTTACTAGACTCAAACTCATGTCCAGCCATATCTAGCACGCGTTTACTCAGCCGTATAGAAGCAGAAGCTTAACTGACCAGCTATCAATATGTACATCCTAGATACCACAATCACAAGCGGTTTATCTATCTATATAACCAAGCACGGCATGAATAGAACCACAAGGTTGGCATGATAGCCATGCATATGTATGAGTCTGCACAGGCGGTACTCATCCATTGGCACGGTCGACACACCGGCGCGGCTCATTGCTAGCACGCACCTTGTACAGCGGTAGATGTAACAGAAAGCAATAGACAAACTAATAATAAATAAACTGAAAATGTTCTTACCTGGATCAGCAGCGATCTGTAGACTCACAGCACCCGATTTCGATCCTAAAACAGATAAATTCAGCTTGTCAGTATGATGCATGCATGGGACTAACTAGGAAAACGCTTAAGTCCCGCCGCGTTGTTGGATGAGCGTAATTGGTGCATTGAGCTGCCATGTGTTATGCGGATTCTCTGTTGTTCTGTGAAAAAATCATTACTAAGTTGAAGATTTTTTTAAAATTAAATTAAACTAAATAAAAAATTAACTTTAATTTTTAATTTTTTTAATTAATCATAATTTTAAAAAAGGGAAAAATCGTAATATTGAAATTTTCATAAGAAATAATTATTCGATTGCGCACAAATTTTACACGAATATATTAATTCATAAAATTAAGGTTCTGTGAAAAAATCATTACAATAGGATAAAGCATGTAGGTGTTATAAGTCAAAGAATTGTTTTAAAAAAGAGAAAAAAAGTAAAATTTCGATTTTCACGAGAAATAGTTTTTCGATTGCGCTCAAATTTCACATGAATACCTAAATTCATAAAATTAAGGTTCTGTTAAAAAATCATTAAAATCGGATAAAGCATGTAGGTGTTATAAGTTGAAGACATTTTTTAAAAATCGAAAAAAATCGTAAAATTGTGATTTTAATGAGAAATAATTTTCCGATTGCGCTCAAAAACGTGGCAGTTCTAAGTTCAGAGATTTCGAAGGCCTCCATAAAATTTCATCGTAATTGGAGTATCGGTTTAGCCGGAATCGTGTTAACAAACACACAATTATACAAAAAAAAAGAAAAACATTCCTTTTTTTTCTCCAGTGTAGTGAAATGGAATCTTCGCTTCGCTCGCTACGCTCATCCAATTAGGTATACTCTTATTCCAATGTTTTCGTAGCTACAGTTTCCACTGTTGTTAAATGAAAGTATTTGATGAGCTACACAATCTTTGTCGAAACTCTTCTGTGAAATATATTTCGAAAATATTTTTAACTCCTCTAAAACGCCACTTTTAGTTCATCAGTCTGTGCGTGAAGACGTCACACGATAGAACCCGAACATGACCTCCGTGCTACATGGGTTATTTATTGTTGACAAATTGTTCTTCAATAGAGATAACACAACATGTTTTTGGCGACACTGGAGATCTGGAGACGTGACTAGTCCAAACAAATAGGGATTCGTTGAACCCGGCACCTCCACCAAAAGCGGTCCGGGGTCTATTAACTACCTCATACAACTTAGTAAAGGAAACCCCAGGGCTAGCATTTGCTTTATTTTTAATCAAAAATACTGAGTTATTTTAGTTAATTAGTTGCCACTTTTGGTTTACAAATCGTCGTTTGAGTTGTAATTATATCTCCAGAACGTCCTACTTTGGGGCACAATTATTGACAAGCGCTTGAGTGCATGTTAACGTCAAGTATTCATTTTTCACATTTATATTAACAACGTAAAGTTAGAAAAGCTCATTAAAGTGGGTACTTTATTAAACGGTAGCAAGTTTCCTCTAAAATGTGAATATAGTTATTTTCGCGTTACACGTCTTAACTTAAATCTCTTCTAATCCCTAGACTAAACTGTAGTGCTGAACTAAGTTTATATCCACATGTTTTAGTTATTACATTATCAAAGTGCAGAGTTTCAGTTTATTTGAGCCTCGAATGACGACGAAGTGAAATTGTGAAAGGATATGGAAATGAAACTTCTCATCTTCTTAATGAAGCACTTATGAAGACGAGGTTTATACAAATAGAGAAAGTCAATATATTCTTAGAAACACTAACTCATTAAAAACATCAAAGAAAACATTCTCTCCGGCTTTGGTGATCACTGGCTCGAACGCGACTAAATGTCTGGATGTAGCAGACTTTAAGTTCATGGGAATGTCATAGAATTTAACTACGTTGGGGGATATTGACATCATAGACGATGTGAGAAAGACGATGTTTAATTGTCGTGTTTTTTATTTAAATTTGTTTTATTTTAATCATTGTTTTTGTTGTATTAGTTTGTTCTTCAGTGTATTAAGTGATAAATGCAATCTTTCCAAATGATGATCATATAGATTCCGAATGGACGTTTTTGGACTTTTAAATGATAAAATTATTTTTATTTTATCAGACTCTCCAAAAATGGATAGTAGATTTTTTGAATAAGTTTATTTTTATGAAGCTTGAATAGAACAGGTAATATATTAAATAAATTAAACATTTGCTCCATTCTTTTGTAGAAAAATATATTTTAACAGCAGTATTTGCATACAAAAGAACAGAGCAAACAATGTATTCATTTGTTCGTATATTTGTATGCCATTCTACGTTATTTTGTGAGAGACAGTAATGTATTTGTGTGTATTTTTATTGATCACTAACCCAAGAGTGTTAGGTTACTAATACTAAACAATTAACAATACAATTTAAAGCCATACAAATACGTTATACAAAACAAAAAAATCCAGAACAGTGCAAGACTTACTATCTACAAGAATAAACCCAACATGATGAGTACTACAACACACGAACTGATTATTTAACTCTGCACTCGACATGACTCGTAGCGACTTCGATTCGACTATCGACGAGAGAGGGGGGGGGGGAGCAAAGCGAGCAATCTAGTTCCAATCACTTAGTTCGATATCTTCGGAGAAAACTAATCTCTCTGAGATTGTTATCTCTGGGTAATTGAATAAACTAACTAAACGTGGAAGTGGTTCGCTTCACGAGGTTATTAACTCGCGAAGTTGCCACGAACAAGTTTCGAGAGGAACTTCTACAATTACAATCGTCTAATCCCAGTTCGGTGGGACTAATGAGGGGGGTCCAAGACTCCGCTAAGGTAAGTTCAACAAGTCAATTTAAAACACACCTTCACCAGCTTGTTACGCATAACATAGCACAATTGATTGCTCATTGTATAATAACTCTTATGTTATATGTATTATTCTTTTTTTTGTAATGCGTTGGCGTTATAGGATTAGAGCCTCCACCACAATGCAGACGAAACGTCGGGATCATCATACAGAACGTAGTTCGCAACGAAACGAGATTTCCATGGAATATTTAATTTTTCAGGTAAGAACCCGAAAAGTTATTAAAGCCGTGAAAATATTAAGTATAGGATAACATTAATTCAATAAATAATAATATCAATATAAATTAATTGTGCAACTATTTATTTATTATTAAATTATATTATTATATTATTATGTTTGTTATTTAAAGCATTTTCTTTATTAATTAATTGTGGCACTATTATTATCACGCATTGGTACTAATTTACTGGGTCCCGAAGATTTGTGATTAAATCTAAATAAATCTAGTGAAAAATCGCAGAAAATTTCCTTAAATTGACGTGAAACCTTATGCCCTAAATATTCGCTGAGTAGTAAGCTTGATTTGATGAAATGATAAAGACTGATTGATATTGATTTATGTGACGTACCTAATGAAAATTATGATTGACGAGGGTTGACAGGTAATCTAGGGGATGATGAGCCAGCAACTGGGACAGGCTTTACGTTAATTCACAACATTGCTGTGTAAGGGGTTTGAGATTAGCAAGGCAAGGTTGTGAATTCTGCTTCATGCTGAATAGTTGCAGTCAAATACATTGCGAGACCTGGAAGCCAACATTACTTTTGGGGAAATAAGCGTTTGGTACACCAACATACTATATCACCTAATCAAATATTAAGGTTTTCATATTTTCTTGAAACATCTAATTTATTAAACAATACTTATATTGTTTTGAGTGTCTGTGTTACAAGTTTATCTAACGATCTTATGAAGAAACATCTAGCATTGATGATGGTGAGTTGTATATCGGTTTTTCATTTTGTGGTACACTATTACTATGAACTTGTTTTCTTTAGTGCTAAAAAATAATATATTTTAGAATTTTGACTTTTTCTACTCCTAACCCGTATTGTCTCGTCATAGTCATTATTTTACTGAATTATTTGACAAACTCAATAATTTAAGAAAATGTTTAATTACCTAGATATAGATGAAGATATCAGGTTCCAACCACTACTATTGAAATGACAAACCTGCTAATTGGAGTCTTTCGATGCAAAGTTTGGCTTCATTAGTGAAAATACTTGTTACCACTTCGATGCTCAACAAACTAGAAAATCCTATAATTGAAACTTTGTGGTTTTAAAAAAAGGTAGTAGATTCAGCTCTGATATACGATATTAATTGTAGCTGCTTATAGGGAAGCGTTAGATTTGTCGCTTGCCATTTTAATTATCCAAAGTAATTAATTAAATCCAGGTACTGTACGAAATAATAGTTGCTATGTACAAAATACAATGTTTCTAAAATATGAAAAGTAAAAAAAAAAAAGTTTTATAGATTACTCCTTATTGTGCATGTAAATATAATATTGTCTAATGCATTTCCAGTTCTAAAAGTATATCGACTCCAAGCAAAAATATATCTTCTGTAGCTGTATTATAAAGAGTTATGTCAATTTTTAAGTCAGTCGTAAGTAGCTTTCAAAGGTGATTCTAACTGAGAGTTTTTGTTAGTGAGCTCACTACTTCTTAGGCTTAATACAACAATCGTATAACCAGAGCTATTTTCCATACCACTATCACAAGTTCATATACATTCTAACGGTATTATGTTACAGTGTACTATAATCATACATTTTTGCACCACATGCTATTTATTTTTATTTTATTTATTTATTTATTTATTTATTTATTTATTTATTTATTTATTTATTTATTTATTATTTAACTTCTATCCTATTCAGTTAAAAAACTGATTTAAAAAGGAGGACATCAAACGCAACTAACAAGAAAATAAAAAGGAATATTAGGAGATAAAATATATCATATTGGCACAGATTAAAACTATTTAAAGTTTAATCGAGGAAAATGGTTTGAAAATACAATGCTTAACTCATCATAATTGAATAACGCGAAATCTAGCTTAATAAACCAATGTTTTTTAAACAGTTTGTAATCCTCGTTTAACAAAGGGGGTAATTAATACGACGCAGCCTGCAGCATTCAGTACAGCCCGTGCAATAATGGGACGTGGAGTACTATCCTATTACTGTACGTTCCGCGTCTTTTGTGTTTCTTCGCGATGAAGAATGTATTTTTAAAGATCCCATTACATCCTTTGTTGTGAGTCAGTCTGCAGCGTTCATTTATTTCCAAGATTTGTCTCCAAAGATTCGTCGTCGTCGTTCTTAGAGGAATCGGTGCTCAGATAATCTTGAGTCACGAACAATTGAAAAGAATAAATCTAATTGGATTGCGCTTTCGGAATAATACAATACAATGAACTTGGCGATGCTTGCGGTTAATTTAACCACTAATATGTATGTCTCGATAGCTTAAATATTTGTTTGAAAATACAATATATTATGAAAATCTTTAAGCCCAAAAGACAATGCCAAAAACTAAATTAAAGCTACTTATTATTTCCTACGAATTGATAAACACAAATTTGAATAACATTAATTTACAGCATTGTTCGTAATCTCAACAAATAGCATCTCAAAAGCACCATTGTTTAAAACAAGCTGGGGAAATATACGTATTCACAGTAGGACTTATCATGTTCTTTTTAACAAAATTTAAATAAATGTATTTACTTATATAACCTCACTGTTCTAACGCTCTCCGTATTTACATTTAGCTGGGAAACGATACCCAAAAGAAACAGCGAATCTAACAAAAAAAATAAAAAAACAATGATACATTTTTCACCGTTCAAATATAGTTGTAGGTGGAGGCACCGAGTATAAAGATGAATACAAAAACAAAAATATGTTTCTATTAAGACAATTGAATCTCGATGTTGGTGGAGGTGCCGGGTATTACCTTATAAAACTTTGGGTAATTCTAATACCACTCCACCAAAAACGTTCTGTATCATCCTTGTTGCATAGAAGGCAATGCCAACTAAAAACGCATTTCAATCGGATGTCGTGTTATATTTTTATCGTGAAACGTGACACTAGCACAAACAAGTGATTCATGAATGACCTGAAGTCTGTCCTGGATGAATATTAGCCAACCAGCGCCCCTAATTTCTTAAAGTAAACTTTGGTTGGCCATTGTTCGCGTTTTCGATGGCACTCGTGTTTACGGAGTCACTTTAGTTAAAGTTATCCATGAAATATAGTTCCATGTCTGAGTGGGTCGACTCTAAAATTAATGAAAATTTATTTTTAGTTGTTTATTATGAGCTAATCATTTAATGGTTCAAATCTTACAAGAAAAATTTGCAACTTACATGAACTGAACTTAAACTTCCTCTTGATAAACATACAATCTTCTTAATATAATATATATCCTTAGAGAGGTTTTCCTCCTGACCTCATCGTCGCGTGTGACCTGCCTGAGGACGGCGCAGATGCAGGTTGTGAAACGTTGATCGTAAATGATCATTCTCATCGAACCCGAGCACGACGAAACCCAGAGAAACCAATTATATTAAAAATACAAACGAAGTACACGTTATAAATAAAGTCACACGTAGAATTGAATATCCCATTTAAATTAGTAAAGTTAACAACTTGAACATTGTCGATTGATAGAAATTGTTTAAAAAAACAACCCCGACTGCGGCTTGAGCCTAGAATATCTGCCTCTAACTACCAATGCTCTAGGAAGGGTAGATTTTTACGACTATCGCTATCAATCGACAGGTTTGGTCTTAAAGCGAGTTGTGCTTAAACACTCTATGGTATATGTTATCCTATTAAAGGAAAAGTCAATCACTAATGCAAAATATACATTTTATAACAGCTAAATAGTAATTATTATGGTTCTATCTTTGAATATAGAAAGCTTAACATAACGGTTGCATTTCTAGCTAAAGACTTTCTTTACTCAATGGTAAAGTGTATTAGTCTAATGTCCAGTATATTTAATGTGAAACTTAATATAAAAGCCTCATTATCACTAATTTCATAAGCTAAAATCTTAAACAACCCTATAAAATCGCATCATTAAGGTAATAAGTGTTTTTAAGTATCGTTTTGTATTATGTGGGATACATTTCAGGAGTAATATCCCCTTTAACAAATAAACAATACTTTCTTCAAAGAATTCCATCTGTCCATGTGTTTTAGCACATCGTTAAATAAATTAACAAACCAACGTAAAATCTGTCGTAGGAAATGAAAATGAAAGTCGCATATTTATGCAACACGATAACCAGTTCGTATTTATCGGCAGAAGTTGGAGTCGAGCGAGAAGGGAATGCACGGCGCGTTCGGAATGTCTGTCTGTAGTTGACTCAATCGTTGCGCGACTGTCCTAGAGGTAGAAATGTTTTGCTGTTGAAATGATAAAAATACCAATTAAATCTTATTCATACACATTCCATATTAAATTTCGTTACTAAACAGATTTGACGTCGACTTCCGTTATTTAAATTAAATAAATTGTAACGCTCCGTTACGCAGTGTTTGATGATTCTGCTTCGTTACACTGTGATATCATCCTTTAAAACCTCGTTTCTTGTTTGTTTGTTTGTTTGCTTGGTGTAAACAACCATCTTTTTTATCTGTTGTGAGTACCCTCTTAAAGGTATTAGTTGTATCATTCATTTAGCTATACTACATACATAGCCGACAACAAGTAAATTTTACACATACACAAAATTAAACAACACATACAATAAAAGACTAAAATAAAATACATTTCATCCTCCTCAAACAATTGTTATGATATACCTAAAATCATTATAGGACCACCAAAAAAGTAATAATATTTAAATATAATATAATTAGAAAAAAGTCAACATATTCTTTTTTACATCACATATAAAAAAACTTAATTTTAAACAGCTCATTCTTTTGATTTTCTATATTAGAATGTACGTTTATCTTATCCTAATGATTTGGTTTTTCATAAGGTTTAGCCACTAACCTTTTTTTCGTGTAAGGTTTAACAGTAACACAATCCAACCGAAATGAGGTACCTAACCAGAGAGTTGCGTCGAACGATAATAGTACTGAATGCTTTTTCATTCTGATCTTCATCGTCCTTACGCTCTAGGTGTCGCTTATTCTTCCACTATCTCAACCTCGCTATCGTGATAATGTTGGTGGACTAATCATGCACCCTAAATTATAATGGTTTCAATTAGGGATGTCAATCGGTAACTGATTATAGATTTCTTTATCAATATACCCGCAAACGACTCGTTATCGATCATAATGATTTTATATCGATATAATAACAATAATGTTTAACTTGTGAATATATTATCAAGGAATTCGGATAATCATACAGAAACATAGTTAATTTTTAATATGCATGGGCAAGGAAAAGGGCTAAAATGCCAACTAATGAATGCACGATTTTAACTTAGCAAAACGGTTGAAAAACAAATATATTTCCTTTGTTCTATACATAAATGTAGGGAACATACTAGATATGCCGATTCATATATTATTGATCGACATGAATTAACATGTTATCATTTATTTTCGATTAGATATTGATAAATCAGGACTTGATGTTCTGGAACAATTGTGGTTTGGCATCCCTAGTTTAAAAGATTTTTGATCACAATAATCCTTTGACCACAAATGTTAATATTATCAAAAACATTCACCCAATGCAACGTTTGAACAAACAGGCAGATAGACTGACAGATAGTCACAGAAAATCAAGCAAGAGCAAGAGCGAATGGGTCCAGGCAATTAGGCAATCCCCGCAAGGGTACTCAAATTAGAAAGAAGGCCCTCATCGGATCCCTCTCTTTGAAGTCCCCCCCCCCCACCCCTCCCGGGGGGGCGAGTCGAGAGTCGGAATCTCCGCCATGCACCGCAACGACTGTTGACAGTTGCTACGCGTGCGGGGCCAACTTGGGATCAAACATCCGGCTAACTGGATTAGCCTCATCGCGTTGAGAGTATTGAGGCCAAAAAACACAATAACTGGATTAGGCTCGTTGTTTGAGGTGCGTCTACAAGGATGTTCACCGTCAGGGGAAAATATAACCTCGTATATTTTTTATTAAATTGAAAGCGAGACACAAAGGAATTTAATCTGGTTTAACTGTGGTATGGCATTATTTCATTTTTGTTTTTATCTGTTAATAAAATTACTTGTGTTATTTTTCTTCTACTTAAAAAACCTTCAATAAAAAAAATTAAATACACAATCAACTTATATAACAAAATTCGTTCTATTACAAATAATTTTTGACATTAAAGGAAATAGTCTGATATGTCAACGAAATTAAAGCGACAGATATAATCTAAAATTATGGGTTTACAAAAATTACAATATAAAATATCATACGAGTATAACGAATTATGGTTTGTTACCAAATCAAACTTACAATAGTCCCTAGTTCCCATTACCAGTCCAGTTCCCGTCCAGTCCCAGTTCCAGTCCCAGTCCCAGTCCCAGTCCCAGCTCCAGTCCCAGCTCCAGTCCCAGCACCCGTCCCAGCTCCATTCCCAGTCCCAGTCCTAGTCCCAGTCCCAGTCCCTCACAGTTTGTTCAGGCTTGTTTGCCTCTAGTTAACATTTCCCTCAGAGCGAATCTCTGCAAATACGCCGCAAGTCTGACGTATTGTTATGCCGGTGATGTTAGAATGCCTGTTTCATAGACTGAGACCCTGATTGTCTTTTAGCAGCTGCGTAAAAAAATCACCCCGAACGAAAACTATTATACTGAACGTTGTACTTATGCTGAAGTAGTTTTTTTTTTTGCAACGCACGTTAATGTTAGTAATTTACGTGAGCGCATTTCGTCCTTTACATATGTTTAGTGGACGAGGACATTTTATGCAAGTTTAACAAAATTATATGTTCGTAACAAAATAGGATTTAAATAAATATTTTCTCATGTATAATGCAAACGTAAAGGATTTTTGTTTATTTTCAACATCCATGATTGTCTTAGTAAAGTTTAATTGAGATGAATTTCATTAAATGGCGTCATAAATAAATGTTGTTTCAGTTTTAGAAACGGAAAAGGCGATAGAGGTTACTAATACAATACGTTTGGGATAAGACACATTTGTATATTTGTTAGTAAAAATCACTGTGTATGGAATATTTTTGTGAATCTAACAGTTAACTTGTTAGAAGGATATCTAAAACAATGATACAATTGGTTAATATAACAAAACATTTAAATTATCAATTCCTATCATGAGGAGAAACCACAAGTTGACGATCGACAGAGACAGCTTTCTAAATGGCAAGTCTTGACATGATTTGTGTTCTGGAAGTCATGTTAGCCTGGTTCTATTAATAAGTTGTACATGTTATTACAAAGACTTGTATACACGCGAAATTTATTTATGCAAGGTCTATAGTTTCACGAGAAAGCATAAAGTAAAAGAGTTGGGGAATTGATAAAGAAGTAACTCATGAAATGTCATATAGAGTTCTTAAAAATACAGACTGGTCAGACCTGTCAAGTGTGTCTTCATCATCGTTCCCTAATTACCCGGCATCGTTTCGATGATGTAGCCAGCGGTTTAGCCATGGGGGCTTAGCTGGTTCCCACTCGAACACCGAAGTTAAGCAACCTCGGGCGTGGTCAGGGGGAGAGTGGGTGAACGCTGTGTCCTGAAACAAACGTATGATGGAGAGTTCGAAAGCTAGTGTAACGGCTTCGTTCTCCTCGACGTCTGCTTGACTGTCCGGGTTAGTGGAGAATCCTATATATGACTGTCAATCCGAAAGGAGTAGGCTACGTGCCGGTACCGGGTTTACCCTTCTCCCTTCTATTCATCCTTCAACCTTATCTATCACCACTCATCGTCTCGAATAGCCTTAATGCATTAATATCAGACGTTAAGTAATACAGATAAATCAATCAATCAATCGTTCGATGAGCCTCGCTGCACATATGACCCTCGACATCAATCTAGTCGGACAATAGCCTCGTCACAGTGAAGCGAGTATCATCGCATCGACGTTGATTGGCCATCTGTCAAAACGAGCTCGGTTCTCGCGGAACGGTATGTAAACACTGCGAATACAATACACGACTGTCATTTCTAAATCCAACTGCTGACGTCATCTCTTTCGGTGAGGACTCAACATGCCACTCCGTAATAGTAATTTCTATTCGTGGTGTTGCTTTGTTTATTGGCAAAGTTTCTTTTCAGTTTAACAATCATAAACAATTACAAATTTGATTTAATTAATTATTAGGATCAAAATTATTTATGTTTTTCAAGATTTTAACAGAAACTTGAAAATCCGCGTTCGGTGTTTTCTTCGGCGAAAGTTTGATTATTAGTTTTTCTCTTTTGTAAATCAATTTCTATAATTGTGTAGGATATAGACGTCAGAAGTTTTTTAACTTCTGACTTGGACTTAAGTCATCAGTCTTGTCTTAGGAGTTGTAACGGTGACTTTGGAGCGCCCTAGCAACGAAGCACATAATAATTCAGAGTTGTGCTAAATCGGCCTTGTTGATTCTGGCGTGATTCGCGGTGTTCCATGTCCATACACTGATTGCTATATTCCCTATTAAAAATAACGATCTTGTTGTGGTTTCGCTCACTCGCCGATTGCGTCGGGGCCTACAGGTTGGCTTAGGCGCTTTGATTTAAGTCCCACTGAAAATCAGTTATACTGAGTGGGTAGATCTAAATACAATTTAAATTTATTTATTTATTTATTTATATTTAATACCACTTGTTGCATTTTTTTAAATTTCAGAATAATTATTTTCGTATAGCTTTGGTGGAGGTGCCGGGTCTGTCTTAACTTCTAATGTAATGCATACCACACAATGAATACGGGACATTATACAGTTGTGGCGTATGTTATTCTTGATATACTAGAAAATATTATTTGGATTTAGAATATTTAGCTACTTCGTTTTGAAACCAAGCCCTGAGTCCGGACACAGTGTTTGGATGGAACTGAAGACACAGACTGTAGTCTGCAATTTTATACAGTAGTTTGATATTATTGTCACGGATAGATTATGTAGTCATCTTCATTTGAGAGGGGAATTATTGTTTTATCTTTTTTATTGTGTAACTTTAAGTTTTTTTTTTTTTTTTTGGGGGGGGGGAAGGGGAAATAAGCTTTATTCTCTCATTTGCTAAAACTCTGAATATACCCTTGTATACTGACTATTATAAGTTTTTCTGTTGTAGCGTAACTGGATACCTAACATTCTAAAGTAGGGGAGTCACAGAGATAAATAAGTGGGGATTCCCTACCCCGATCCCCCCCCTTCCCTACGAGCCTGTATCTTACAAATATCCACGCTCTGTTGCCAAGCTTGTATCGCGATCCACGGTTTCCGCACCCTCGAGATAGATACCCTGGTTGTGTCAGGGTTCACTGGTACAGTAGACAGCAACAGGTGCTGCTGATACGACCATCATCTTCCACCCCTAACACGTGTAACATCCCCTTCTCTTCTGGCACCTAGCCACACGAGTCTGGCATGGAGCCAACTCCCGCTAAAACCAACAACCCTAACGTGTATCCATGTACACCCTGGACCAGAAGTAAATCAAGGGCTGGGTACAGTAGATACATCTATAGACCCATTGATTTACTTACCAAGGACCAACATTTGTTAGAGCATTGTGAATATGTACTCGTTGGCATTTACCCAATTCTCAACGAAATTATTTCAAGAAATGAAACGATGCTGGTGATGTACAAGTTATCAAAAGTGGCAATATAATATGTAGTTAACTCCAGTCATTTAGAAGTTATATACCCCTATAAAAATTTGTTCTTTTAAACTTAATCTTCTGAATCATAAAAGTGTCCTAACTTCTTATGAGTAAAGTGTACATAACATTTTCAATTGTTATTTTTATAGTACTGTCAATTTTACTCTTGCATATTTTGGTAGCGTCTATTTTATACTCACTTTAAAAACTTGCGTATGACTTTCAGGTTTTGTTATATATTTATTGTAAAGTAGCGTCATGAAGGATATATATATACATATATTCAACTGAAATGAGATATATGTAAAAAGTAAAACACTGTTACATTGAAGAAAATTAAGAATTGAGCGTTTTTACAACAATTAGAGCCTGTAATAGTATCTTAAGCTCAAAACGCTAGTTTTACTTTTCACTAATAAGCGAAATGATAATCAAATTACGTGATTATTAGAATTATTTACGAATTATATAAACTTCATTAATAGTTAATAATAATACCATCTTACCAAAACACGTGTCGGACCGAGTAACTAAGTTCGGCTGTGGAGCGAAGACTCTGGTCTGTTGAACAGTTTGTGTTGGTACCGTGTTCGAGTCGAATAAGACGTTGCATGCGCGAATAGGGAGGGTAATTAATACCCCAAACTAGCTCAATTTACTAAGGTGGCTGACAAAGTGGGCGCTTAAGACAGTTCAGTAGACAGGTTCCAAGCCGATTTAGCTTTCGGTGATGGGTGTGGGTGGGGGTGGGGGGGGGGGGGGGGGGGGGAGCAACCGAGGTAGAATAATGAGGCGAAACACACTGTGTTTGTCACAGGCAAAACAGTCCATGGAAATAGTAAACAAACGGTGGGTTGCGGAGATGCTTAGAATATTATTTTTCATGTTAATCAAAAATCTCAAGTTGGTTTTAAATGTCTCGCGATTTTATCTAATTAATAAACTCCTTCTTACAATCAATGCATTTATGATAGACTTGAGATCACTCATGACTCATGAGCAATTATTACCGGTTTGTGAAAAAAATATTTTTCTTGTAACATATATTTCATGTGTGACGGAATTAAAGCGGAATACGCCTAAACATCTTGATATCCTTATGTAAAACAGAAGAAATGAATAAATATTTTATAAAGAAAATGCTAAGTACCGCGCGGATTGCTTTTAAAGTTTAAGTTTGTCGGACTACTCTCCTTGCAAGTGCATTGTGCGTTGCTACACTAGCATGTAATAATTGTTCAAATATTTTTTGTACCTGTCAATTGGGATCTAGCAAAAATGAAAGCTAACTAACTGGTAATTTTTTCATTTTTTTTCAAAGTATATCACAAATTAATTTGATATTGACGTCAAGGTATAAAGTGGAGTTAGTTTAGAGATCGAGGTCCACTTAATTTTCACTCAAATTTGGTTCCCCGATTGTGAACAAAAGAAATTAATAACAAAAAAATAATCAAAAAAACAACAACTAAGGCAATGGACATTGTTGAAGTTTCCTGTATAAGGATACCAGATTTGCATGGACAGTGCAGACTTCTCAAATTCTTTTAATTGCTTACTATTTTTTCTACGGGGAAAAATCTCCGTGAACAAATGGTAGGATGTATTAATGTAGTACGTGCTCATTTCACTAACGTATCAAATGAATAGTAATTAACAGCACACACGATAATTTTAAAACATAGCGACTTCTCAATGTGGGCATCACGCTGAGAGGTGGAGATAAGTGCGCGCTACGAACGATTCTATTAACCCAGATAATTAACACGCGAAGGAGGGGATTCTAGTCCGCTTCAGCCGTCATTGCATCCACATCCACACCAGAGGGCCCAGACAAACAAAGAGAAAGAGGGAAAGAATATTCCAACTTCCGTTTTGACCATAAACCTAATGGTAATGAATGGTACAATCAAGGGAGGGAGTTAAAACCAACATGGATTATATAAAACACGGCTAAATTGGTCAAAACAAAACAAAAATGTAAATCCTTTTTTAAAGTTAAATCCATAGTAAAGTTGTAGTAGTGTGATATATAAACAAAATATTAATAATACGCCATTGCATATTATTCTATCTGCACGATGTCAATGCATGAAAACTCATTGCACGTTTGCTTCGAGCGCGTGGGTGTATCTCCGCGAATGGTTTCTTCCCTGATTTGATGTTCCAAATATCATATTCGTTTGAGATGGATCGTCTAATAGATCAGGTTTAGTATTCGTTTTTTAAATGTGTTTTTTCCTATTTCCTATTTTATTACTAATTCATTTCCCTTCATATTGTCAACACAACACAATTAAAATAGTATCAAAATTCATTGTTGTAATACTATAAGTTTAAACTTTACTGCACTACAGCTATTTTTTGTCTGCATGTTATAAATTTTATTTAGTTGTTCTCAGGCTGTGTAAATCAGTTTAATGAACTGAACGTGAGGAAAGAAAGAAAGAAAGAAAGAAAGAAAGAAAGAAAGAAAGAAAGAAATTGAAACGTAATGAGTTACGGACTGTTAAAGAGTTGCGAGGAGCATAAAGCAGGAGTAGAAGACTTCGAGTGACCTTAACAGTCAAATCAACTGGGGCGTGAAATTGAAGAGGGGAAACAGATGGAAGTCTGTTGGCCGTCTGCCGGGAGAGGGGGGAGGGGGGATGCTCGCAAGACAACATGTCATACGGTAGATAAACTCGAACGAGTGTCCCCATCTTGACGCATGCTGTTTGTCTGTGACCTTGTAACCCATGGCGTCTCTTTGTACGTTTCAGAGTTTACTTGCCCGGAGAAACACGAGCAGTCCCGGATGTGCCCGGAGAAACACGAGCAGTCGTTTCAGAGTTAACTTCGATCACGTTCTTATTGTAAATGGTTTATATGATTACGCATATAAAAATGAAGGGATGTGCGAATATTCTAAATTCAAATAATAATCACTAATAAGTTTTTGATTAGATTCAAATTTTGAGTAATTTGCATTCGATCCGACCTGGCCCCTCCACCATGGAGGTGACGCCGGTTTTGAGGAGAGCCCGAGTTTGCCAATTGTTTCACAGCCTGTTGCATTCAATTACCTCTAGTTGCATTTTACAGCATTTCGTATCTTTTTGCGAGTTCAAGGGTGAACAAATCAAGTTCAGGAACACTTTTACTCGAATATATTGAAAATCGATGAAAATAGAATTGTAAAAATATTGCATGCGATTGTGGCTTGTAACCTATAGTGTTATGCCTTTCAATTTATGTGCGACATACAATCGAGTAAATAGTCATCGTTATACTATTGGTAAAATTAAATAGTCGGTATTCGAATTCGAATCTTAAAATAACTATTAAAACGTAAATTTAAACTTATGAGCGAGGCCACTACTTACTCAAAAACGAATTTTCGGGTGAAACTTCCTCACCCATCATCAGGTTGATGCGAACTCCGCAACGAACAAACCTGATTATGGGTGAGGAAGTTTCACCCGAAAATTCGTTTTTAAGTAAGTAGTGGCCTCGGTCATAAGTTTTAATTTACGTTTTAATATTGTTCCGGGCCAATAAACTCTTTTTATAGAATTAAAATAACTATTCGCACACCCAACCGAAATGTAAAAAAAATATATCATTTAAATTATCTAGAATCATTAATATTTGTTATCTGTACGCGCTGTGAGTATAGACACAGACAGACAATTGGTTTTAGTACCAAGGATTACAAATAATGAACACCATTTCTCGTAGTTGCGCGTGCACTTTAAATCGTTTTATATTCCTATTTCATCCTTAAAACCATATAGGCCTGTTCTCATACAGGAGAAGTAGCATGTTTCAAATTAATATTTACTATTCGTACAAATTATTGCCCAATAATAATTATTCTTAACGGGAATTTGTTTTCCTTTTATTTAAGTTTATTTTACTATTCTCCTCTCCTCATGTGTACTAGTTAATGAGAACATATCTCTTTAGAAGAGGATTTAACTGTAATTTAATAGATGGTCCTAATTTATCTTTGTTATCCGTCTTAGGATGGGGCTCAGCCAAGTCAATAGTCTGCGTCTGAATCGACACAACGCGCGCGTCTTCATTACTTGCCACTATACAGTCAGTTTGGCAAGTACATCTTCGTACCCACTAAACCGATCTCCAAAATGCGTTTGTTTTCAGTTCCCTAATAAATAACCCGTCTGCCAAGGCATGTTAGGAGAGACAAAGCGCTCTTTGAAGACGATCTGTTTCCTATAATAATAGTGAGAGATGTATCACTAGATGTTCTGTTACGATAGTGGTTTAAGACACGCACCCTAAGTAAATTGTTGGAAATATAATCAGTGTATATTTCTGAAACAAACATAAATAGATGGTTATGCAAACAATTCTTGAATGAGAATGTACAAGAGTTGTTGTATGAACCTGTCTTTTTAAACTAAGAATGTATTTATATCTCAATTCTTGTTATGATTTTGCATCCTTGCTACAAATCGTAGAAGTTAATAATATCCTAACGATTCAAATGAAATAAAACAACATTATAATTTTTTTGTGTGTTGCCCAAATAATGTGAAAGTTTAAGATATCTGTCGTTTAACTTAAAAAAAAAATACATATTAATATAAAAATTTAGAATTAAATATATCTCACAAAACAATTAAATTGAATGTATTTCTTCCTTTTGGAATTGCCATACAAAGAGGTATCAAATAATAAATTTAGTAAATTAGATTTAAGTACCCGTAATAACAAATGCGCGAATACCATAAACCGCCACATTACTATATTTTTCTTCTTCTATTTATATCACGCAAACAACCCTACTAAACACGTAATATACGCGTGAAACCAACTGGAGTATGACGACGAAAATCGTGTCTTTTGTTGATTTAAGAAGAAACCTATCCTCATTATACGATTACTTGACATCATCCGTATGCAGCTCCACTACGTGCTCCACTTTACGCTCACTCTCCGTCCAGTGTTTACAAGCGGTTCTCAAACGAGATGGGATTACCTCACCGCACTCACTGATGTGGGTTTTATTACATGCTTGTAATCAGTCTTGTTCGCTAACCCAGCGCCATGTTTAATGCAAGAGCATGCCAATATCTAATCACCATACTAATACGGGAGTAGAGTTACAGTTGCAAATAGGGGATTTTTGTTGGACGAAGTTAAGAAGGCGGAGATTTGGTTGGAGTCAGAGCAGAGTTTGCAAATTGGAGCAAATCACGTAATAACCCTAGCGTGGATCTAGACTGAATGACAAATGCGATCTCGGGAAGGATACGGCATACGCTAGGGATTACCTTAAGACTAGATTTGTTCCGCTCCTACGGGACGACCAGCGATACAAGTTGTGTTCCTAGCAAATGAGCGTTTTAAATTACTCATAACACTGCAAAAATAGTGCTTTACTTTTTGCAATGTTCAACAGTAAGCACAAAAAATTATAACCTAGTTTATTTAAAAATAGCATCTTCAACATGAAAAAGTATATTGCAAACAAAAAGCACAAAATAATAACCAAGTTTAATTTAAAATATCATCTACAACATGAAAAAGTATCTTGAATTTAAATTGAAAATGCATTCGATATTTTTCTACGAACAAAAGTTACCTCGTGTATGTATTACTAAAACATTTTACTTTATTCCATTTAATTTTAACTAAGTTTTGATAACCGGGGGTTTGTTACTATCTGCAGATATTTCTCATCAGGCATTCAAATGTTCAAAGCCATTTTATTAATTCACCATTCATGTTACAATACGAACGATAAAAGTATCATGAATTATATTTTTTAGTGAGATGCTACTTGACATTTGGTATTTAGGTTACACCGATCACATTATTATCACTGGTATGTTAAAGTTTTGTTATTAATTATTTGTAAAACTATGAGATAAAACCGTATATTTCAATCATATCTGACGGGTGGACAAGAAATTCCAGCAGCAGAGGTCGGTATTCAGTATTTTGATCAAATCGAAATTTACAAAGTTAAAAATGAAACATGGCATGATTTTCACAGCAAATTTTTTACTTTAGAGCAAACAAAAACTAATATGACATTTATTTTATCTGGAAAATTTCTGCCTCTGAATTCATTTAACTATATTTGTTAGTAGATTGCAAGTCCTTGACAGTCCTAAAATTACCCAAAATATCAAAGAGGGCACAACTTTCAACTGAATTTTGTATTATTTTCACCACCAAGTCATCCCCGTGGGTGAAACAAATGCGAAGATTACTTTCGTAACACCATAAATACCTGCCTCTGCCCTTACGTGACACAGCACCCAGTCACATTTGGCCACAATGTCGGAAATCATGGGTCATTACAGGAACATATTTCTATCGTGTGTCGCATCGTGTGTTAACCCTCTCATAGAACCGAATGAGGTAGCACGGTGGTTAAGAGAGTGATTCGGTAGATTGCCAGGTCGATACTCGCCACCGGCATTCCTGACTGAAAGCTGTTTTCAATGTTAAGAAAGTCTTGAATTGAGTCTGCTTCCAGGGCTAGAAAATTCCTTTCTTACTACACCCGAACACCGTTATTAAATAAATAAAATAATTAATAAATACATTTTATTTAGAGTCTACCCACTCAGTTATATAACTGTTTATAGTCACTTAAACATATACCGTCACGAACTGATTGATAACAACTCTGCGGCAATGTCTGAAGTAGATAACTTGAACGTCAATGGATTTAAACATGTAATTATGCAGCTTTCATTAACACAATACCGTTCGTGACAAAACATAATGTTTATTAATTACTGGTGAAACATGTGAGGTTGTTGACGCCTGTGAACCAAGGAAACAGATACTTCACTGAGGTTATGTTATTTCATGTAATATGTTTTAACACAATAGGCCTATACTATTCCAACATCTTTGGTTTTAACAGTACAGAGTTGTCTACATGTTATCACAAACTCAATTAAACTCTACCCTGAGAAGTAAATACAAAGTACAAATTATATTCGTATTTAGAGTCTACTCACTCAGTCTGCCTGATTTTAAGTGGGGACATTACATTTAAAGCAAACCAAACCAACCCTGTTAGCTACGACACCATTGACGAGCGTACAATGTCGAATAACCAATAGTTCGGGTGTTACTATTTTAGCAGCAAAAATGCTAATAAATAAACTTTATTTCGAATTTTTCCATTAATGAAACTAAGGAAAGCTATGCAATAAAACGCGACTTCGTAACCACCACAAGATGTATTAACCGACCCATATCAAGGAAGGTGCGATGTTTGAATACATTTCTCTAGTTTACACGATGCATGGATGTCCCCTCAGAGCCGTAAAAACCGTAGCGAACACTTTAATACGATTATTTTCTGTGAATGCAGCGTTGCCATAGAGCAACGTTGCCTTTCAAAAACAAAAGAAAATGAAAATACCCTCTTTTTTCGTGCAATTTAGAATAAAAACGAACAAAAAAGAAGCGAGTATTTGAGAAGGGAATTATGCGATGAATATTGAAACCAAAGCCGAGGTAATATTCAGATATTAGCTGGATGGATGTGTTCTTTTATGCTTTTCAGGCAGGAAAAGCGTTTCGTTCGGAGAATTAAACAACGGTAGAGAAGTTTGGGAGATAAATCTATTATTAACAGTACGAGTTTTTATGTGGCGTTGCTCTGGTGTAGCTGCGCGCACACTTGAACTGTTGAAACAAAGCATTGCAGTAACTAACTACAACTACCAATGAATGTCTACCTAGTATGAGGCACATGAATTCATTATCAACATTACACTCTTCTACCAAACGCACTCAACAGTTTGTGTCCAGGTGATCGAAGCATGTATAGATAGACTTGGCAAATGTGGGTGAAAGCGTCAACGAGCGCGTTAAAAATATCCAGTTACGCAGAATCAAAGCTATTGACAAAATTAAAATTAAACATAATGACGTAGGGATAATAATACAACCAAAATACTGTGTATCTATGTTAAAAATACGTCAGAGTCAAATAACATTGATTTAATGTGTTTTAATACAACTGTAGTCGTCCAATAATTACCATTAAAAATGTGTTTAGGTTCATTTAACATTGAAAAAATAAACAAATTGAACGTCCAAAATTGACAGAAAAGTGGAGTATTGTTTGAGTTCAGATATTTACTGTAATGTTTTGCTTGTTTGCAATTTTTTACTTTCTGTAGACCAACTGTGTACACCCTCGAACAGAAGTAAATCAAGGGCTGGGTATAAGATACAACTATGCCCCTTGATTTGCTTATTGAGCGAGCGTAGCGAGCGTCTCCACTTGACTCTTATGGCTCGAATGTCCGTTTTTTTTCTTTCTGTTACTGCTTCGGTACAGGTCGCACCGTTTCTCTATCGACCTGAAATTTTGCACACATGTACATACCACCTAGGCGGGTTGCTGTAGAGTTTTTGAACAAAATCCGATCGTTGGTTATAAAAAAATATATAAATAAATAAAAATGTTCCGATCGTTATGAAATTTTGCAGGTTCAATAAGTACAACATTCTCTCCTATTTTATAAATTTTCAGCTAAATCGGTCAAGACCTTAAGTAGTGTAGATAGAAATTACATTATAACAAAAGTAACGTTACCATGGCAACGAAAAGTCTCACTATGCACTGCCACCTAGAAGTAATCAAAATACTATCGAGGAAGCAGTGTATTATTTGTTATCAAAGAGTTAAAATAGTTTTCTGAAAGAAATGATGTCAAGATGGCGGTGGATTTTATCCATTCTCTCCTATTTTACAAATTTTCA
Source organism: Sweltsa coloradensis (assembly GCA_024449915.1). Classification (NCBI taxonomy): domain Eukaryota; kingdom Metazoa; phylum Arthropoda; class Insecta; order Plecoptera; family Chloroperlidae; genus Sweltsa; species Sweltsa coloradensis. Next base: position 105,253 of record JAMZAV010000314.1, read on the forward strand.
GCTAAATCGGTCAAGACCTTAAAGACTTATTGGTATGTAACATTATGGAAATGTCGTACTCGGGTCGTGTTGCACGTACCGGTGCTCGCTTAACAACGCGACGGGACTTTAGCGTTTTCCTAGTGGTAGATGGTGTACCTACACCTACTCCTATCTACATTTACCTAGGCCTAATCGACACTTACTCCCACTACACCAACACCTACCTACAGTTACTCTTACCTACACCTACTTCTACCTACACCTTCACCTACCTACAATTCTCTTACCTACACCTCTTTCATCTACATCAACACTATCAACAACTACTCTTACCTACACCTACACAAACACCTACCATCTACTATTACCTACACAAACACCTACCTACAGTTACTCTTACCTACACCTACCTACACTATACACACTGCTAGTTGTGAGAGGTGGAGTACCCTACTCGGATCATGTTCTAATGCATGATGAAACGAACACAGTGCTGAACTTGAGGCATGAAATAAATATTCCCTCGCGTGCTAGGTATTCTCGTTGGAGGATTAACTCAAACGATCTCACGAATCCCGGATAATATGATAAACGCACGCTATCCCGGCTGGCGTCCCAGCAAGGAAGCGGGACTCCTGCTGGGACGGGTTCCCAGACACGACGCTACGGGACGCTTCCGTGTGCCTTGGCATGTCCTGACCATCGCAGACTGAAGCACGTTTTGTCAACTGACCGAATTATCAACTTTCCGAGGGACCTTGGGATTATAATTCGTAAATTTGTTGTTTGTTAATTTTTTCTTAATAAAAACTTATCGATGGAAGAATCGAAACCTTCCAGTAAATATGTACTAAATGTCAATTTGTATTCTATGTTTTTAAGAACTTGGTAATGGTAAAGCTGGTTATGGAATGTTACTTTGTAAATTTAAGTATAAACTATGTATGTATGGATGGATGGGCAAGTGGAAGCTGATTTGAGCTAATAAACACAATTCTATTATTATCTTTACTGACCGACTTTTTGTCTCAAATTTGCCAAACCTAACTTAACCCTTAACCTTACGACATTTCGGTTGGTTGGGACATTCGTTGGTTGAGAATACGGGCAGTTGAGATTTCGATTAGCTAAGACTGCGGTTGGTTGAGATTTCGGGCAGTTAAACGCTTTGTGACGACGAGGGTGACACAGAATGTTTTGAGTGACCCTTGGGGTCAAGGGGTAGAGGCAATTATTTTAAATTTGACATTTTTCTGTACTCGGCACCTCCACCAAATATTTCAATACAAGATAAGATTTTATTTTTGTGTTTTGTTTGATTGTTTTTATTTTTTGATGTTTGTATTTATTGTGTTTTTTGTATTATTTGTTCTACTTAGTTTCACCACCAATTGTGGGTACTCCCATACGTCCGTGCTTGTTAGATAATACGGTGACAAGGGTGAATATTTCAGACTGACACTTGTGTGTTGGTACTTATTGCTCGAATATAGATTACAAGTGACTATTCAAACGGAAAGAAATCTGAAATATTCATCGCCTCCCTTTCCTTTCGTTTCATCTATCATTGCCGAGCTGATGGGTGTGAAATACATAATACAATTATCAAGTATTCAATCCGAGTGCGATCATGATATCGACCTACTATGTACTCATTGCGGCTGGAGATATTTCACTATTTAAATAACAGTTATTTGATCCATACACTTATGAAGAGAACTAGATAAAGTGCATTAGATTCCGTGTGGTGATGGACACCTCTATTCAAGCTGCACGGCGCAATGAATGGTAGATGTATATTATGTATGCGAGGTAGGACACAGAGCGACTTCCGATCAGCCAGGTAGAGCGGATTACAGAACGATACCTCATCACAATCAGACTCGTATTCATATGAAACTTATTAAACACACCATGCAATCAGCCTGTGAAGAGGTTTTAACACTACGACCAATCAATGTCATGGATATTATAACATTTAGTCACATGAGAAGGATTTGATTTCGAAGAGTTCATTTACAGTTAAGGTATTATTTAATTAAAAATACCAAGTGGATTACGTTGATTGAAGATGTATTAAAAGTACGAGAAAAGTGTTGCGGAAATTATAATGTAGTCACACTATACGCAGTTCATCTCGTTGAGTCGTTTACCGGTGAATAATTTTATGAAAATTTATCAAATATATTGGAAAATGTGACATCTGCAATGGTTACATCGTCAATCTAAGTGGTCCTAATTTAAGGACTTATTTCTGAATACAAATCCATCGAACTGTATTCATCTTACGTTTACGTATTCTTAATTGACGTAGAAAGTTGAAGTTTAAGCTCTAATCTAATTTAATTTTAAGTAAACATTTTGCGAAAGGGTGTGAGAAAATTAGAAAATTAGATTGACATAGGAAAATATTGTTTAATACATTTGAAAATATATCCCCGGCAAAGCAAGCTTTTAACACATCAATAAAGCACATTATTTATATTTTGTAGGCTTGTAGCAATGAGTGTAATACCAACCAACTATGTTGGAAGCACGTAAATCATAATTCACGTGTCATTGCGACGTTAGTAAACAGATCTGTTGCAACATGGTTGCAATTCAGTCAACAAGCATGCTGTGCAGAGAGTAATTATAATAATTGCATTGTACTACCTCGCTTTCAGTTCGTTAGCTGAGGTTATTTGATTGGGAGTCGGATAAACATTTAGCTTTTTGCGACCACTAGCATTATCAGCAAGTTTTTTTTAGTTTAAGTAAGGGATGGCGGTTAATTGGCGAAAAGATAAGAATACAAAGTAGTATTAACTTCAAGTAAACAATAAAGTGCATGTATTGCACAAGTTTTGTAATGGCGAACGAAAAGTTTGCTGAAAGCCAGTGACAGCCGAGTAACATGTTTTGAAAACATTTTTCATTACATTACATTGCCATGGCGTATTATGGAAGTTCCCTGGTTGATGACACACTGAAAACATATTTCCAAAACTTTAAATACGTTTTCAGTGTGTCATCAATTTGGAATCTTCGTAAGGTACATGTTAATATAATTTAACGAAAAATGTTTTTCAAAACTGGTTTTGTGCCTCGTGTGTTGGTGGATTGTGATATATTTTGCTAAGGTAAAACCAAAATATTTAAAAATGTATGCAAATACAGGTTCAACATAATTGAATGCAAAACGAACTGACGGTTAAATTTAATTAGTTAAAAGTCGAGCAGAGCTTCATTGGTATTCAATGACAGACGTGACACAAAAGACAGTCAACGCTTTGGCGCCGAGTCAGAAAGCTGACAGGGTATTTATTAAACGAGGGTAAAAACGGTGGCAGGTGCTAAAAAAAGAATTTCTCAATTCTATATATGTATAAAAGGCAATAAATTCATTGCGGTAAGAGAAAAGCATTTGTTTTCTATTTTTACGCAAACAGAGCGCGCCGTTCCATGTTCATACCTCCCCTAAATCATTGTTAGCGCAGTCTGCGTCTCCTCTACCGAGCGATTATTTTACATTCTTCCCGCGTTTCACACCCGAACGTGCATGTCAAGTAGGCGGTGGATGTGTCTGCGTTCAAGCGGTTTCAATAAAAAAGTAAAGTGGGCGGTGATCTAAAAAAGAACTAGTTGAGATGTGATTTGTTCTTATTTATATATTGGACCAATTATACGTTTATTTCGAAACCTACTATTTATTATTTTCTGTGCAACTATGTAATCCTCCGTTTTATTTCGTGTCCTACTTTGTAAGTCAGTTTTTTTATAACTGGATAGATTAAAGACGATTCCAGCTTGTTCAGCCCGTGTTTCCTATTGGTCATTGTTCGCTCGTCAACGTTGTGGGCACCTTCAGGGTTTGCTTGGTCTGCTTTAAATCTAATGTGCCCCACTGAAAATCAGTCATGTGACCGAGTGGGTGTACTCTAACACGATTTTTTTTAGTGGAATTGTTTGTTTTAGTTTCGCTTGAGACATCTCATACTGACTGATTTGAGTATACTTCTTTATTATGATGGAAATTTCCTTTATTACTTTTCTAGAGTAAACTAGAAATGTATATGGCAGCGTAAAGTACGAAAATTTTGAAATATAAAATATTGTTTGAGACATTCCCCTAAATTGAAATGAAATATTGAGCTCGACTGGACTCTCTGGGGTGAAGCCCTAACAAAACGTTCTAGTTGAGTTGCTTTTACGACCCAGCTTTCTTTTAAATATCTAGTGGACCATAAAAAGGAATCGGCCTGACTCCTATTGTGGAGAAACTTGACCTCTTCCTAGAGGACGAGCGTTTCCATCACATATCAATAAGTCTTTCTAGTTTCTACCCACGATATCAATCAACCCTCACCCCATCACCTCCCTAATCAAGAAGGAGGGGGGGGGGGTATATTTGTATGTGAGTAGGCCTACAACGATCGGGGCGTATAAGCTATCGTGATTTAAAACAAACCAATAAATATAAATAAAATTATACATGTGTATTTAGTGTATTTTCAAACAGTACCATTTTGGTTTCCAAGTAAGCGGTCAACATACTCCAGCTACATATTGGTAGATTATACAAAATCTGCACCCCGTCTGGGTCCGAGGTAGAATTTAGCCTAATCGTAAAATGTGAGAAAAGAAGCTATAAGTCCATCTAGCAAACATTAGCTAGTAGTATTTAAAGAAGTTTTTATTACTAATCCAAACTAGAGGTGACGAACTAAACTACTATATTTCCCTCTCATTGTCAATGACCAGTTCTGTCCAGCACAAGTGTGTCCTCCCCATATCCCCTAGGCGAACCCAACAGTTGACGCGCCCTTATTCCAAATAAACTAAACTATTAGTAAACTACATAAAACCTGTACAGTGCACAGATCTCATTTGCTTATATAGAGACTGTAGAAAACTAAAAGATCACAGCGAATGTTACTCTTTGGGTATCGTCATATTAACTGTCATGGACTACTCAATAAAACATTTTATATTAAAACATGTTTCATGCTAAAATGAAATCGCTCTAGTCTAGGATAGAGAATTATAAAATAAAACAAGCAAGGGTAAAAGAGTATCCAAAACATGGAGTGATCTCACCGTAAGACAAATTAATACGTGAACTATTTTTGGTGGAGGTGCCGGGTTTATGCGGAAATTCCCTTTAAGTAGGATTATTTCCACGTTTTATGACCCCAGGGTCACCAAAACCGTTCTGTGTCGCCCTTATGAAGGGCAATAACAAAACACGTATTTAAATCATAGGCTATGTTAAGTTGTATCGTGTTACCGTGGCAGAAAAGTGACACGTATGGGGAAATTATACATTATAAAACCGCTTAAGTCTAAGAAAAATATTATTGTCACATACAATTATTATAATAAAAAGAATTTTAAACGTGTTTAAGAAGGTGGCGACTATATGAACTTGATGAATACAAAAGCAATTGGATTTAAAGCGAAACAAACTTTGAGAAAACAAACGATCGAAAGTGTGAAATCGTCAAACTTGACTAGAAACTGTGTTCACAAATTGAAATGAAATCAGAACCACATCTGCTCTTGGATGTGGGAGCAACAGGTATAAATTAAGAGAATAGCGAATCAGGCATTGAGTGGTTCTGATTGGAACAATTAAATCTCAATGGTGTTGATTCTGAAACGAAAGCCATTGGTTGACCTTTATACTTCGGATTGTGTTAGCTATAACCTTGGATAGCGTAGTGGCCAGCATATCACAATAAAAACTGAGGTAGTAAATGTCATCACAATGTTTTCAATGGATTTCGGGTATACATAACCAAACATTGATTTTTTTCGCGTCCAATGTGGGTATTTGTAAAAGTTTATGGGCTTCATTTTATTCGAAACTTTGGCCGTAGGTAAGTTACGACGGTCCTATATTCAAGACCCAAAATCATTTCCTGTTCGTCTCGTCGGCTTGTGGGTGGCGAGAGCGAGAGCGAAGCCTATGTTATTGATATCCAGGAGGCGAGGTAAATAACATCAATCATTTATGTGGCGGTGGAACGGTGCGCAACAGTGCTGCCTGCTGAGCGCCGCGGCGGAGGGCGGGGGAACTATATAACTGCATGGAGCGGAGAGGGTCAAGTGGTTTTCAATGCGTTCGGCCTAGCTATAGAGAAATAAAAGGCGGGAACTGGTTTACGATGGAACTAAAACCACTATGGTTTTTATTCTCCTGTTATGAGGTAATAACATACCAACATACACTTCGACCCTACGTACTTAAACTTAGTAAAAACTTTGATTAGTTCCATTATCACAGAATAATTGCATCCCTGTTGACGATCTATTGGGTTGAGGCTGTTTCACCCCTTTTTTTTAATTTGCTCAAATGTTAAACTAAGTAACAATATATAGCCTACTATTGGAATATAAGCACTATTGGAACATTATTAAAAAAGGTGATGTTTTAATAATCGGGCACATGGAAAATCTTGCGACACCTCCAAGATAATTTCAATCTGCAACTACTAACTCAAACTCAGCATTCAACGTAAAATGTTGTGATTAAATGTTCAATGTATGTTTTTTATTGAAATTGTCAGATTTCTTTTTACGAATAGTTTAGTTAACTGGTATTATTTACCAATTCGTACAACGAAACTAAAAAAATTACAAAAAATACGGCATAAATATTTGTTTTCTCGTTTGTAATGTCATCATTTTTGATCTGACAGAAACACAACCATATACTTTGAATGCTATAGGTCAAGTTGAAGTTAGAATTATCTGGATGTGGCCATATTTGCCGAATGTCCGGTCAAAAAGAAGCTGTTTTCATTTTCTAATGGCTCCAGCACAGATAATAGACTACACTGCGTGGCCTACCAGGTTTAAACTCCATTCACTATATTTATACTTAGATGCATATTTAAGAAATTGTGAATTCATTGAATACAGACATTCCCACGGTCAACAGTTATTCAAGCATTAATTTTGTGTTCTAACTTTATTTTTATTTAAATCTTTCTACACTTGTTGTGACCTCAACCCCGTGCTCACAATAAAAAGAGAATTCCAACACAGTCTGCAGTTCATAGGTCAACATATTTATTATTTCAATTTCATGTACCCCGTTTGTATTTTGTTACATTAGGTCAACAAAACTTAAATGTCTACGCCATTTACTTTAGTAATTAAGCAACACACACACAAAAAAGAAACATATTAGTCCTTTCGCATCGAAACCCCAGAAAATGACGGTATGCTTTTAGCTTGTTACATATTCCAGCCACAGCACATTAGCACAAAACAAACCGTGTTTTAATATGGTTTACTTACGGTGTAGGTAATGTTATGAAGTTCCATGCGATGGCCAACAGATGGTGCGAGTGTCTGCGGTTAGTACGATGATGAACCACCCCACACACTAGCGCTGCCAGCGGTTGGGTCATTACATTATCACGCGGTTTGAGGTCGCGTCGCTTCTATTATGTACCGGAAGGGTTGGGGGGAGGGGGGAACAATGCATGTTCTCTTCTATTCTCCATGCAAGGACGTACAATGCAACACATCGTACACACACATTCACGCCCATTATTTGTTATTTTTTGGTTCACTTTTTGTGATAAGTATATAAGTATAATATAGAAAAAATATAGGCGGTACGGATACAACTTAAATTAATTATATAAAATATGGTCTAAAAACATATTAAGATGAAAGATGAAAATGTGATGAAAACTTGTTTACAAAATAAGATTAAAGGCTTCTAAATACACATACTTGTTTCGTGTGGATATTTTTTCATACTGTCATCAGTTCGTCAAGTCGATAGCAAAGGCTCATGCCAACGCAGAGACATGCCTTCGTTTTCTTCGAAATATTTATATTTTCCAATACATTTTTTGGTGATGATGTACGATACTACACCACTTGTGAGCTTACCTTGATATAGTCTCTAGAAAAGAACTAAAGCATAGTATACCAAAATTCATACGTTGCTTCTAAATATAGTGAATTAAGTTGCGTAGGGCTCGGAAATCTTGTTTAATATATATTCCTGATTGCGTTGCAGACGGTCCTGGGCTAGACATATAGTTTCGACTGTGGTTCATAACATCTTTAATGAACTTAAATGCATACATTTCATAGAACGGAATAGTATGCAAACGTTTGCAATAGCCTTAATTCGATAACATAGAGCCTCGCCATGCTGACCGGGAGGGTCACTAAAAACGTTCATCATCCTTGTTGAAGGGCAATGTCAACCAAATGTAACGTATGCCAATCGGGCGTCATGTTCAGTTTATATCGTAAAACGGAGAGAAAAGTGGTGCATATAGGGGAGCCGAGCCCCTTAATATAGTCCCAAGCTTATGTATCTGAATGCAGCAGTGCCTTATCTCAACAACTTTATTTCCCAATTTTCCACACATCATATCGCCATCACAAAACGATCAGTTATCCCGTGTGGAGCTGTGCTTGCCACGACGCCATCCCAGGAACTGTACAACACGATGCGTACCTCGTAACTGTTTCCTAGCGGGGGGTACTCTAACGAGAACTGTCATATCGTTTACCTTGTGTCCCGCACGGACGCGCCCCCTCCCGGAGGAATGTTCTGGACAACCAACAGGCCTGTTCTCCCACAGGATCCGGGACACTTTACAAAGCACTTGTGCTAATGTTTCATGTCGTAGTACTTGCATTCGACCTGGAGGAAACGTGCTTTTAAGGGCTATCCCTGAGTTTTTTTCGCTATGCAGACGGGACGGGACAAGTTGTTTTACTACTTATTTTGATCTATAAAGGTTATTTTATTTCATTATTACTAAAGCAATGTATATAAAATAATGTTCAAAACGTAATATTATTACTAATTGAATATTACATCATTGTTGTAAGAAAACACTATTTAAAACCAGCTTTTAACAATGAAAAAAGTTGTGAAACGAATCGTTCCGACTTGTTTGTATAGCGTGGGATCGTAAGGGAACTTCTTGGGTTCATAGTCCTAAAGAAAACTGTTTTTTTCTTGTTTTTTTTCACAGTTTTTAGTATATTGTAAAACTATAATTATACCTACAAAACCTTTAACGTTTCAATTTTGGCGAAACTCCTTTTCGGTTGAAATTCCATTTTTATTTTAAATAGAAACGTTAAAGGTTTTGTAGTTTTTTTGTTTGATTTTCTCGTCAAATGCTCAAAACTAAATGGGCCCATGAACCGAAGACCTCTTCGTGTACTTCACGTCCACGGCTCGTCAATCCAGAAATAACAAATATCCAACTCGATCGGGGATCGAACCAGGGTTCCCGCTTGCCACGAATTTTAAAATTTTAATCTTAATTTTTTAATTAATTTATTGATATAGTTATTTCAGGAGAACGTCTTAACCACTAGACCACCAATTCTGGAACATAATAACAACTAAATAGATAGTTTGTTAGTGTATTATAAATTCGAATGGACGGATATTTGTTTAAAGCCTTCGAATTTTATTTATGAAATCTTTTTACTATAATAAATGTAATAAAATCCTACTGGTGTGTTTCCAGAACCAATTAAATCGAGAAGTATACAATAGATTACGTGGTTAATTGAATAACAACAAAAGAGCCTAGCTAGAATCGCGCATTTCAATAATAACAAAAGTTATGAAAATAAATGAAATGCGGCACTAGACCCGGCACCTCCACCAAACGCCATACTACAACGTAAAACCGTGATTTGTAGTGGAAGTGTGTTGCTTGTTTAAACTCTGATTACATTTAATTATTGTGGTAATGAAGGTATATAATTTACTAGAGGAACTCCTAAGTCGTTGTTAGACGAGTGAGCGAGCCATGTGTTGAGTAACCGGAAACAATTGCATTTGAGTTGATTGATGTATAAAGTTTAAATGATGGGGTTTGAGTGTGGTTGGTGGAAGGATGAGTCAACCGTAAGGCCATAATGCTGCACCCCAGTGGTTGAAGGGAGGATGACCAGGTCCAGCCATAGGCAGGGGAGGAAAGGGAGATCTCACTTCGTCCCATCATTCCCTAGTGTGGCGCTTAAAGGCATTACAGTTGACGCGCCTCTTAAACCAAAACCATATCATTTATACTTTTTATATCAATGCAAATAAGCACAAAAACAAAAATTACAAATTCTTGAAAATGACACAGATGGGATAGTTCTCTACGACATTACTGGTTTGTTCTCATATCCGCAGCGAAATAAACACTGGTAAAAACTAAAAAGGGTAGACTTTACTGGCTCTTGCACTTGGTACTTCAGTTATTTTATACGCTAGACCTAAGCATAAAATAAGTTATATAAATCGTATTCTAAATTAAACTGTAATGATATGATTTTAGCGCCAAAATTAAAAATCATTTTACGCCTCCACCTACATCTGAATATGTTGTCATCAACGCTTCTGACCCTCGGCATACTATGTTCTCATCACAGAAAAAAAAATAAAAAATAATAAATAAATAAAGAAGAAGAAGAAGAAAAAACGAAACGAAACGAGCCGAGACCAATGCCAATAGAACGAGGTTTCACTGGAGGTTTCTAGAAAGTTGCGATGACAACGACGAGATACGAAGCTACACATGTTCAAGTGTGCAACGTCAGAAACAGAAGATGAAATGTGTTTTCTCCGAGAGGTAAGATATTTATGCTTCTCGGCGTCCGCCTGAAACTTTGATGTGTTCTGTACTCGAGACGGTTCTAACCTGTTGTACGCCACATCGGGACCCCGGGCACGTTCACAAATACCCGTTAAGAGAAACGCGATGGCGACCGCGCAGATAAAGTCCTATTCAAGAACGGGGGGAATTACCGATCAAGAGTTGCCACAGAATGGCGTAGTCGATAAAAGAGTTTGAGGTGAGAAGGTAAATAGTCTCATTCAGTAAAATGTCTGTATGAAAGCGCACCGATTTCTACTCAATTTTAGCTCGTTATCCAACTTTACAAAAAAAAAACTCAAGCTGAAAATTCAGGCCACGTCTATACGCCAGTAATAAATACTACTTTTTTATATTATTAATATTACTAAAACACAAATAATATTCTAAACCTTTAACGTTTCTATTTTAAACATAAAGGACTTTTGAAAAAATCTTGTGTTTTTGCGTGGTTTGTTCGGCGGTGGGCAAATGCGCTATCATACAGAGGTATTAATGTCTGATTCTCATAGGTTCTCAACGAAGTTAAATGATTCCTCTCACGACACGAACACTGATTTAGAACACATACTGGAATTAACCGAGGCGTTCTAAGACTCCTTTAGTCGTTTCAAGTTTCCCTTTAATCAACGTCAGCTCAAGAAGCGCTCATTAAAATGCATTTTTATTTCTTCATTTCGTAATCTATAATATTAATTATTTTCATCGTTACCCTTTGGTTTCATCTCCCACAAACTTGATAACTTAGTTCGAAATAAGTATTCACCATAGCTTTGATCTTTAGCCCAGTAATCAGTACAGGTTATTCTACGAACATTTATAATAATTATATTAATCGATCAGTAACTACGACTTGAACACAATTTACATTTCAATACCACGCACACAATCACTCAAAAACGCAAATTTTAAAAGTGTATGTATATTAGAAACAAACAAGTTCTACCATATCGGTAATATTTCAAATTAAACAAGATTATAAAGAAAAATTAACAATCATAAATAGTGACTACAACAACAAATTAATAGTACATTCGAGAAACTACTGCGACTATGTCAACCTTCCCAGTCCAAAAGAGTACTTCAGCGTCTCTATAATTATTATTTTGAAGTGCTTTAGCCTTTCCAGATAAAATATTACTGTTGGAATATACTTCACAAATAATACTGATGTGAAGTGTAATAACGGATCCCTCCCATTCTTCTACTACTTAATTCGCAGAAGTGGCAAATACAAAATTCTCGATAGTGGTCGGAAACCTCGCTTATACAAGTGTATTACATGCGCCTTGTCGCACAACCAATTACTTAAAAGCTCCATGGAAATAAACTCGCATGGGTGAAATATTTCATCGAATCCCACTAACATTCTCATCGTAGCTTTGTGGAGTGAGGCTTAAAGAGCTAGTTGAGGCTTTCTCATCCATGTCAATTCACGATTTGTCAGATATCTTATTATAAGTAGACTTGTGTGTAATAAGTACTATTTTGAATTATACAGTATTGTGCTTTAAAAAAACTGACCTGTGTTATAATTACCCAGTCACGAAAATATGTTCTTAAAAATTAACTCTGTAGATAAGAGATAGTTTGTAAGGTATTTGTTATAAGTTGTTGTTAAGAATGAGTTCAATACAATCATTTTTTATTTCTGACAATTTGAATCAAATTTTGACATTCTAAAGTAACTAATCGAAACATTTAACAACACATTTAAATTTATCAATAACAAACTGCAATAATTATATTGAAATACACAATTAAACAATCGAGGATGGTGATGATAAATGTTGTTGTTTACATCTGGTCTCCATTATTGCAATATTGCTTTCCGAGAGTCGAGACAATGAGTCAGGTGTAAGATGAGGATGAAGGACAAATAAAAAACTTGCGGGACTCGTAATCAACCCAATTATAATACAAAAAAACATTTACGGTGAATAATTTACTTTTTGGGATATCGATTTGAAGATAAACGAAAATATAAACTTTTTACTTAAAGACATGTCACGTGATTCTGGCAAGGAGCTACAGATGATGCCGGAAGACAAAAACCTTATGACGTCAGTGACCTTATAGCGAAGAATAGAAGGGAAGTAAGTTTCATTCTAGTAGAACGGAAACGATTCATGAAAGAGAACAATGGAACAATCATGCCTCACATCATACGCCCATTCATAACCGACTAAAATAACGCGAATTCTGATCTTTGTCGAAGTGAGTCCAATGAAGACATTTATAGTAGAGAAGTAAATGATTCTTTGTCACACAGATAAGATAGCATAAAAATCGAGGAAAAAAGAATAGCCTCACGATCTAATTGCTGTACATTATTTTAACAAGATTATATTTTATTAAATCATAAACACGAATACTATTTTGAATGCGATAAATGCATCTTATAGCTGCTCCATCGGAAATATGCAGATGCTGACGGCATCGGCGGACCAATGAGCGATCAGTATTTTAAATTATGGACAGCTCATTGGCTAGAAGAAGCTCGCCGGTGACGTCATCATCTTCAAACTTCCGACGGAACCGCTATATCCGACCAACTTAAAGTTCAAAGACTACCACCAATATTAAAACGACGCAAAATTACTGTTTTTTAGTGATATCTCTAGAATGCTGCAAAATATCGGAAAACTGTTTGCAGACAGATAAGTGGTTTGGTGAGAACTATAGACTGCACGAAAAAAGATTGTAATTTGATGGCAATTAAGTATTTTATTTGACATTAAATTAATTCAATGCACATCAGAAATACAAACCGCACCGATTATTATATTTGAATTTTTTGCATTATAATATTCTAACAAAACCACATAGCTGTCTGCAATCAGTTTTTAAATATTTTATAGCATTTTCGAGATATCAATAAAAAAAATGTAATTTTGGTGGTTTTAATATTTATGGTGGACGACCACCTTAAATATCAGTATATCGCCCACATTTCAGCACCACTAGTATCGCCCTGTTATACACTCAAATACATCACATTATCCACATCGTCGTAACTTGTCACCGTCTTCGTCCAAACATTACGCTTACTAGGGACGTCACAATGTCATGTGCGCACGCGCTCTTCACTTACCAATACATAGCTACCATTATATAATTGAATTATAATTACTCGTGGGAAGTCTTCCCAGGGGGCAATATGCCCCTCTTCAGCCGGTGTCTTAACTATAGATATGTTGCGGATAGGACACTTGTGTAGGGATGTCCGAGGATTGTTTAATAGGAGTCAATCCCTTGCATTCGCATTAAAGACTATGGAAACCCTCGGAAAAAATCCTTCAGTCAGGATTTCCGGTTTCGACGGGATTTGAATCCGGACCTCACGAATCGGAGTCGCGCGCTTAAAGCTCGCGCAAACACTGTATTTTAGCTACCATTATTACTTATAACTTATTTTTGTAAACGATCAAATCGTGTATATTATAGCTGGGGAAAAAATTAAGGTTTTAATATTTGGCTTCCCTATGATATTTTTATATGCAATCCTTCAACTGCGATTAATGACGGTATATGATTAACGGATGCATTGAACGTATCGTGAATTGAGTCTAGGACATTGCCAAACCAATCGTTATATACGAGAACGATATATGCATCTAACCAAGGCTTACGAGGTCGAGTTCCAGTCCACCAAAACCATATAAATAACCACAAAGCCTTAAGACCCTGTTAATATTCCGAAACTCCCATCTGAATCCTGCACTAATTGCCGAAGCTCGGCTTTAGGGTTATCATGCGGCTGATTGTTAACCAAGCTCTCGGGATTCGAACCTGGATCACGAAATCCACTTTATAGTCGAGGATTTGGAGATCGTTAGATACAGCTCACGTGTTGTGTTTCTAGCAGGGGTTGGAAAAACACGGATACTACAACTGGACATAGGGGATGCTCTAAGCTAGGTTTTATGTATATCTTATATGTATTGCAAACAAGGGTTGAAAATTCACGGTTAGATTACCTGATGGGTTTTGGAATTTGGGGTTAAAAATTTACTGTTAGTTTACCTGGCGTCTTTTGGGAACAAGGGTTGAAAATACGGTTAGTTTACCTGATGTCTTTTGGGAACAAGGGTTATAAATTCACGGGTAGTATCCGGTATACCTTAAGTGTTTGGAAAAAATGGTTTGAAATTCACGGTAAGAATACCTGATGATTTTTCAAAACGTGGGTTAATAAAAGAAAAGTGGGTATACTTGATGTGTTTTAGGAACAATGGTTGAAAAATTCATGGTTGGTTTTCCTATGGTTTGGGAAGAGGAGTTAAAACGTCAAAGCACAGTTGGTATAGCTGGAACAAGGGGATGTACAAAGCATGTTTAGTATATACCTAAAATGTTTGGGATAATGCTACCAAAAAGCATGGCTAACCACTTGCATGTTGGCAACGCTGCCACTAACCACGTGACTCGAACCACGTGCATGTTGGCAACCCTGCCTCTAACCACGTGACTCGAACCACGTGCATGTTGGCAACGCTGCCACTAACCACGTGACTCGAACCACGTGCATGTTGGCAACGCTGCCACTAACCACGTGACTCGAACCACGTGCGTGCGTGTCGTGTTATATTTAGGGGCTCTTGAATTCAGTTTGTGTTAAACAACACTCTCTGTGTCGCTGTGATTTATAATTCAATTAATGAGGTAAAGTAATTAGTCGTAAACCTCGCAGGACGTGAGGTGTGGGAGATAATGAATGGACCGCACAGCTTGGTCTCTGTCTCAACCGTTTTCCCTCTCTCTCACACAATCGGTCCCTTAATGCCGAGTCAACTAGAACAATGTTGTCTAATAGCCAACTAAGACTGATTGCTGTAAGAGAGAGAGCGCCAATCAAAACTTCTATCATTCGAGGCAACGCCCATTTGTCAAGAGAATAAAATGGAATTGGGAGAACAGCCTCTTGTTATTTTACTAGCATCGTTCAAGACAAATTTATCAACGTCAAAGGTCCAATAGCATATTGGTCTATATCGCCTTTGACCATGTTACAATGCACTTTTATGCATTATATTTGACCGACTTTTGGTCAGTTGACCAATTTTAATTTGACAGGGCAAAATGGCATCCCCCTACTAAGGAAAAATGCAAAACGGAGGCTGCTACCTTGACCTAGAGGTTGGAGAAGCCTTCACAGACCAGGTCCTTATTTTATTCAACGTCCATTCTATCACCTTTCTGTATTCTATGGAGAAAAGAAAAGAAACAATAAAAGCTTCTGAAACGCCGAACAAATTTGAATATTTTAGCCCATGCGCTTCACAAAGCGATGATAAAAATACAATGTAGCGTGCGTTTGGGTTGAAGCCGTTTCCCCGTATGTAAGACTTATGACGTAAAACACTATAGGAAATGGAGCTTGAAAGAGAGAAAGAGCGCGAGGCGAGGATTTATGAGGCTCTCTGTTTCAAACTACTAGTGTCAGAAGTAAAAAGTTGTCCTTGCCATATCATGTAGGTTCACTCCGTCCTGGTACACTCCTCGCGTACCGCGCGATACGAATGTAGAGTGTCACGTACACCCCGATACAAATATCTTCACTCCCGTCGTAGTAGTGTACCTGTCCCAGCCAATGCCTCCTATAAACTTTAAAACTTTTGGCATCACTGACGCACTGAAGAGCTGAATAGCACGACTAATGTTTGTAGTGGTAGGTCGGGTAAAGTATTTGGGAGTCGAGCCGATTAAATTACAACCTAATTGATGGTGCAGGGGCCAGTCCAAAAGTTACATTTCCTTGGTGGAGGTGCCGGTCCAGACTTATCACTGTTTTACCTAGTATTGCTGCATGATATTCCTGTAAGTTCTTGGTGGAGGTGCAGACTTATCACTGTTCAACCTGCTATATCTGTATGATATTCCTTTAAGTTCAGTTCGAGTTATTCGTTACAAAGTTCGATAACTTTATGCAATCATCCAAGCCAAAAGTCTAGCCATGTTGTTTAGAATTAGGTATAAGAAAGTAACCAAAATATATACTTATTTTCAAGATCCAGCAGATCACTTAAAGCTTAATTTTGGGCAAACCATCGATTCCTGATAAGGATTTAGAAGACAAAAATAAATAATTGTATAATTATAACTTAAACAAAAGTATTCTTAAAACAGATGAAGCCACATCACTGTATAAATATAAGAAAGTGTAGCACATAATTGCGTGTGTATAAACCAACAGTTACCTCGAAAAACTACCCAGCAAACACATAAGTTACGGTAGAGTGATGGCTGCGTGCTGGCACTTCTGGCCACTGTGGCCACTGGCTGGCCAGCAGTGAGAAGGTGTCAGGCTGTCACTGGCATACCGTCTGAAGGCTGGCCAGAACAAAAATAACCCCAGCCCGGTGTTGGTTGGCCGCTGTCGTGTTTATGTCGTTTTGCCGCCACAGGCGTGTAGATGGCTGGCCACCACTTTCCCGACTGTCGGTTGGCCAGCAGAGGAAAAGTGTTCGACCATCACTCGTAACCCTACGCACGGCTGGCCACAACATTCTAGTAACCTGCCCAGTGATGGTGTGCCGCTGCCGTGTCGCTGTTGTTTTACCGCCACAGGCGTGAAGATGGCTGGCCATCACTTTGCCGGCTGCCGGTTGGCCAGCAGCGGATAAGTCATGGACCATCACTTGTACCCTACGCACGGCTGGCCACAACATACTAGTAACCTGCCCAGTGATGGTTGGCCGCTGCCGTGTTGCTGTTGTTTTTGCCGCCACAGGCGTGAAGATGGCTAGCCATCACTTTGCCGGCTGCCGGTTGGCCAGTAGTGTTAATGTGTCGGCTCATCACTAGAAAACCGTCTTCCGGCTTAACATATTATAGCAATCACCCATCCAGTGAAAGTAAATTTGCTTTTGTATGTATAGGTGATTATTCCCTCAACACATCAAGCTTCTTCCGTGGTGCAACGGTTAGAGGCTAGGCTTGCAGATGGAGAGTCGCCCTGCTGGACCGAGTTCGAGACACCAAACTTGAAACTTTATATTCTTGCAATTAATGTTTGTATAACCTACAGATATTCGAGTGGTGTCAGAAATTAAGACGAAATACCTATGTGACACCGATATAATAACAATTATACTTATTATTTTAATTTTTTGTTTACATATTTAGATACCAGATCGCGCTGGTCCCAATGATTTCCCAGCAAACACGAATTGATGGGCCATAAGTGGCCCGCAAGCGGCTGGCCAGCTTAGTTCTGGCCAGCCGCTTGCGGGCCGGCATCTTTGGCCATTTGCCGGTTAAGGGCCGGAAGTGAACCACAAGTGACGGCCGGCTGATGGCCGGTGGGACAAAATCAAAGCGAGCCGTTACTGGCCAAAGATGCCGGCCCGCAAGCGGCTGGCCAGTTCAGTTCTGGCCAACCGCTTGCGGGCCATTTAGGGCCCATCAATTCGTGTTTGCTGGGTAAACAGCACTATAGACGTCAATAACGTATAAACCTGCATCCAACACAATCCACCATATCGATCACCTCAATCCGGTCTGTGTTTAAAGTAATGTAATGAACCAGCTGCTGGGGTTATCGCAATTATAAAATAAAACACACACGAACCACGAGTTCATTATTTTTTATTTGGCCGCAATTATTTATTCAAAACAACGGTCTCGATTTACCAAGTAATTTACATTTATCAATGTGCGGTCTTTATTTTGAAAATTAACATCGTTACACGTATGTTTGCCAGCGCTAGGAATAAACCCAACATCGATATTATGTAGTTGATAGTTTTGCGATAATAGTAGTGCCGATCGTATTATAAAAGACGAAAGCGCATGACGTTCCACTGAGAGGGACTTCGGACGTAGAGAGGAAGGACAACCGCGAATATTTAAAACCACGCGAAATTACTTTATTTTAGTAATACCTCACAAAACCCTGCGCAAGATCGAAAAAGTTGCTAATAGGTCGATCCTACATACTTTCGTTTAAACTATATCCTTTTCTCGATTTGGATAGTCGGGAAACACTTCTGTAGGTGGAACTATTGATAATATATAATACAATTAAGAAATTAAAAAGGTCGGTATGGTCTTTTCAACTTTTTAAAAATTCTGACTTGTATTAAAATATAATAACTATATCCTTGCAATAAAATAATTTGAATATTATAATCAGTAGTATTTTTTTCTGCAGAATAAATAAATAAAATGAAATTAACCGTTATTTAAAATCACTGATGGTAACAAATAATTTGAAAAACATATTTTTGCAGGATATTGTTCAAACGAAAGTGCAATAGCTATTTTTTCTACTTTTTCGATTTTCCTGCAACGTTTGGTGATATATTAATTAAATTCTGTAATTACGCTTGGTTTTAATATTGGCCATAGTCCTTTCCCTTAAAATATGACGTATTAAAACATTATTTCTTCTTGATCAACCAGTGTCTCTCTCTACTACCTACCCCTTGTGTGTTCGTGTGCAGCGCTCTGACACCATGGAATGGCCTTCAAATGTTGTATTAGCTAACTAATCGTGAAACCAAATAGTAATTATTAATGCAGCACGCGTACCACGTTGTACAATGGCCACTATGACACAAAACACATATTTCCAGTACAACGCTACTCTCCATCCAAAAACCCCTCATGCACGGGTGATTGTGTATTGTGCTTTTGAAAAGCGGCCATTTTGTCGTCACAATGTTCAATTGCAAATTCATGAATCCACGTGAAGGGATACGCGTTAAATTATGGATGTCTATTTAGCTATACTGAGGTGATGCCGTTGCTGATTTCTACCTTAAAATTAGTCAATTATATTTTATGGGCACATTGCGACTGGATATACGCATCACAAATGCAAGTGCAATTTCAAATATTGTCACGTGTTATTGGCATATTATAACCATAGGCAATTCCATTTTAGAATTACAAGGAAGCTTAAAGAAAAGATCATGCTTTCCAACCTGGACAATTTCACAAACACAATAATATTTATAGGTCCCATAGTTAAGCCATGTTCTGGCTTTGTTGTTTTTTTGATCTTATAATTATTATATTTTTCGTATGTAATGATATTATTTCTTCTACAACTTGATATTTTAAAAAAAAACTTTATAACAGGTAGTAACGTTACAAATACAAGTCATAATTTGGTACTAATACATATCCATATTTATAATTTTTTGGCAAATGTTTTTTGTCTTGTTGTTGTGGTTTTTTAATTGTTAATTTGATAAAGACTTCTGTAAAGTAAAGAAGTCGAAATATCACATTTTAAATAAAGTTGTTATGGAACTAACAGTGGAAAGTCCAATGATTTGTATTTGTAACAACTTGATACATTTGTGTGTTTGACAATAAAATATTCTGTTACTCTAGGCCAACTAAAAAAAAATTATATCGTGTTATGATATTTTACGGTTGAGTACTAACTTGTTATTCTACAGAAACAAAATTATTTTTTATTTTCAAGAAGTGAAATCATTATAAAAACGATTCGTATCAAACTGGTAATTAAGTTGATTTATATTTTATGAATTAGTTGTCAAATTCTACATTACCGCATTACAGCTGCCGACCCCTACGCCAAAGTTTGGGAGTTCAAGTCTGTATGTCATGAGTCGCACTCATCGTAAAACTATTAATATTTTCCAGTTTTAAGAAAGAAAAGGAATTTAAATGCCGAATGCCTACACATTAATGTAAGGTTTTAAAGAGCGGGCTTGAGTTATTTTTACGAACCGGTGGCCATAGTGCGAGGACGACTGCAAGTGCTTCGATCTTTTGGCCGAGGATTCCGTATCTGAAACCAAATAAATGAACTGTATTAATTATGAGTACATAAATATGTATGAAAATGCATTTAACTTGAATTTTTTAAATTTCTTAATGAGAACGCATTTATCTTTTTTTACTCTTTGCAAATAAATTATTGTTTACCATTTGTTCACCCTTTACTATCTCATTTTATATTATTTGTTGTTATTTGTATTGTAATGTATAATGTGGGTTTTAAACTTGACCTAGTAGGCCTGTAACGAATTTGCTCTAGCTCTTCAAATAAAGAAGTTAGGTGCACAAACCGTATAACAAGCTGAAAATTTAACCAAGTGTTCTCAACACCCTGATTAAACTACTGTGTAAAATTACCCGAAATCACTTTAGCGGAAAAGGGTTTTAAAAAATGGCAAACGGGTAACTTTTCAAAAAAATGGGAAGTTTTGTAACATCATTAAGAAATAGCTGGAAGCTAATCGTCTGGACAAAACTGCACATACCTTGTTTTTAAAACTACTTTTTAATATCCATAAACGTACTAAAAGGGCATAGACCAACAATTTTAATTTTATATAGTCTGTTTTACACATAAATAGACCCCGAAATGCATTTTTAAACCGTTTCGCAATATTTCAATCTCATTCTTCAGACGAAATATGTAGAATTATCTAAAACTTATCCAGCAATAGAGTCATCTATGTGTCTGCTTCGATAAAAAAAATTGACGCCTTGAAAAACGTACATTTAAAAACATTGATTGTACGCTCGAAGCCGCTTATGCTTTATTGTCCACTTTTCCCGCCAAAATATAAACATAGCTAAATTTGAATTTGAAACATTATATACAACGCCAACTAGTATTATATCTTTTAAAACTCCACGAAAACAACCCTTTTGCATTAGACATTAGTTAGAATGTCATAGAACATGTTCAAAATAAAATAGAACCATACAAAATAAATCACAAAATATGCGCTGTACTCGTTCTTTATAGAAAATCAGCATCACATGACTACATACAAATTTATACACTCTCTTAACAATTCATTTAATTATTAATAGCCTTTTAAAGACTAAAAAGGCTAAAGAGGCTAAAGGGCTTATAATGGGCAATTTTTTCTTGTTTGTAGTTGTTGTAAAATTTTAATTTTTTTAGTACTTGTTCATATTATATTTAATGATTTGTATAGGTAACGTATTTGTATTGTTTTGAATTGTATATTTTTGAATTGTTTAGTTTTAGTTACACCTAACATTTGTGGGTTTTGATACCTGTTGTTAAAGATAAATAAATAATAAATAAAAAATAAAAAAGTTCAATGATTTATGGTTTCTTTAGTGCAAAGTCGTACGAACACTCGCGAAATCACGTCAGTTTAGGTTAACGCCGTTGTAACACTGCCCGAATGTAATAGACCTAGGAAAAAAGAAAATGATATGAACATTAACTTATTTTTGGATGATTTCGTAGAATCCATTTCATGACCGCTTTTCCTTAGTTTTGGTCATCATTAGTGATATAAGATTTGTCTTGAAAATTAAACACGTTGTAACAGTCTCGATTACATCGGCAAATATCTGTACAATCCAGTCCATTTCGATAGCAGGGGCATTTATCGGAATCAGTGCACAAGAACTTTGTTCTACATTACACAAGGTCCCTCATGATTCCGGATAAATGGACCTGACTGAGAATGAAACACAACACGGTTTGAATACTTTTCTGAAATTTTTATTTTAATGGCAAAAGGACGGAATGCATTTGATATCTCAGTGTCAACTCCAGCTTCATTTAAAAATTGAATGTACATTTCCATTTCCTAAACTTTAGGGAGCTGTATTATTTTTCCGTTTTCAATCGAGTCTTTGCAAGAATCCCAAATAAAGTCTGTGGTTTGGTCATGTTTTGTTAATTGGTTTGATCTTTTTTTGCGGATTCGATGTTTCTTGTGCTTGTGTATTTTTGATAACAGTCTCGATGATACCTCTCTTTTACAGCAAAGAGATCGCTTTCAAATGAAATTCGTTTGCCTATATTTTGATCACATCTACTTAACGGGGCTTGCAAAACAGACTCTCTGACTCGAACAGGATTCATGTCGACAAGTGAAAACAAACGCCCTCGTTTAAATTTATCTTCTATCTCGCCACAAATTTAACAGTTGATATTCCAATCAAATTTAAGTGATTCATTCCTAGCACGGCGTTTAGACTCAGTTGGTACATTGTACGTAGTGCCTTCTTCAGATAAATGTTTTTCTTGCTCTTTCACGTTTGCGTGAGTCTGTATAAACAGTTCTACATTTTTGGTGAAATTTGTATGGGAAACTGTCAACTGTACTTTTTCGGTATTTAAGAATTTTAATAGCCACATCGTCCTGCCTATCTCCAAACGATTTTATAAGTGTAACAAAACCTTTCTTAGTCAAAATTGATTTATATTCTGTGGAACTTAATGGGCCTTCCTTGCCATCACAAATAACACACACGGTAGTTCTGTGAAATGTTGATTTGATATATTCTTTCGCCGAAGGGATTGCAAAATCGTCCTTGTCACCTATTTTAATAAATGTGCGGTTGTGTGAGTTTTGTTAAATGTATACATTATTAGTCTTATATTATTATACATTGCAGTCAGTAATCACCCATTTCCAGGTTATTTTGTATGATTTTTCATGATTTACATTAAAAGAAAAGAGTTAAACAACAGGCACAACCATTCGTAGACTTCAATAAAACTTCCACAAAATTAGTGAATTAACACAATAATCTGGCACCGAGTTATAAAATACTAAACGAACTGTCCTGTTCGAAATATCTAACAGGACTGAACTGATATTAACCTTTAGTAAAGCTCTTGCACCCTTACACCAATTCATTTTTGTATTTGTAATTATTTACAATAACCTGAGTAGAGTTGAGCATACGATCATTTAGGTTTAAGTATGTTGGAGCAGATAACGCTTGATAACACGAATGGGAGGATGCGGTATGCCACACATATTTCAGTGGAGGGGCTCGATCTAACACGCGTAAACAAATTTTATCCTTAATGCATTTGGGTAGTAAAGATCTGTAAACACAGAAGAGATGAGCAATCATAACGTAGGTGGATCGTACAGTCGCTTCAATTTTTGTGTGCATTGTGTGCACGTATTATTCTAAAGCCAAACGGGTAAGGAGCTGAACAACTGGACAATGTCATGAAAATTTGGCAATTATTTGTGTTGAGAAATACATATTGTGCTGTTAGTGTTATTAACAATGTTATCGCATTAAAAATTACAATACATATGAAGGTTGTAAAACTATTTTAGCACACAGCAACATTTAAATAAAACACAGCACAGCTCTAAAACTTTAACATTAGGCCTACCAATTTACCATGTGATACTTTTATAGTCTTAATTATATTAATAAAAAGGATGTGTAAATTCGATATAATTTTACAAAACGTTTCATATACATAAGGAAAAGACGGGATCATTTCAGCAGTATAACCCGTATGAGTAATCTAAAAATACAAAGCGACGAAAATCACATCTGAGGTTTAATTTATTTTTTAAACAAAGGAGTTTGACCATGTAGTAGTAAATTTAAATACAACTTAATATATGATGTAACTAGCAGGGTGAAATAGAAAATTTCAATTTATTTTCTTTCCATTTATGACCCATCTTATTTTCTAACATACTATAAGAAAATGAAATATATAGATGTAATTGCATATACTTATTACTTACGTTTCTATATGAAGATTGTTTATTGTATATAAGAAGATTCTAAAGCAAATTGGAAGAAATAGTGAACTAAAATATATATTTTTCACTTTTTGCCGTATTTACCCATTTTATGTTTTACATTTTCCGCTAAAGTGATTTTGGGTACATTTGCACCACACATTTGTGAGGGCCTAATGAAGGTTTGGTTATAAAATCAGCGTGTTATACGGTTTGTACACCTAAAAGTGAAAATTTCAATATTGGTTAGTCCTCCATAAATAATTGAAGTTGCCCATTATAAGCCCATTTAACCTTTTAAGTAAGGCTCTTTATAATTTAATGAATTGTTGAGAGAGTGTATAAATTTGTATGTTGTCACGTAATGCTGATTTTCTATGTTAAGAACGAGTACAGTGCATATTTTGTGATTTATTGTGTAGGGTTCCATTTTATTTTGAACAGGTTCTATGACATTCTTACTAATGCCTGATGTAAAATGGTTATATAAGTTGAGTTTTATAACATATGTTACTAGTTGGCGTTGTATATAATGTTTCAAATTCAAATTTAGCTATGTTTATATTTTGGCGGGAAAAGTGGACAATAAAGCATACGCGGCTTCGAGCCTACAATCAATGTTTTTAAATGTACGTTTTTCAAGGCGTCAATTTTTTTTATCGAAGCAGACACATAGATGACTCTATTGCTGGATAAGTTTTAGATAATTCTACATATTTCGTCTGAAGAATGAGATTGAAATATTGCGAAACGGTTTAAAAATGCATTTCGGGGTCTATTTATGTGTAAAACAGACTATATAAAATTAAAATTGTTGGTCTTTGCCTTTTATTACGTTTATGGATATTAAAAAGTAGTGTTAAAAACAAGGTATGTGCAGTTTTGTCCAGACGATCAGCTTCCAGCTATTTCTTAATGATGTTACAAAACTTACCCTTTTTTGAAAAGTTACCCGTTTGCCATTTTTTAAAACCCTTTTCCGCTAAAGTGATTTCGGGTAATTTTACACAGTAGTTTAATCAGGGTGTTGAGAACACTTGGTTAAATTTTCAGCTTGTTATACGGTTTGTGCACCTAAAAGTGAAATTTCAATATTTTTTACTCCTCTATAGTAAGTAATACACGTAGTGACTGGGGCCTCATGGCCCTTTTCTAACTATCTATTGAGTTGAAGATGTTATTGTCATGTACTGTACAACTTTAGAAATAAATAATAATAATAAATAATAAAGCTATGAAGCGATATAAAATATATAAGCAAATTGCATATTGCATCATTTCTATATTATCCTTTGTGATGTCAGAATATAGTTTTAAGTATACTGCAATTTTATCAAAGAGGAATACTTGTGCACATCGAAACGTCTTGACGAAAGATGAAACAGTTTGTGAATAATAAATTTCTCGTGGGAACGCGTTAAGTTCACAAACTCAATATGAGGCAAACAGAAATAAGCATTTCCGTATTTAAATTAAGAAATTTTATGTTTTGAAACCTAAATACCAGTATATAGACCACACCATTTCAAACAAGGTTCTGACCTGGTTTTGATGCACATCACGTTAGAGTAATGTAAAATTAATGCACAACATTCTTCAACAGTTTTTCCATTATAATTTTACAACACAAGTTAAATTGTGTAAAGAATGCATTTATTATACATTATGATAAATGTGTTTCATGCAAGCTAATGTTAGAAACACAGATGCTATTAGCCTACAAACGAATCTCATCATCCCCTCTCCATTCCACACAAGAGTTGTAGAACGATTAATGACAGGAGTTATAGAACGATTCGAACCTGACATACTCAGGGCCGTATTAAGGCATAGGCTAAGTAGGCTGGAGCCTGGGGCGCCGGCATTTTGGGGGCGCCAAAGCGCCCCCCACTAGGCTCCGTGGGCGAGGCGTCTAACTCCTAACAAACAACAACTAACAACTTAAAAATTATCGACGAAAGAATGCTAAATGTAGTAAAATGCCACCATTTGCAATGTCAAAAATCAAAATTTTCTGGGGCTATGCGCCCCAGACCCGTACTAGCTGGGAGGCATCCCCAACAGAGCCCCCATTGTACCAGAATTCATATTTTTTCCCGAACCATTGTTTCATGGGCAGTTCTAAAAGTGTTTTATTGCCCCCCACCCACCCCTCTACATAATGCACTTCCTTCGCTACGTACAATTTTTTAAGTTTAAATTACGATGACGTCATTGACACTTTTGCTAAAGAAAATGGGTGGGGGAACGCTTGCCAATGCCCGATTTGCGCGACTACAACGGACGAGACTACTATATGGCCAGGGAAATTATGTACTATGGTGATCAAGTTGCATTGCTTGTTACTAGTAGTTACCTTCTTTTTCTTTCTAAGCTAAAATGCACGCATATTATGTTTTTCAGCTTGTTGAAATAAGGGGGGGGGGGGGGGGGGGGGCGTATTTTTGTTTTAGCCTATGGGCGCCAAATGTCTTAATCCGGCCCTGGACATGCTTATTAGAATTGCGGTATGTTTAAAAAGAGGCAATTTATTTTTATAAAGTGTGAAACAAACCGTTATAAGAAAGCAATACGCAATCTAACCGTAACCTAAACGATGAATTCGCCATCAAATACGCCATAAGCCACTGCGTGTAAAATAATGCACTTATAAAGTCCCACATCATCCCACGAAACATGATATTGCTTTCAGAAATATTCTATAATTTGGAAGGACTGGGACTGGTGTGACCTTGCCACAACCCTTCTTTTAGCAGCAAGTAAAAGAAAAAGAAAAGAGTATGCAGTAAGGAAGTATTTAAAAGCACGTAAGTGTAATAAAAAAGAGAGGCTGAAAGGGAAGTATCTAGATCACGAAACATGTGTCACTAGCGCACTCTTCAGGGTAATAGACACGTGATCAGTCATCGCTTCTTCCGTGCTCCAACTGTCAAACGTCTCTATCGCCAACCTGCCATCGTTGAACGCCCACTGCGTTCGATTAGCTACCCTTCACGTAGATAGCTTGCAATATATCTTTTAGAATTTATAGTCTTGTCATTTACTATACTTATATGGCCGATATAAATACTCATTGGGATCTTTCGGATGTGACATTTAGAGCATTGTAGATACGTGAATACTTAACTGTCTTTTGATAACACATCAGTCATAAAAATAACGTAAATCGACAAGATAGTGACGTAAATATATTTTACTACTCCTTCAGTTTTTCATTGAAATTTATAATTTATGTTACATAAACTACCCACTAGATCAATATGAAGTCGATACAGCAATAAAACGTTTCTATATTTCTTCCGAATGAATTAAATAATATACTCTAATAATTCACCTCACACAAAGAAAGATAATGTACCGCAATTTCTAGATATACTGCTCCTTGAAGTACCACCAGTAAATATTTTGACGAAATCGACAAGAATTTTAAAAATTCATCAAATTTTGATGATCTTCAATATTTCTGTCACCGCATCATTAAATTCTACTGTATGTTTTAGATCAGTAAGTTGAAGATATAGATACATTTTCGTTAACTTATTAGCATTGTAAGACGTATTGATATCCACAAGAATTTCTCGATAGTTCAATAAGAGATAAGTTGGGGTGTTGTTCAGATTGTAAGTAATCAACTCGTCTAGGCAAAGCTGGTATGAACTGCAAAGAGTGCACAATGTTCTTTAGATCTTCAGTCGACCTTGGAAAAGCCTCTCTTCTTTGCCTCAAGGCAGAGTGTTTTAAAAGCTCCAATGGTATTGACAAGTGGCACAACATTTCTTTCCACGAGACGTCTTTATTCTCTGGCGATGATCACGTCTCTCGGCGAAGACTCTATATCCTAAGCAGTCAATCATCAACCTCTCGCAGCTCTTTGGGATTAAACATACAAAGCAAAGCCTTCTAGATAGTATGCAACTTCTATTTCCATCGCGCGTTGATGATTTCACTCAATTCGTTTGAAAACGATTAAGTTACAATACGAAGATGTCAAACACATCACTTCTATAACACTCAGAGAAAATGTACAGCAGAAGCGTTTAGTCTAAGAAAACATTTTAGTAACGTATTTCAATTCATTTCTGCTCATTTCATTGGAAATGGTACGAGAAAAGCGATTTTTAAATTCGTTTTTTGTTAGGCACCCTTTAAAACTCACAGCTTAGGAAATACAAATTTACAGTCAATCAATATTTTTAATGGAGTGAATATTTACAAGGAAAAACATACGTTTAGTTTTTAAAATAATGTTATGTTGCCTCACCTCAAATTAAATTCAAACCCTTAAAAATGTATTATTCGATACTTATTGCTTGATGTTCGTTTTCCACGCTTTATATTATCGCATTTTGCATAAAGGGTAGTTACATAATATAGTGCCACTATCTTTGTGAGATATAATAATAATATTGTAGAAGAAACAGATGAGAAAAGTGGCAAAGTAACCCCTCCAAGGAATTTAACGGTGAAATTTGAATATTTATAAGCAGAATCGAGTTATTTTCACTTTAATTGGATGAGCGAAGCGAAGACTTCAATTTCACTGACCCCCAAAAATTTAGCTCGGGTGTTTTTTTTTCTTTTTTTTCTGTCAGTTTGTTAACTCTCTACCAGGCAAACGGCATATCCGATCTTGATGAAAATTTGACAGGACCTTCGAAATCTCTGAACTTAGAGGTGTATTGTTTTTTGGGTACAATCGAAGAAATATTTCTCATGAATATCGTACTTTTACGATTTTTTTCGATTTTGGTGCGATATTTTCGTGACATTTGGCCAATTCTGACCAAACGGGTGGGGCTACAACGTTCATATTATACATGGACATTGAGGTTATTGTAATGTAGTACCTTTTGAAAAAAAAGTTTATAAAGTTAGCCAGAATCCATAGAAATAAAGCTTTTAATATAAGTTTTTTGATTTTTTGTGCGATATTTTCGTGCCATTTGGGCCAATTCTGACCAAACTGGTGGGGCTACAACGTTCATATTATACATGGACATTAAGGTTATGGTGATGTAGTACCTTTTAAAAGAAAAAGTTTAAATAGTTAGCCAGAATCTATAGAAATAAAGCTTTTAATATAAGTTTTTTACGGTAAATAATACCAATTGACAGGTAACAAAAGAAACTTGACAACAATCAGCTACAATGCGTAGGCAGCAAAACAAAGAACTTGCAAAAGTAAAGATATCCCATGCAAACTAAAAATTTTAAAAAGCTCATCCATCAACGCGGCGGGACTTTAGCGTTTTCCTAGTCTATTTCCAATAGCGCAATATTTATACCGAACATAACATCCAAATTAATTGCCCCTTTCTAGTACAAACAACCATAGCAACAAACACTACAGGCACCAGCACCATAAACAACCACCACTCAAACCAACCTAGTTGGAACTGAGTTTAAGACTATTAATTGGATGAGCGTAGCGAGCGAAGCGAAAACTTCAATTTCACTGACCCCCCAAAAAATTTGGCTCCAATGTTTTTTTGTTTTTTTTCTGTTTTTTTTGTATTTTTGTCTGTTTGTTAGCAGGATTACGGGCAAACGGCATAAGCGATCTTGATGAAAATTTAAGGGGACCTTCGAAATCTCTAACTTAGAGGTGTATTGTTTTTTAGTACAATCCAAGAAATATTTCTTATGAATATCGTACTTTTACGATTTTTTTCGATTTTTAGTGCGATATTTTCGTCACATTTGGGCCGATTCTGACCAAACGGGTGGGGCTACAACGTTCATATTTCACATGGACATTAAGATTATGGTGATGAAGTACCTTTTGAAAGAAAAAGTTGAAAAAGTTAGCTAGAATCCATAGAAATAAAGGTTTTAATATTAGTTTTTTAAATTTTTAGTGCGATATTTTTGTCACATTTGGGCCGATTCTGACCAAACGGGTGGGACTACAACGTTCAGATTTTTTTCACATGGACATTAAGGTTATGGTGATGTAGTACCCTTTGAAAGAAAAAGTTGAAAAAGTTAGTCAGAATCCACAGAAATAAAGGTTTTAATATGAGTTTTTTGAGGTTTATAATACCAATTAACAAGTATAACAATAGAAACTTGACAACAATCACCTACAATGCATTCAAAAAGCACTTGCAAAGGAAAAGTGCAAACAAACGCAAAAAACGCAAACAAAAAACTTACAAAAAAACGCTCATCCATCAACGCGGCGGGACTTTAGCGTTTTCCTAGTAATTAAGAGTGAGGGAAATAAACTACCTATTTCAATTAGCATTATAAATAGCTTGATCTTGTATTATAAGGTAGAGTTAGCCGAGGGGTAAAACCTCGTTCTATGGTTGTTGTCTCTATTGTGTCCGTACTCTGAAGAAGCTCGGATAGTCGTCGTGTCGTTGCAACTGGGTCAGACCCGAGGTGTCTATATCGATCACGTGACTCTATTGTTGCACAGTGTAACGAGATGAGGTACTGAGATATCAGCATGACTGGAGGCTGCACAGGAGAATAATGTGTGGTTGGCTTCTGAGTTCTGATGAGGACTCGTTAGGGTGTATGCATCAGCATAATCACGTGGGTGGGTCACAACTGAGAGACTGTTAATCATGGCGAATGGCGATGTAAATAATGCAAACTCTATGAAATTTAAGAAACTATGTCAATGTTAAGATATATGTTATTATGTAGTTACGTATACAATTCATAAGTAGAGATATGTATAATAAGCATTTATATTATAGATTCTACATCCCTGATCAGTAAGCATAATTTCTGAAAACGCTACAAACGAGAAAAAAAATTGTTTGAAATACATAGCTATTAAAAATTACTTCAATGATTGAATAACATAATTTAAAGATTTGCTAACTATCAGTTGATTTTAAACCAGAAAAACAGAAATTTTCCAGGAAGAACTAGATTCTAAGTTCAGATGACGATATGTTTACGAGCCGCCGAACTGTCAAACATGGTTTTGTCATGAGGTTATTTAAATTTAACTGGCAAAAATTGTTCCCACTGTTCTAAGCTTTCCATCTTACATCACCATCTAGTAAATA
This sequence comes from Sweltsa coloradensis, assembly GCA_024449915.1. NCBI lineage: Eukaryota > Metazoa > Arthropoda > Insecta > Plecoptera > Chloroperlidae > Sweltsa > Sweltsa coloradensis. Next base: position 136,375 of record JAMZAV010000314.1, read on the forward strand.
AATATGAAGTCATACGTTTGTTGTAACACATAAACACATAAATATAATATACTTTGTAGTCTGAACCCCTGTGTTCATCCAAAGTAAATTGTCCAGCTTACAGCAGATAAATTGAAATTTCATTCTTAATAATAATGCCACGCTCTTTCTTTCTACATCAACCCAATCTGTACAGTCTACATTTTTTTTAGTCCAAAAGTTTTTAAGCTGAGATCAGCATTTTGAACGTTATAAGATACATTACAGCAACATAAATTATGTAGTATGCTCTCTTTACCAGTACTTAATAATAATTACGTTCAGCGATACGAAAAGATGAACTAAACGAAAATAGATTGGAATATTCTAAAACTCATTTTAATAGTTTTCATCTCCTTACAAAATATCTCGCAACTATTTCGCCATAGAAAACGAGACTCCAGATTAGAGGAATTGCCCAAGGGTAGGGATGATTAAAACCAGATGCAAGTTACGGGCTACGATAATTGACATACATGTGCAGTCCGCCGTAACCTTCACACCCTCATCTGAAATATTAATCACCCAAGTCGAACCCTTTCCACTCTCTGATGCTGATCCAGCTCCCGTGTAATCCCCCGAAGATATTTATATTAGAATGAATCTAGTTACTAATTAACCAACTTAATCAACTTATTATTTATGATTTCACTTTTCAAAATCTGCCACTTTTTCATACTTCTAGCCCAGGTAAAAAGCTGCTTGTTTGGTTCGGAATTGGTAGAATTTTTCTTTATACATTCTAATGATAAGAAAGAATTTGTGTAATGGTTTAAAAATCAAATCGTGTTAAAAAAAATACAGACATTTCTGGGATGTTTCAGATATTTTGTTGACCAGTAGTAGATTCAATTTGAACATTCAAAAAAAGGAAAAGAATGAAAAATTGCAACAAAAAATCAAATATTTGAAAAAACTTTGATGTCAATTTGAAATCCAAAATCCTTAATAGAAAAAAATCTTTAAAATTCTAAAACCCATAAAAAAAATCACAAATTTCAAATTGCTAAGGTAGGAAGCAAAATTTTGGGTCCCACTCTTTTGCCCTATAAAGGGTATAGAACCGTTAAGAAAAAAAATGTTAGACTCTGGGACTGATGATCAATTTAATAAGTTGTCGCTGTCGATCTACAAGATGAGTTAGTAAATATATTTCCTAGTCTTTCACTTGCCGTTCAGACGCCGTTATAACTAGACCACCTAACCAACTTGCATCAAGTACAATATTCAAATTTTGACAACCGGCTAGCTGTACTAGTAAATATTAAGATGACTCTTAAATATAACATCATTGAATCATCCGTGCAATACTCGAAATTATTTTCGATTGTCGATGTGTCGATTGTGTCGGGCCTACAGGGTTGGCTGGTCGCTTTGGTTTAAAGTCCTCCACTGAAAATCAGTTTATAAGTGATTGGATAGACTCTAAATACATTTATAATTATATTTATAATGTTGGGTTGAACTACCAGGATTAATAAAGCAATACTCTTCGGATACAAAAGTCTCATCTTGCGAAACAGTTGTTGCAAATTGGAATAGAAAGGTAAATAATAAGGTGTTATACAATTTAATTAGTATTAACTGATGGGCCTTCCTTTTAATTCGTGAAATGATAATTATTTTTACAAACATGCATTTGTGCACATATTTTCCTCGTTTATACGGAGAGAGTTTAGATAAAATGTAAAATTCAGTTTTACTATTAATGGAGAGAATGTCATAAATGTTAACATAATGAAAACCTTCAGTATAACGTTAAATAATTTAATCTTCAACCGTGCGAACATTAGCGTTTTAATACCCGAGTATGTTTTACGGTAAATACTATGGACAAAATAGGGGAATCCTCTTCCGCAAAGTCGATTATAGGTCATCTCATGTAGTGAGGCAAAATGGTGTTTTCCGTCCGAGCAAGGGCATTCATAACCCATGAAGAGGGGGTTAACACGTTGAGAGGTAGCGACGTCCGTGCGTTAGCCGTGGTGGGGGGGGGGGGGGGTCTGTGCCCGCGAGTACTGATAAGCAAACACGTGCATGTTGGGAGAATCGCGCAAGGAGAGAGAGAGAGAGAAGACGTGTGAAAGTCAAGTTGTAAGCGGGCTACGTGGATTTGTTAATTGTATAGCCTCTCTATGCAATTGTGTTAGTCAAGACTATTCGTGGAGGTAAATTATGGTGAAACACAATAAACTGTGTGTTTCCTAGGAAGTGTAACCTTTCTGCCTATGTATGTGGCTTATTGGTCCAGAGCTAATCAGGCTACACAATATTTTTGATTATCTTTGTTTTACTTGTATGTATTAATAAGTCCTGAAAATAAATTACTTAAATTACTGTCCCTGCTCCCAATGAAGAAGGTTGTGGATTCAATCTAGCTTCAGTAAGAAGAATTTAAACTTCTAAGATTGACTTAATTTCACCAATAATATACGTTTTCTGAAATATTGCTACTACTAGTTTATTTTTGTTTGAAAGAATCAGAATCGCGTAATGATTTTTTTCTGTATATTTAAGTTGTGAATTTATAATACTTTTTCACTTTATTGAGATCTCTCGCACTCTGGCTTAAGCAGATATGAATGAAGATTGAAAGAGTATTATATACGAAGTTGTCATTAACGATGTACACTACATTTTTATTACAGACCGGCACCTCCACCAAACGATAGTAAACTTTTAATTTCCCTCAATTATATTTCCGTACACATAAGTAAAGTGTAAAAGTAGTATTTGTTTATTTATTTCAGAAACACGTGGATATTAAACGTTGCACTCGTACGAATATCATAACGGTCCAGGGCTTTATACATTCCTCAAGCGAAGAAAGTATTATTTAAAAAAAATACATTAGAATCATGATTTATTATTAGTTTACAATTACATTTTATATAAAGTATTTGTATATTTTAATTACAATAAACGTGATTAGGGCTTATATAATTTTAAATTGTATAGCAAACAAGACGGTTAAATAATTAAAATTTGTATAACTAAAATTGAGCACTCGTGAGTACTTATATAATTTTCGTTAAAAAAATCAAATGTGGAAGTCAATAAATTTGATGAATTTCCAACATTTAAATCCCCCTTTTTATGCCTATTTATTTTGTTTCCATTGTATAGAGTGGTTCGCTTGACGATTGTGTTGGCACTTAACAGGATTGGCTTGGTCGGCTTTAAATTTAATGGCTTTGTTATCATTCCTAAGTTCCAAATTGGTACCTATGACTTCCTCAACGATGCTTGACTTTGTTTGTCTTAAACAGAAAGTAAAATCGACCAACCGGATGTTACCAGTCTCAAAGGTTTGAGATACAAACAAACTTAAGTATTTGCATTACCTCAGACCAGGAGCCCCCCCCCCCCCAAGTATATTTGAGAGTAGAATTATTCGTCTTGTGATATATTGCAATTATATTTCCATACATACGACCCTCACGAAGCCAGCCTCGCGAGGTAACCTTGGAAATACATGAATACGTTTAGAACGAATCGCTGAATACAAGGTACTCTTGCACATCTCACAACGCAAGCCTCTGTTTTGTATAATACTGCTGGGAGACATGAAGAAGTTCGGCTAGAATAGTTGAATAGTCTACATGAATCTAGTACGTACACCGTCCTGACGAGGAAAGAACGAATCACTTGAGTATGCTGGAAATCTTTTGTTAGAAGTAATAATCGATATTGTTTGAAGGACGTGTTTTAGGTTAGCATGGTCTGAGGTACTAGCGCATTTTGACTTCAATGTTATATGTATGTTAGTTTTCTAGATAAAGTTTGTTTCAATAATTGATCTCTATTACATTAAAGCTCCTTTAATAACAATGCATGCACGAGTTTTCCGGAAGTTTCGCGTACGGCTCTTCCGGAAGGACAAGCGCTTGTACATTTTAACGAGAAAATGTAATCTTTATTGATCGATGTATGGTCAATTTTGTTTTGGATGACCACAAACCTCCAGCATACTAATCAGGTCACAGTACTTATTTCTAGATTAATAAAATTACCTGTTGTTACAGGAAGGTATTAAATAAATGTTTATGAACATTGATGTAAAGTTGATGATACAAAATTATCTATGCATGATTTGCATTATGATCAATCGACATGGAAAACTTATTAAAAATCCCCACTTGGCTAACATTTGCTTTAGTGACGCGTAAAAATGTTAACACTACCGCGCTGTAACCAAGTTGCATGTCACAGTCGATCGACAAACTGTCGTTTGAGTTAGCAAATAGGCCCCCAGAATACGGTACTGCTAATTCTCCTGTGCACTCTTTTAATCATCAAAGCTAGAAAACCGTAGACCAATGAAAAAACACCGTTGTTTTACATGCCACTTTTAGATTCAAATAAAAAAAACTTTTATGGTTTTAGTGCAATAAATTTTAATTAAACTTTGGGTGATTATATTAACATTCGCATTTAAATGTGAATCGCTTTGTAAAGTAATTTTTCGTCTCTACATTTTTCCTATTTGGTTTTGATAGAATACGAAAGCAACGCTATACAGTACGGAGGGGGTTTCAAAAATTCGTTAGTTCACAAAACAACAGAAATGAAATAGGCCTAGATACATTGTTAATAACCTCCACCGCACAAGCGAACATCCGAATTTGTTAGCATGAAACATTTCCAGCCTCCGGGTAAATTAATTTGAGTCCCCGAAGTGGATAATCGATACATCGGCTGTCGAATGGTAATGAGCGGGCGGAACTTGGCCGCGGAGAGTGGGGAGTAGGTAGGGTGGAGATGATGGATGCAGGTGGGATGTGAACTGGGACCATGAGGCCAGTGACGTCAGGAACATGGGGGTGGAAGGTCACCGAGTAGAAAGAGACAGGAGGAAGAGCGTAGTCCACAAGAAATCAAAGGGGATATTACCCCGAGAAAAAGTAGAACAGTAAGTCAATGATCGCCAATATTTTTTTGAACAAATTCCTCGATAGTTACAGGGCATAAAAATCGTCCCCATGTTATTTCTCATGGGAGATTTTCGACGATGGGACGTATATCTAGGAAATAACTAAGTTGACAACTTTTTTGTTTTAGAGGGGGAGGGGGTAAGGGTGGACCTAATTAATTTTCTGTTTCTTTGTAAATTCATTACTAGTTAGCATAAATTAATATTTTTTTAGTTAAGCGGGTTAATACCCCTTTAAGCGATAACTAAAGGGTAGGGGAGTTTCCGAAATAGGGAAACGAAGCTAGCAGTTTAAAAGGAATCGTGTCCAGCTCGTGTTTCCTACTGAAATATGCCAGTCTCTAGTTGGTTCGCTCGTCAAAGGTGTCGGTGCCTACAGGGTTGGCTTGGTAGGCTTTAAATTTAATGTCCATACTTAAAAATTAATTTTGTGACTGAGTGGGTAAAGACTCTTGAACCAACTTTTTTAAATTTAATATTCTTGGTGGAGGTGCCGGGTTGGAAGAAATCTGTTTTGTTGGGGCTAGTCCAACCTTTTGACTCCTAGGGTCACCCAAAACATTCTCAATCATCCTTTCTGAAGAAAACGCACAATCGGAGGTCATGTTCGAGGGTTCGATTCCCGCTAAAGTCAGAAGTTTTTTAACTTCTGATTTGGACTTAGGTCCATCAGTTCTTATCTTAGGGTTTGTAAACGGTGACTTTGGAAGCCGTCCTTAGCAACGAAGCACATAATAAATTTCTGAGGTGTTCTGAATCGGCCTTGTTGATTCTGGCGATGATTCCGCGAGGTATTCGCACTGTCCATACCACTGATTGCTATATTTCCTATTAACAATATCGATCTTTGGTTGGTTATCGCTCACTCGTCGATTGCGTCGGGGCCTGCAGGGTTGGCTTGGTCGCTTTGATTTAAAGTCCCCCACTGAAAATCAGTTATATAACTGAGTGGGTAGACTCTAAATAAAATTTATTTATTTTATTTATTATTTATCGTGACAGATGGACGGACGGACGGACAGACAGACCGAAAAGTCATGCATATAGCGGACGTCCGCTCCTAATAAACTCCCATTTGGTCATTGAAAATAAAATTACATTGAAAAGCGGTTTTTATCACCCGATAAAATATTATGTTTGTTTGCTAGCTATTAAAACACGGTTGAGCTAGTACTAACCATGATCTACCCATTACACGGTCGTCATAATGATGCTGTGTTTGTGAGTACTACTTCATTGACTTTATTATATTTATTTGTTTAACGTCTATCATATCCCGTTATAAAAACCGATGTACAAAGGAAAGCAAATAAAACTAGTTACATAAATGCAAACAAAATAATGAAATGTAGTGGAAACTTTAACAGGAGTATGCTTTGTTGGAGGTTATAATCATCAACTACATCAAATAACATGTTTATTTAAGTGTTGGTTATATTGATATTTTTCAAAATTACGGTTGACAAAGAGTAATGCTAAATTTTTCCAAAAATTAAGGCTAAAATGTTAAATACATTTTGTGGATGCATTGTTTTATCTGGGCTGTAGATTACATATAAACTGTATGTCCTAGCCATTCTACAACAAGCTTCATTTGTGTCAATCCACAATGTGGTATTTTTGCTTGTAGGCCTACATATATATTTTTCTCCCGGTCACCTGAGCTTGTGTATACTAGTACGCATTCAATATCGTCTTCCTACAGAGATAGATATAGGATCAACCAAGACGCATCTTCGCAAAGTATTGCCACGCCACGCCGGAATCAAATCAGATTGTCCACAGAATTGGATAAAGATGGTATATATAAATAAAATCTACATAACGTAGGAATAAATAAGGAACACGACTCTTTGGTTTGTAAGTGGGGGGGGGGGGGAGAGGGAGTGAGAATACAGAGAGAAATGTCCACAACAAAATCTAGATCTCGCTCGCAAGATGGCAAATAAAAATGTAAATCACAGATTTTGAATTTTGAAAGACTTCTTTAGAAACAGCCAAGTGGTTTCCGTTGGAAGAAGTGTTATTTCAAGATTGACCTAACAGTTATATAAGATAAGCAACGGTTGAGCGACAAATAGGCAAGAAACGGTACGAATTAAGTTTGTTAACGTGGATATTGGATTTTCACATTTTCTTAGAATACATCATTTATTTTCTTTACACGAATATACTGGAAATTTATAGTACAACAGCAAGAAACTGTTATTCAACATTTCAATAAATCTACATTTAGGGGTAGCTAGCTCGGTATATTACGCCGTAACCAAAGACATAAGAATTGATTTAATGCAATACATATTGTTTCAGTCTAAAAATAAAAAAAGTGGCTACAACTTATATGCATAAAATGAGTCAATACACTTTCTCAATACATTAATAATACGATGGTGTCGACGCAACGGGGTTGGCTTAGTCCGCTTCAAGTTTACAATACATACACACAATTATGTGACCGAGTGTAGACATAAAAATAAATAATGTATTAATTAATTGTAATGTAAACACAAGGATTACATAGTACCCGAATTAGGGAGCAAAGCTTTGACTCCGCGATTAGGTTTGCTTGTTGGTGGAGGTGCCGGGTTTTTAGACATTCCCCTTTAAAGCGGAGCTATTTCTCTTCCGTTTGACTCACAGGGTTATCAAAAACATTATTTAACTCATTGTGGAAGGGAAACGTCACAAAATGTGAAGATGCATGTCAATCGGAGGTCATGTTCGGTTTTTATCGTGAGACCTAACACACGCACACACGAACTAAATAGGTATTGATGTACGAAGGGGGAGGAATGATGTGTATTCTTTACTACTCTTGTATCTCGTGTGTGATTGACAGACGTTATAAACGAGTAATTTGATAAATCTCACCGAGTTGTCCTATTAAAAGCTTATCTTTTTAAATTGTGATTTCACCGTCTATAATTAGTTTTCCAGATACCAACTATATAGATGTCTAATTTTAATTAGATTAACGTAATGGCTATCAGTGACTATGGCAACACTTGTTGGTCCTGCCAGTGTTCGCCGTAGAAGTTTTAATTAGTTTGTTGAAGATATGAACCTCGATGTGACAGTTTCGGTGCGATAAGAACTCTGGTGAATAACATAGTGAGTGGGCTTTCGGAGTTGGACCAACTTCAGCAGTCAGGTTGAAGGCTTTCGTGATTCGATAATAGATTCACTCTGCACATAAATGCGGAATTATTTCCAACATTTCAATGCTGGCCTTTCTTACTATGGAAAGTAATCGTCACATCCAAGTTGATGATTGACTTCTTGGGGAAACCATATTTACCTATTAAGCTTTTGCTTTCTAGCTAGCTTATACCTACATTCTATATTGGGTTGCCAAACGTTTAAAATTTATATTAATTTATCGTAGGAATCTTTCAACAAGCATAGTCCTCTTCAGGTGTAAACATAGGTATTTACAGTGAGGGTAGTTGTATGGAAATGTGTAATAGTTGTGACTAAATCACTTTGCATTCGCACAAAACCTTGGAAAAGTCAGGATTGTCGGTGACGCGTATTGAAATCGATATTCCCAGAATCACAAGTTCGCCCGTTATACTTGAGAAACGTATTGTTGGTAGAAAATATATTAATTTAAAATATGTGGTCAAATGAAGAAATACTCAAATACGTTTAAATTAAATCGGAACACTTCTCAAAAAGTGCAAACACGAATTAAATCAACGTCTTTCCTTCTTAGAAAAAAGCAACATTTGCACAAGTGTGTCATGTTGTCCTCCTTTGTAAATATGTTTTTATAACTGAATAGGTTAGACGTAAAATAAATAAATTGAAGTACGGAAAGCCTGCACAGCAAAACAAAAGTTATCAAGTACGGGCTGAAAACAATACAAAACAAAATTTTTAGTAGGGATAATTAAATTCCAAGCCCAGATATAACTAACCCTACTTCTGCACAACGATACCGTGGATTAGACTTGCAACATTAACTATCTTCCTGCCAGCCAGTCAAGTGAAATCTCCATCATGTCAAGAGTTATCTCAGGACCTTGATTCTGCAACGTTTCGCTCAGAGTTCGCAACGATAACGTCTCACTTGCTGCGGCTTGTATGATGACGTCACTGAAGTGTTGTCAAGATGTCACTGCACAGATGATACTCGCGAGCCCCCGTGTCACGTGACACCAGGCGCACGCTCCAAAGCACTCAGAAACACAACACTCTCTCGCTCTCTCTTCTTTGCAACAAGTCGAACATTGTAAGAACAGACCGAAAACATGTCGCAGTTTGACAAACAAAACGATGTTGTTCAATGCTGGTTATTTCCCTATGGTTCATTGTTCGAGATGAACAATTTTAAAACGCAAGCCCCTACTTGAACTATTGACAAAATTGTGTTGATAATAATAATCAGAAAATTTTAATTATAACACTTACCGATTTTATCAAAATATTTCCAGACAAAAGTCGAGCAAAGCAAAAATTAAACGAATTTTTATGTGACAACGAACGCATACAGTAGATACATTCATTAGTGGTACTAAACCCAATTTGGTATAAAACAAGTGTATGTTTTTCATTTGAGTTTTAAACATTCTACTGTGCAAAACTTATCTAACATGTAAATAAAATAAATTAATACGTATATAAATTCAATCAATTAGTAGCCGGTTCAGGGTATATTGTAAGTTTATGGTTGGTGTAATAGGGAGTGCCATAAAGATGATAGGAGCTCACAATGATAAGGAGTTGAATTAGGCGAAAACGATACAAATGATTTGGTCTCTGTCTGCCTATTCCATATCCCTTCTCCTCATCATATGCCACCGAACAGAGGTATACATGCATGTAACCCTCAATGCGCCGAGACGACAAGACCTCGCTAACAAGCGTCGCGACGGCTCAATCGGCAACCTCGGCAGAAACCTAGTCTAAGTAACCAGCTGTCATTACAGTTACACGGCATCATACGAATACAAATATGAAATAATAGCGTGATAAACCGTCTGTGATACGACCGACGTCTTCTCTTACTGCAGGATACATCACACTTCGAGGTGACTTACCATTGGCATAAATTATGACATTGATTAATTTGAATTGATTTAACGTCTCATATGAATGCACTGAGCTATTCGAGACGATGAGTCGTGATAGATGAAGATGAAGGGTGAATAGAAGGGAAGAAGGGAATCCCGGTACCGGCACGTAGCCTATACCTTTCGAAAAGTACCAAGGGTTCAGGGCAGAGCGTTTACCCACTCTCCCCCTGACCACTCCCCAAGGTTGCTTATCTTCGGTGTTCGAGTGGGAACCGTCTAAGCGACCGCAGCTAAACCGCTGGCTATAGTCATCAATTATTATATACTGTTAAGTATGTGGTCATTCTATTGCAACTGCATGGCAGCGGTTTGGTTCAAACCAAAATGGAAGCGTTCTAGTGGACTTAAGCTTACGACGATTTTCCACTACCTTTCGGATGGGACTTAAAGCCGTTGGTCCCCTTGGTGTTTTTCGAAAGGAGTAGGCTACGTGCCAGTACCGGGTTTCCCCTCCTCCCTTCTATTCATCCTTCATCCTCATCTATCACCACTCATCGTCTCGAATATCCTTTGTGCATTAATATGAGACGTTAAGCAATATCAAATCAAATCCAAATTTGAGTGAAATAGTGTAATTCGTCACACTCCCTAGCAAGTAGTTAATACGGCAACGGCTTAAAGTCAATGTGAAAGCGCCCAACAGCGGGCTTCTAGCAGGCAAAGTATACATTTTATTGATGGTAAATTTCGAACCTTTACTACATGTAACATTGCGACCAATATATATAAACTTGCGATTTACGATGTGGTTTTAATATATAAAAACACGCATAGACCACATAGAGAACAGAAATAACATCATTAGCAAGAATATCAACTTCTGTTTTTAATTCAGTTAAAACCAATGCTGTTTATTTTAACTTCTGCAAACGACAACTTTATTGATATTCCTTCTGAACTAATCAACGTTTACATTAATAATTCCGATAAGTTTGTTTTAAATTAGTAGATGGAATATGCTCGAGCTCGTTCGAATGCCCTGGAATAGACTACTCCTGCGCCGTTCCCGATAGAAATAACCAATTCAATCACTTATCTCTTTCCTCCGACCGTATTTTGTTTTTGAAAAGAGTTCAAACAAACGCTACGAACGCGATCTCATCTGATTTTCCCCTTGAAAGTCAAAATCCTATTCCGTTTGCGACGGTTTATCTCAAACAGCTTTTTTCGAACATTCCGAAAATATTTCGTTCATTCTTTATCTCTGTTATTCGTTGACGTCGAAATTCCTATCTCTCCTTCCATTACGCGCAATTGCACGTTACCCAACGCTATTCTCCCTATACGAATGTTGTTGTGATGTCAATGTATATTTTTTTCAATTGTGTCTACTTCCTATCTCAAAATCAGGTTGACATTTCCTTTCAAGCTCTTTATCGCAGACATGATAAAAAATGAATGAATGGTGAAAAATTTATAAACGAAGGAATAATGAGGGATAAAAAAGAAATGTCATGAAGAAGTCAGCGCTCTGGAATGGTTTTCCAACAGTCAATAGCAGTTAGAGGCTCTAACAGTTTAGCAGGGTGCGACAAAACTTTCGATAGAGACTTCTTTCTTCCGTGAAAAGTCGGCGTTAGCTACTTAAAAAAGTCGACAACATTTGGGGGTCTTGTTCTGATTTTGTATGCACAGTTTAGATTCTAATAAAATTGCATCGGTTATTTGCCCGTATTTTCATAGCCTTGAGTTGATTAGGGGCACTTCTCATCGATAATATCCTATGTAGAAATGTACTCAATATTTGGTGTCTGACCAAGGATTAATAATGTAAAATCAAAAAGTAACCAGTGTGTGTTTAGGAGTAATAATAAAATCAGATAAAGTGTGGAATTGCGTAATCATCGACCAGACCCTTGATTTACTTATTGGCGACAGTGCAACCTTTGAAACTCAACACTCGTACATACCGTTCCATAGGAGTTATACAGTTATAGTTTCAAATAGGCCATGTTCAGAATTAACTGCGCATGCGCGTTCCGTTGCAAAGCATTGTGGGAGAAAGAGAATTTACATGCTAGATGAAAGGGCTAGATGTCATGCTTGAGATTGTGGCGGACTGCACTGATTGTGTTGGAATCGCAATACGCCACACACCCAAGTATATTAAGGCATTAAGCGTGTACATAGTCTTTCTCTCTTTTGAAAATCATCTACACGACATTGTGCCATGAAACCATAGCTTATGGTAGGAGTGGGACACATATTACATAACTTAGTTTTCATTATAAGTTCACATTACCAAAGTTCAAATATATTAACATAAACATACTCACTCTTCGAGTTGAGCCGTTTTTAACGAGACAGTGTTTTTAGAGCTAAATAATACATTCGATCAATCATACTTGAAAACAATAAGCTATGCTTTCACTCAAAATTTATTTTTTGAAAACTTTTAAACGAATTTTATGAAAAACACCAAAACTCCAAAACAACAATATAAAATATGTTATCTAGAACAAAACCTACAGTTCGTCACCCTTGTTTGTCGTCAACGTATTAATTTTGGAGAAAACCGTTTTTATGTAATTTAATATTTGAACATTTTGTTTTTGCATCGTTATCTGCTCGCTCGATGGGAGTTAACAGGCATCGTTGTGATTAATTATATGCCACCGTAGAGTGCACGCCACAACCACAGCCACTATTTATTACGGCGCGTTATTAACGCTCTCATACTCGCCCCGTTGATTGACGCTATCACCGCATGCTAACACGCAACATGTCCGCCTCGCTGATAGCACGGGCCACTGCGCCGCCAATATACGGGCAATATGCTGGGCTAGCAACGTGTGGAAATATGCCCGATGTAGGGTTCACTTTTACTCGGTGTGACACTCTTCAGGTCAATGATATTTAACTTCTATAGTAGGCTAGATCCCCAGTCATTGGTCCACTCGCGCGACAATTAGAAGCCATATTGAATAAGTAAATTTGTTTGTTGAATTAGGTTGTAGCGATTTGTAGACCCAAATATTTTTCAAGATGGCTGTCAGGTTGACAGGTGAGCATATTAGCCACTAACACCAAATGATTACTAAATTCCCTTATGCATATACTTCTTATTGTTTCTGTTTGTGCATTCCCATACTGCACAAGCTAAAACCATATCAAACAATCCAGAAACATACTTAATCCCATTTAAAACATAATGTAAAGCATAAATTGAAACGCCAAATCGCCATCTTGAATAGGTCACATTGACGCTTCAATTTGTTACGCTCGCGCCTGTGAGGACGTATTTGAGACTGGGGTTCAAGCCTACTATAAATGTTAAATATCATTACTTTAGTTGACTTACTAGGGTGCTCGGGTAGTTATGAAGGGAATGTCCAAGGGATGTTTAAGAGAAGTGAATCCCAGTATTCGCACTTAAACGAACTACTAAAGGAAACCTTGGAAAAAACTTTCAGTCAGGATTGCCGGTGGTGGGAATCGAATCCTTGACCTCCTGAATCAGCGTTCGGGTTATGCATGAGTTATTTCTGTCGGAATCAAAGTGTGAGTGTGAGTGTGAGTGTGAGTGTAAGTGTAAGTGGAGTGTGAGTGTGAGTGTGAGTGTGAGTGTGAGTGTGAGTGCGAGTGAAGGTGAGAGTAAAAGTGAAAATGCAACTTTGTTTTCTTTTTTAGTTTGAATTTGAGTTTGTGTTTTATTTTGAATTTGAGTTGTTTTTTTAGATTGAGTTTGAGCGTTTGAGTGCGAGTGACTGTTGATGAGTGTGTGTTTTTGTTCTTCAACTAAAATCAGTTTACATCAAATATGTTGGAATAGTAGATTATAATAGGTCGATCAAACCTGGTTTAAATAACTTCAGCAAGGTTAACAATCACAGCCTTGCGTACACTGTTTTTCGTTTTGAACCAAAGCTGGAGCTTTGATGATTACACGTTTTGGGCGGAAACTTTCGGTTTTTACAATTAAATTAAAAAATCACGTTCAAAATAATGCGAGGGCAAACACTGAGCCTTGAACTATGTTTCCATTAAACTGAGCGTACCCTTAAAACACTACGCAACTCACAAAGAATTATTTACTATACAACATCCTTGTTGCGCTAGTTACAAAAGGAATTTGAAATCAGGATACACAGTGCTACATCTGCGCTGTTCACACGTGTCATGGTGTGGTTGGTCGGTTCAGTCACGTGACTAACTGGCTCGTCGCGATATTGATCACGTGATACGGGGGCACACTTGTTGCTAGACAGCGGTTACAACTGCGACCCCTAATAAGCCGCTGTACGCGATCAACAAGGAGTAACTTATACACTTACAACATTCACCGAGTAGCCTGAATAGCGTCGACTGTACTTTCTTTGTTCCTCCTAAGCAAGCCTGTACAAAGGAGGTGGTCGACGTTATTCTAGTCAACGCTATTCAGCGTCCTCCATTCACCTACAGCATAAATGAATATAATTCGTATTTTAAGTACCCACTCAGTCACATGATTTTCAGTGGGGGACATTAAATTAAAAGCCGTTTAAGCCAACCCTGTTAGCGCCAACACTTACGACGAGCGAACAATGACTAACAAGAGATCGGCATATTTAAGTTGGAAATACCGTTCAATCAAGCTGGACACGATTACACCGCGGACAGGCCAGAGTCAACAAGGCTGATTCGAAACAGCCGTAAGAATTTGTTATTTTTATGTGCCTCGTTGCTAGGACGGCTACAAAGTCACCGTTCACAATTCCTACGCAAAGAACTGATGGACTTCTGCCTGTAGTGGGAATCGAACCCTAAGGCCTTCTGTATTGAAAGCCGAGACGATAACCACAAAACCAACCAACCACATACCTTGCAAGGATTACTTGTTTCTCTATTGTGAGTTGTGCATTAAAACTGAAAAAAACTTCCAACATTTGTAGCGATGTTTAAATGCTTTAACGTGCAAACTGTATCGACTGACTAGACACAGCCTGCAAGGGATTTCTAAAACAGTATTACACGGGGAATTCCGCCAACTGGCTACAGTTTTGGTTACACTCAGAAGTGAGCAGAACGAATGTGCGCATGCGCAGTATCATAAAATCCACCCCAGATTGCAGTCAGCAGTTAGATATACTCTATCCAGGCGAATTGTATAGTCGACTGCAAACCCAAAACTGCAATAATTGGCTCTTATCAGACAAGACTGCAGTCCCCGTTAATCCGTTAATTAAATTTGGAATTTCAATAAATTCGTTATATAGAGTCTACCCACATCAGTCACATCACTGATTTTGAGTGGGGCATAAATTAACCGCGACCAACCAACCCTGTTGGCGCCAATACTTACGACGAGCGAACAATGACCAACTGTAGACAAAGTTGCAAGACAAGGTGTATGTATGGTGATATGTTTTCTTTACTGTGCTGCTTTACTACTGGTTTACTAGTGTTACGAGAACACGATATTAAAAGTCAGCATAATACAATTCAGAAGTAAAAAAATCCATCCCGATCGTGGGTTTCGGAACCGAGTCTCCCACATTCAGGTAGGCGCCTTAGCCAACTTAGACCACCGAGACGGTAACTATTTAACTTCTGAATTGTAGCTGTTGTATTATGATCTGAATGGATGGAACAGTACTGCAACGAAATATTTGCTTTGAACTGACCAAACAAACATTTATAATTTCATTTCTACGCAGATATAAGCAGAGTTTAATTGTCGATTTGGTTGGTCGGGAAACACTCCGTAGGTGAATGTTAATATTAATACAATCCAGAAGTTCAAAAATCCATCCCGATCGGGGTTCGAACCCGAGTCTCCCACATTCCAGGTAGGCGCCTTAGCCAACTAGACCACCGAGACGGTAACTATTTAACTTCTGAATTGTAGCTTTGATTATAGATCTGAATGGATGGAACAGTACTGCAACGAATATATGTTGCCTTTGAACTGACCAAACAAACATTTATAATTTATTACCTTACGCAGGTATGAGCGAGGGTTTATTTCTCGATTTGGTTGGTCGGGAAACACTCCCGTAGGTGGAATTGTTAATATTTAATACAATCCAGAAGTTAAAAAATCCATCCCGATCGGGGTTCGAACCCGAGTCTCCCACATTCCAGGTAGGCGCCTTAGCCAACTAGACCACCGAGACAGTAACTATTTAACTTCTGAATTGTAGTTGCATTATAGATCTGAATGGATGGAACAGTACTGCAACGAATATATGTTGCATTTGAACTGACCAAACAAACATTTATAATTTCATTTCCTTACGCAGATATAACGAGGTTTAATTGTCGATTTGGTTGATCGGGAAACACTCCCGTAGGTGGCATTGTTAATATTTAATACAATTCAAAACTAAAAAATCCATCCCGATCGGGGTTCGAACCCGAATCTCCCACATTCCAGGTTGGCGCCTTAGTCAACTGAGACCATAATAATATATTATGTTTGTTTCATTTTACTAGTGGGAATGTCAGTTTGTATATATGAACATTTATTTTCTACCTAGAAGTGAATATTAAAACCGGTTGTACCAATGCTACTTGAATAAACTCAACTCATGTCCATTTCAAGTAGTAAAACACAAAGTTGCCACCATCGTTTCCTGCTTCCCTCGAGGGTCCTTTATAAACACGGCCACTTCCTGTAATGCGAGGACCTCGCGGTTTGAGTGACGCGCCACTGGAGGGCAGTTACTAAATATTTCACATGCGCGGTGTAACGTTACGTTACTTCTCTCTGTACTGTAAGAGATGAGTTATTTAGTACCGCGGACGTGCGTGGCGGTGTAATGGAGGTGGAACATTATGCGGACATGCAGAAGATCTGCGGGTCAGGGGCAATGATATTTAACATCTACAGTAGGCTAGATCCCCAGTCTCAAATACGTCCGCACAGGCGCGAGCGTACCAAATTGAAGCGCCAATCTGACCTATTCAAGATGGCGATTTGGCGTTACAATTTATGCTTTACATTATGTTTTTAATGGGAGGAAGTATTTTTCCAAATACATTCCGGAATGTATTTGGAATTAACTGGATTTAGCAAACTATTATGTAATTATAAATTTTTCTTTAATAACTATTTAATTATGTACAATGTAAATTATTTACATTGTAAATTAAGTTGACCTAGCTCATCCAAACAGATACTTCATGTATAAACTATAAACTTGATAACAGTTATGCTTAAACTTATATTTTTGTTCTTTTCCTGGTGTTATTTTTTATGTACACGATTGAGAAATAAAAAGCCACTCTTTTTAAGGCTATTCGACTGCGTGTTTCTATTTTCTCAAATATGATATCAAGTCATATTATAGTGTGTGGCTTTGAAACCTGGCTATTTAGAAAATCAAAACTATTTTTTTCAATGTTTACAGATCAGGCACACGGCAAATATCGCCTCTTCAAAATAATTTCAAACTTCAATTCGCCCAAGCATACCATTCAACGTAGATAGTTGTGTTTTTGTGACATTAATCTTTAACTGGTTTTCTAGAGGCTGACTGAAAGAAAACATTTTAAAACAATTATTATTGTCTTTCCTGAGAATTTTTTAGTTTGCCGGTACAAATCGGTAAAAAATACCGCCAATCGAAAAATTTCGCAGGAAAGACAATTGGAAAAAATCTATGAGTCAACGTCTAGAAAAACAGCTAAAAATTAATGTCACAAAAATACAACTACCTACGTTGAATGGTGTGCTTGGGCGAATTGAATTTTGAAATTATTTCGAAGTGGCGTTATTTGCCGTGTACCCGATCAGAACAATTTGAAATAAATAGTTTTGATTTTCTAATAGACCAGGTTTTATTTTATTTTATTTATTTATTTATTTATTTAACGTCTATCCTATTCAGTTATAAAAACTGATTTGATGAACCATTCACTATTTTTTGACTTGGTAGCATATTTGGGAAAATAGAAAAACGCGGTCGGATAGCCTTAATAGATACGTACTCGATTGTAAACGTCTCTCTAACACAACAATCACTGTTTCAGCCATGCTTACAGTAGTATTTGATTAACACATGCTTATTGAACTGCTTATCCTACAGCTGGACTGGAATACATTATTATTCTCATCGCTTGGCTTGTTGACTTTGTCCGTGCTAATCCGTAGGATGTTTAGACAGTCTTAATCACCATATCATCAATATGCACTATTGTATCTTATCGGATTATAATAAGTTATCACTCGATGTAGTGTTAACGTAATATATAAACAGAAGATTATTGCAAAACGTATTCTATTATAGAGTTGAGGCTGAAAATAGTCCAGTGAAACATGGGATAATGACTTTCTGTTTATTGGCCGACAGTGTTGGCTCGCGCGACTTTGGTTCGGGAGGTCCCGGGTTCAAAACCCGTCGAGAAGGCAATACTGACTGAAGGTTTTTTCTTGAGGTTTTCCTCGGTCGTTAATGCGAATGCAAGGGATTGAGCCTCTTAAACAGCCTTCAGACATCCCTTCACAATTGACCTAACTCCAATATATCTAGAAAGACTCCTGAAGAGGGGCATGCATTCCATCACCCTATAGGCAGGTTTCCCACGAGAAATGATAGTAAAAACTGTTTCGTACTTGCTGGCAACGCGTAATTTTGAGTTGCTCGAAATGGGTGAGTTTGACATTTTGGTGTGTATACTTGTAACTTTTGTCGGAAACATGCCCAGAGACTTTAAGTGACTAACTACAGAAATGTCTGGGGGGCTTTTTAAAACTAATCAATTTACAGCATTCGCCATTTTTGTTGTTGCTGTGATAATATGTGTCAACAAAATATAGCTAAACGAACGAACGAAAAATGTATAAACGTACATTTAGATTTGTCAGTGTCGGGTATCGATACAGCGGACTCCTACATCAGATTCTCTCTCGTTTCTATTGAACCACCTACTCACTTTGGTATTTACACTTCAACGTGTGACATCACTCGGTAACATTGAAATTGTATATTATGACTATCACGGGGATTGCAAAATAGTGTGTCTGTGTGATCCTGTATGAGATGCAAATTATTCCTTCTGTAAATTGTGTGTTTGAAATGTATATTCCATGCGCCTTTGAACCTATTTGTCACCTATTATAGGGATATCATTTATGCACAATTTTTCTGTCTATCTGTGCGCCATTCACGTACGACGAAAAAAAATCGTACGAATTTGCATACGTTTTTGTTGTCAGTACATATGTTACAACATATTACAAAGGTGAAACAATTTTAGAGTAGGTCTGGTTTAAGATCATGATGTTTTTTTGACTATACACTACTCAAAATAAAACAAAGATTACGATATTTCAAAGGTTAATCAACCTCCTTCATCAGGTTTTTTAATGACAGTTGAAACAAGACAACAGAATGGGCTTTAAAACAAATAAACAATGCCAACTATTATTATGATTCCTTGGTGGATTGGTGTAATTTGATTTGTTTAGTTGGCATTGTTTATTTGTTTTAAAGCCCATTCTGTTGTCTTGTTTCAACTGTCATTAAAAACCTGATGAAGGAGGTTGATTAACCTTTGAAATATCGTAATCTTTGTTTAATTTGAGTAGTGTATAGTCCAAAAAAACATCATGATCTTATATGTTACAACGTTATTACAGGTGATTGGTGGTCAGTTGGGGCTAGCGTTAGGTGCCTTAAAGGGCGCAGAAATGAGAAGAGCTAAATGAAAAATTTTCAG
The DNA here is from genome assembly GCA_024449915.1 of Sweltsa coloradensis. Taxonomy (NCBI): domain Eukaryota; kingdom Metazoa; phylum Arthropoda; class Insecta; order Plecoptera; family Chloroperlidae; genus Sweltsa; species Sweltsa coloradensis. The sequence goes on from JAMZAV010000314.1 coordinate 156,046, forward strand.
AAATTTCCAAGACTTTTGGTAAAAGATAACCCCACATGACCCCGATTCCTCCCTCCCTCCCCCTTTGGGGAGGGGGGGGGGGGGCAAAAGAGGTTGTCGTCAACATAAATTTCTCTGTTCAAAACCTTATCACCATCCATTGGTCACCTATTTCATGGTTACTTCCGTAGTGCTTGTATTGTAACGCCCATCTGTGCCTATGAATTCTTTAAGTTACACCAATGCATCCTTACCACTGTTAACGTCATTGGCCGGTGAATCTTGGAAACCAGCGGTCCCCAATTTAAAATACCGACCGCTGATTGGCCACGACTCCCCCGCCGATGCCGACAGCATAAGCCTAGCGCACAATTGATCATAAGGCGTAAGACGGTAAGAGTAAGTCTTAAGGCGTATTTTTTATTGTTTATTAGAGTAAGTATTTCAATTGGAACGTTCTCAACTCGTCCTTAATTGTAAGGCATAAGGTGTAAGCTTGTCATATCGAATTGCCCAAAATCCAATTATCACCACTTACGCCTTATCCCAAAAAACTAGTCTATAAATATTTATATTTATTTATTAATTGATTTTAATGTTATTATTATTTATTTATATAGAACTCGTCTAAACAGTAACATAATTGAAGTTGTTCCAAAGAAAGTAAGCAGATGCTGACGTCACCGGCGGGTGGCCAATCAGCGGTCCCCATTGTAAAATACTGGTCGCTCATTGGCCCGCCGACGGCGCGCGCATCGGCATACTTGCTGCGGAACTATACATGCACTGTGTGAATACTATTGTGTTTGTGTGCATACACCAAGTTGTTTCCTCAACTCTTTTGTGCACGTGGTTCGAGCGTGTCAGTATGCTGGTGATCCTACTCACGTGTACTGTGTGTATACTATTGTGTTTGTGTGCATACTCAACAAGTTGCCTTATCCCTGAGACTAGTCTATAAAATTTATTTATTTATAATTGATTATAATGTTATTATTATTTATTTATATAGAACGAGTCTAAACAGTAACATAAGTGAAGCTGTTCCAAAGAAAGTAAGCAGATGCTGACGTCACCAGCGAGTCGCCAATCAGCGGTCCCCATTGTAAATACTGGACGCTCATTGGCCCGTCGATGCGCGCGCATCGCATACTGCTGCGGAACTATACATGCACTGTGTGTATACTATTGTGTGTGTGTGCAACATACAACAAGTTGTTTCCTTAACTCTCTTGGCACGTGGTTCGAGCGTGTCAGTAATGCTGGTGATCCTACTCACGTGTACTGTGTGTATACTATTGTGTTTGTGTGCAACATACAACAAGTTGTTTCCTTAACTCTCTTGTGCACGTGGTTCGAGCGTGTCAGTATGCTGGTGATCCTACTCTCATGCACTGTGTGTATACTATTGTGTTTGTGTGCAACATACAACAAGTTGTTTCCTTAACTCTCTTGTGCACGTGGTTCGAGCGTGTCAGTATGCTGGTGATCCTACTCACATGTACTGTGTGTATACTATTGTGTTTGTGTGCAACATACAACAAGTTGTTTCCTTAACTCTCTCGTGCACGTGGTTCGAGCGTGTCAGTATGCTGGTCATCCTACTCAACTGCATCACCCTGGGGATGTACCGGCCCTGTGTGGACGACGACTGCCTTGAGAACCGTTGCAAGATCCTACAGGTGGGTGCATTACGTAGTATTCTACTTTTACATCATTGGGCTCAGACGTTTAGACTTAGGCCAGAGTAAGACGGTCGCTCATGCAACGTTAATATTTACTTAAATTGCTGTATCTGCATTTAATTGAGATCGGAGTAGCCGTTAGTCCGGCAGAGAGCGAACAAATTAACACAAATTAGATTTAAATAAACACAAACACACGAACAATACCACGGTCAGAAATAAAACAATAAAAAATAAAAATAAAGCAGAGCTTCCGAAAATTTGAAAATTTACGCACTTTTTAGTAAGTGTTTTATTTCTGACCGTGGTTATTGTTCGTGTGTTTGTGTTTATTTATATCCTCCCGATCTAAGAATCTTGGTTTTTAATTACAAATTAGATTTATTTAGTTGTTCTTTTTTGTAATGCAGTTTACAACTGAATAGAATAGACGTTAAATAAATAAATACATAAATAAAACGAGGCCGCTTCGTGAACAATTCTTGTAGTCGCGTCAAGCGTATATGGTATATTCTTACAATTTAAAAATCGTAATATCGCGATTTTTCGTTAAATGTACCCAAAATGTGGGTTATGAGATCTAACAGGTCTCCAGAAAACGCCTCTAATATTTAAGAAGCCGTTTGTCGGTTATAAAATCTAACAAACAACAAAAACTGTTTTAAAAAATGAAAAAAATGTGTTATCGATTTTTATGAGAAATATACCTTCGATTATACGTGTTAGAGATTATGAAAGTCCTCTGAAAATTTCATTAAGATCGGAGTAGCCGTTAGTCCGGTAGAGAGCGAACAAACAGACACAAATTTCTCATGGTCAAATTAAAGCCAATTCGCTTCGTTTATTTCTTGTGCTGACATTTGCAAGTCTCAAAAGTTCACAGAATAATTTTAAAAGTAAATAGTATGCTAACAGCCAGCTTCGCATTCTACTTTCGTAGATATTCACATCATTTTAGATGTTAGGCCGAACGTGGGCATGTAAACAGAAATCAATTCTCAATTTGACATCGTTAAATGGAAGCAACAGCGTAAGTTGTTACGCAGAGAAAATAACGACGACTTACTACCTACGCCGTTACGATGGCATGAGAATTCATATTAGGGAGAGCTATGTATGCTTTATACTCACGTCCTATATGTCCACATAGTTCACACTTGAACGCATTCAATGAGTGTAAATGTACATAGAATATAATCTTCATTTCTTTGCGTTATGTTTTACTTTTTACAATAAGGGTATGTGCGGATTCAGGGATGATAGTTATGAAGTACCAAAAACATTACACTTCGTTGTCATACCATTAAAGAGGAGGTGCAAATTTGGCATTGAAATGTGTAGACAAAAAATTATATTATATTAAATACTTTTTAAATGTATTTTTGTGAATCAGTGTGGCACGTTTACGTTTTATCAATTATTGATAAAATTTTATGTTTTCAGAAAAAAAAGTTACACATTACCTAATATGTAATAATACCTAGCCAGCGATTTAGCCGCGGTCGTTTAACCAGTTCCCACTCGAACACTGAAGTTAAGCAACATAGGGCGTGGTCAGGGGTTGAGTGGGTCGCCGCTCTGCCCTGAAACACACGTATATCGCTGGCTAGAGCAGACTAGGGTTCGTAAGCTTGTGTGACAGCTTCGTTCTCCCTGGCGCCGTCTGCTCGGCAGTCCGGGTTAGTGGAGGAACCTATATGACTGTCAAAAGTTACACCGTCCTTTCGGATGGGACGTAAAGCCGTTGGTCCCCTTGGTACTTTTCGGTAGGAGTAGGCTATGTGCCGGTACCGGGTTTCCCCTCCTCCCTTCTCTATTAAATTTGCACTAGTGGGCTACATTGCCTGTTGCAAAAAGAGACATAAATTTTAAAAAAAGGAGTTAAAGGAAAATGGGTTTGACACAGAAAAATATTTATCACTAGATTTAGAGTAGCTCTCCTCCAGTCTCTCAAATAATTGTTGTGCCAAATGTTGTTAAAAACCCTACATTAAAGTGGTTTTGTCGGTTATAAAATAATTGTGGAGGTGCCGGGTCATTATACGAGAGTGTGAGAACGAAAACATGGTTTTGCATTTTTGGTTATACCCTTTCAACCGAGTTTTCCACCCATAACGGTAGAATTAGTTTAATGTCATGGCCAGTGTAGGGTTATGAACATGACCATACCCTCTTAAGCCAACCAACATGGTTAGTCAACAAAGCACACCGAACTCGGAGTCGACTCCTAGTGAGAATTGTAAAGGAATGATACTATGTATGGCATGTGATGATAATGGTACGTGCATGTGTAGTGTTTGAGATAGTATGTTATGAATATATTAATATTGTAGTGTCATGTTTAGTTGCATAGTTTCAATGACATGGGATAACACTCACGGGGCGTGCGGAAGTAGGTAGAGCTACTGCTTATATAAAGCCGGAGTTTCCGTGAGTGGGGATCTCTAATCAGTAAGAATTAGGACGGATTGGTTTAGTTCGGAGAGGAAGGCAGTTGTCTCGTTCTCGAGACAGTCGGGTTAGTCGGCATGCAAGGAGAGGTAGCACTTGCTGTAAGGCCCTTTGGCCGGGCACGTGCATGGGGTTTGGTACTCCGCCGGGGAACTGGTATAGTTTTAGGTGATTGTCGAGATAATTAAACGAGGGAGCGGAGCGACCGAGTATCTCCATTCAACTCTAACGGCCCTCATTCTGTGATTCTGTCTGTCTATCTGTACGTCGAAAAGCAGCCGAAACCGCTGAACAGATTGCGCTGAAATTTGAAACCGACATCCAGTACGAGTTTACTGAGAACTGTTAACAAAATCAGCTCGATCCATTGCGATTTAAGCCTACAATAAATAAAAATGTGATTTTTTAAAATATCGATAGCATATGTTTAGTAGCAGCTAGCGGGACTAATTCTATGTCGCTGGCATGACTTAGAGGTAAGCATTTAGCCTACCGACGGAAGGTTGCGGTTCGAGGCTCATTGGTTACAACTTTTTCATATTTTTACACCCACATATTATATTTGAGGGGTGTTAATAGGAAATAAAAATTAGATGATTTTGTTTTATCTTGGAAATTTCTTAATGTTTCACGCTAATACGTTTCGAACACGATTCGCATTTTGAATGTTCAATTTAAATAACTAGGGAAACGCCAAAGTCGTTGTTAAACGAGTGAGCGAGCCAAGTGTTGAGTACCCATGAACATCCAATTTCCTCCCATCCATATACCCAAGGCTGGATCTAGCCCAGTATGGGGAATGATACCGCGTACTATACACATGGCGCTCACTTACTCGTTTAACAACGACTTTTAGGCCAGTCATTTAAAACATCATAGGTCGCAAAGCATTGCATAGTTCTGATATTTTGGTATGTTGTTAGGATAGATACCAATAGTGTAAAACCAAGTTTGCAGCTTCGAAAGACCTGTGCTAACTGCGTGGTGCCCCCAAAAAACCACCTTTTTTCGGACTTTTTTTCAAGTTTTGGCTTATAACTTCTACACTGTGCATCCTATGGACACAGTTGTCCCATACATTTTTAAAGTAGATAAAATTATCTACGATTTGAGTGCAATTGCAGCTCCGTAGGTTGAATAGTTTCCCAGATACAGCATTTCAAAAATAGGCACTTGTTCCCAAAAAGTTGGAAATGGAAGTTTTTTGCCGTCTTCCGAGCAGAATATCGGCTAACATACTCATCCTGCGAGGAAAGTCATGGGCAATAAAGTTGTAGAGCAGTTATTTATCTTTAATTAAAGCCCAAGTAAAATCCTGTAGGACAAATAGTTCCTTTGTTATCAGGACAAAACAAAAAATTAAGGAAATCTGATTTTTCATGAAATGGAGCAGGACTTTTGTAAAGGATAAGAAAGACATAACTCAGTGGAAAATGGTTTATATCATGCAAAATACAATAAATAATAAGCTATAAATTTATCAAAATTTTATAAAAAATATTTTATAGTTTGAGGGACCTGGGACGTGAAATGTTGAACGTGAAGTGAAGTGAGCTGACTCCTGCGACAGAAATACAAAAAGTAATTAAAATTAGTATTTATTATATGCGTAATCAATTTTATAATACATTAAAAACAAAGGGGTAGATATGTTATATTAGGGTTACCTATACGCACTTAGCGATTAAGACGTGTTTCTTTTGGAAAGCCCAGGTTCATCAGACGGCTCTTCTTGGGGCTCCGGAGACTCCTCTGTTGTTGGATTATATCTACTACTAGATTACCAGTGGTAAAGGGTCGTCGACGTCGTCTTCTTCATCCGACTCATCCATTGCTAAGTGAGGAGTATTCAGGCAGGTCTTCCCCTGCCAAACTTTGCAGAGAGCAGAGCATTTCCGCCCTGCCTTCTGGCAGGAGCAGCTCCCTCCTCCGCACCCTTTCTGGCACCTGCATGACAGGAATTTCAGCAGGGTTAGCGGCGCTGGTTCCTTGGTTGAGATCACCGGTGTCAGCCTCTGCTGGCTCCTTGTTCACCCCCAGTTGGTGGGCTCTTTCTATACTCCCAACCACTTCTGCACCTGGTGGTGGGTTCTGTAGGAATGTTGGGCAGCAGCCTCTTCAGTTGGGGGCAGACGAGCGAGTTGGACTCTGGCGCTGGCAGCAGATCGGACAAATATCCCGTAACGCAGGCGTGGAGAGAGTAGTCTTTTCTCCCACCATACACGGCCACGAGACATTGTGGCCAGCAGAGGCTATCTCCTCATGGGTAACTTCATGGTTGAGAAACTGGTAGCTGCGTCAAGAAGGTCTAGCTGTTTTGAAAGGACGCCCAACATCGTCTTTTTCCCACTTGCCAGAATAGAGCAGAGGTTGTGTCGCAACCAGTAAAGGGGCGTGAAGGAACAACTCTATTCCAGGGGGTAAATGAGAGCTCTTCTCTAATGAATGATGTTGAAGAGAACTGCTCACAACCTGGTTCCACCCATGCCACTTTACTGGAAGAAAACATTTTGTATGCTGTAGCCCAATCCATGAACCAATCCAGCACCAAGAGGTCGGCATCCTCTCCAGCGATTATGACGTGCTCGTACTCTTCGCTCTTCTCCAATGCTGTCCTCACAATGAGGCAGTCGGCGTCCTCTAGGGCTTGCTTCGTTTCGATCCCTTGGCTTTCCCCAGTCTATAGTGCAGATGAAGTTGATCAAGCACTGCTTGTTTTTTTGGGTTGGACAATAACTTTTCTTGGGGCTCTTTGATCAGTGTCGATTCTTCAAAAATAATGTCGCTACATGCTGAGGCTGCATAAAGACGTAGCCGCTCTGCTGTTTTTGTGCTCCTAGCAGCCGCCATTCTGGGTAACCATCGAAACAAATGACACATTTTTTCCAATTCGATGGCTACCTAGAAGAGGGGGCTGCTAGGAGCACAACAACAGAAAGCAGCTAAGTCGTTATGCAGCCTCAGCATGTAGCGACATTATTTTTGAAGAATCGACACTGATCAAAGAGCCCCAAGAAAAGTTATTGTCCAACCCAAAAAACAAGCAGTGCTTGATCAACTTCATCTGCCCTAGACTGGAAAGCCAAGGGATCGAAACGAAGCAAGCCCTAGAGGACGCCGACTGCCTCATTGTGAGGACAGCATTGGAGAAGAGCAAAGAGTACGAGCACGTCATAATCGCTGGAGAGGATGTCGACCTCTTGGTGCTGGATTGGTTCATGGATTGGGCTACAGCATACAAAATGTTTTCTTCCAGTAAAGTGGCACAGGTGGAACAGGTTGTGAGCAGTTCTCTTCAACATCATTCATTAGAGAGCTCTCATTACCCCCTGGAATAGAGTTGTTCCTTCACTGGTTGCGACACAACCTCTGCTCTTTTCTGGCAAGTGAAAACGACGATGTTGGGCGTCCTTTCAAAACAGCTAGACCTTCTTGACGCAGCCACCAGGTTTCTCAACCATGAAGTTACCCATGAGGAGATAGCCTCTGCTGGCCACAAATGTCTCGTGGCCGTGTATGGTGGGAGAAAAGACTACTCTCTCCACGCCCTGCGTTACGGGATATTTGTCCGATCTGCTGCCAGCGCCAGAGTCCAACTCGCTCGTCTGCCCCCAACTGAAGAGGCTGCTGCCCAACATTCCTACAGAACCCACCACCAGGTGCAGAAGTGGTTGGGAGTATAGAAAGAGCCCACCAACTGGGGGTGAACAAGGAGCCAGCAGAGGCTGACACCGGTGATCTCAACCAAGGAACCAGCGCCGCTAACCCTGCTGAAATTCCTGTCATGCAGGTGCCAGAAAGGGTGCGGAGGAGGAGCTGCACCTGCCAGAAGGCAAGGCTGAAATGCTCTGCTCTCTGCAAAGTTTGGCAGGGAAGACCTGCCTGAATACTCCTCACTTAGCCATGGATGAGTCGGATGAAGAAGACGACGTCGACGACCCTTTACCACTGGTATCTAGTAGTAGATATAATCCAACAACAGAGGAGTCTCCGGAGCCCCAAGAAGAGCCGTCTGACGAACCTGGGCCTTCCAAAAGAACACGTCTTAATCGCTAAGTGCGTATAGGTAACCCTAATATTACATATCTACCCCTTTTGTTGTAATTTATTATAAAATTGATTACGCATATAATAAATACTAATTTAAATTACTTTGTGTATTTCTGTCGCAGGAGTCAGCTGAGCTCCCGCCATCACTTCACGTTCAACATTTCACGTCCCAGGTCCCCCAAACTATCAAAATATTTTTTATAAAATTTTGATAAATTTATAGCTTATAATTAATTGTACTTAATTTCATTTTGCATGACATAAACCATTTTCCACTGAGTTATGTCTTTCTTATCCTTTACAAAAGTCCTGCTCCATTTCATGAAAAATCAGATTTCCTTAATTTTTTGTTTTGTCCTGATAACAAAGGAACTATTTGTCATACAGGATTTTACTTGGGCTTTAATTAAAGCTAAATAACTGATCTACAACTTTATTGCCCATGACTTTCCTCGCAGGATGAGTATGTTAGCCGATATTCTGCTCGAAGACGGCAAAAACTTCAATTTCAAACTTTTTGGGAAAAAGTGCCTATTTTTGAAATGCTGTATCTGGGAAACTATTGCACTCAATTGCACTCAAATCGTAAATAATTTTATCTATTTTACAAATGTATGGGACAACTGTGTCCGTAGGATGCGCAGTGTAGAAGTTATAAGCCAAAACTTGACAAAAGTCCGAAAAAAGATGGTTTTTCGAGCACTGCGCAGTTAGCACAGGTCTTTCGAAGCTGCAAACTTGGTTTTATACTATTGGTATCTATCCTAACAACATCCCAAAAAATCAGAACTATGCAATTTTTTGCGACCCAACGCGGTTTTTATGTTAACGGTGACTGGCCTATTTGGCGTTTCCCTAGTTTTAGGTGATTGTCGAGATAATTAAACGAGGGAGCGGAGCGACCGAGTATCTCCATTCAACTCAAACGGCTCTCATTCTGTGATTCTGTCTGTCTGTCTGTACGTCGAAAATCAGCCGAACCGCTGAACAGATTGGGCTGAAATTTTAAACAGACATCCGTACGAGTTTACTGAGAACTGCTTACAAAATCAGCTAGATCCATTGTGATTTAATCCTACAATAAATAAAAATGTGATTTTAAAATATCGATAGCATTTTTTTTTTAGTAGCAGCTAGTGGGACAATAGCTACGTGGCTTGGAATTGCCTATTGGTAACCATTTAGACTACCGCACCGAGGGTTGGGGTTCGATACCCGGTATCTCGAACGTTTTTATATTTTTACACACCACATTTATTTTTGAGGGGTGTTAAATGGGAAATAAAAATTAGGTGATTTTGTTTTATCTTGGAAATTTGTTAATGTTTCACGCTAATACGTTTTGAACATGATTCACATTTTAAATGTTCAATTTAAATAACAAGGGAAACGCCAAAGTCGTTGTTATACGAGTGAGTGAGCCATGTGTTGAGTACCCGGTATCATTTCCCATACTGGGCTAGATCCAGCCTTAGGTATAGAGGAGGAAAGGGGATGTTCCCGGGTACTCAACACTTGGCTTACTCACTCGTTTAACAACGACTTTGGCGTTTCCCTAGTGTAGAAACTGTGTCGTAAATCACAATAAATGTTAATAGTGTAAAAACCGAAATGTTGTTATACTTTCCACCTATAGTTACCCTCGTCGTACCTGTCTCACTCTTACGGACGGTAGTATAGACCCACTATTGACAAAATAACTTTTTTGAAAATAATTGACCAATAATTACATTTTGTTATATCGATAATGGAATGGTATGTCCTAGCCCAGCTGCCCTAAACTCCCATGTTGTGAACACCCATATTAGACACGTTACACAACTGTGTCATTAACCTTCATCTCCCCCTTATTCATCTTCTTCCCGCCCATCTCATCATCTCCATCTCTTACCTCTTTACTACTAACGCCCTGTTCATGTATTCGTTGCACGCGTCCAAACCACTTTACTAACTGCTTCTTTATTTATCACACTTTCGCTTTACACTACGCATCTTGTCTCCACGGAGCTCTGAACTTCGCAAGGGGCGTCGTGCGCTACTTTTACAGATACTGAAAACATCCCTTGAGTGTTCGGAATGTTTAAAATCATGCATGTGCGCACTTTTAGTTTGAACCTGTCGTTGGGTTGGTGCTTTTGAAGGCTGATGTTTGTTTTTAAGTCGAGCGAACTTGTATTGCATCGGTTTAAAGTAGTTTCTTCTAACAAGAGAAAAATTTCTAAGTTAGTTAATTCTGTAGAAGGAAAAATAGTGAGACCCAAAGTTTTACTTTCTACTTACCGCTACAAAATGTATGATAATGTTACTTAACTTAAAAAGTTGTTTAAAGCAAATTTAATTGATCTTATTAACAAATTTGCTAACGATGGATCCCAAATTGATAACAAAACGAAATAAAAAGTCATAACTTGAGTATCGTTTACTTATTTGAAAATCGCACAATTAATAAACGAAATACTTAGGAACATTCAGATTCGTTTTACTTATTCAAACAAAATTGGATTTTGGATCCCTTTTAAAAATCCTGGAAATCATTATATTTTTATAAAGGCCAACAAAATGTTACTTTTTTTAAAATAGACAAGAAATCAGTTTTAAGACTGTCCAAAACTTGAAAACCATACATTTGTCGGTGAAGATTAGACCTATACAATTGTACAAAACATATACTACTACCCTATACGGAGTTAATGTTTCGTCAAATAGTATCCCTGAGCAGTCATTACCTACCAAAGTTGTAATGAACATATTTAGAAAACTTCCAAAATTCCATAAGAAAATCATACATGACGAAACTTTACACAGACGACGTCATTATTTTCTGTCACGACGCATTTGAATAGTACTGTAACAGTGGATTGATTTTACTCCCGTCAGACTATTGATAAGGGGTAGTGGGGTAGAGGGGTAGACGTGGCATGAACGATTGTGTCCCCGTTGTGTTGCCGGCAACTTGCTCGTTATCAGCACGAGGGCAAAAACGAACACTCGAAGAAACCTTTCAAACCGATTGTCATTACAGTTCGGTTCTGCACTTTTCAATACTCTCGAGAATGCTTCACTTCTTTAGAAATTCCATCGGTTTTGAAATACCAATGCAGAAAATACAAAATGTGTCATTAAAAACTGGATTGTGAGAGAATTTTTAATAATCTCGTTGTGTTGTTATGTACAATATTATTGTTATTATGATTTTGAATTAATATTTAATGATAGAATGAACGCACATAATAGTTTGAAATTTACTTTCATAAAATAAAATAAAATCAAGTAATATGGAGCACCCGTTTTTATATTTCAATAATTTAGTTATCAGCATGTGAAAAACCTTTATGTAACTTAGTAAAGATACAAATTCACATGTTTATACATACACAGTTATGTGATTTAAACTAACATGATTGAATATGGGAATTGCACTTCAATCCAAACCATAATACGCATAATTTTCTCTCAGTGTGACAAGATATTCAATTGAGCTACTCTTGGCTCATTTTGATTGGAACTTCGTCAAAAAACGGAAATATTGGTATCTACTTATCACAGAGATTCTATCTAGACAACATGTTAGGCGGTTATGGTTGCTTGAACGAAACAATGATGCTTTATGAACTATTGGGTGGATCGAATGCGTAGCTTGGTATCAGTAGATGCAGGTAGAAGACAAATACAAAATACTTGCCTTGCGTTAGATTCGATTGATTGATTGATTTTTATTGCTTAACGTCTCATATTAATGCACTTTGGCTATTCGAGACGATGAGTGGTCATAGATGAGTATGAAGTATGAATATAAGGGAGGAGGGGAAACCTGGTACCGGCACGTAGCCTACTCCTTTCGAAAAGAACCAAGAGGACCAGCGGGTTAACGTCCCATCCGAAAGGACGGTGTAACTTTGACAGTCATATAGGTTCCTCCACTAACCTAGACTGTTCAGCAGACGTCGAGGAGAACGAAGCCATTACACTAGCTCTCGAACCACCCATCTGCTCTAACCAGCGGTATACGTGTGTTTCCACGTCCAATACATTATGAGATATATTGTGATATAATGTGAGATCGTGTTATATATTTGGGATTATTTCATTATGTAAAATTGGAGGACTCTATTTTTATTTTCAACCATTTTGTTAAACCGATTAAACATAAGTTGTGTTTAACTCATTGTGGGAAAATGGCGTATGAAGTTAAAAGCGATTACAAAGTTTTCCTCCGTGTTCTATAATAATATCAATAGGATAAGTGAACACTTCTGAATCGTTCACCCTTAATGTACTTAACATGGAAGTAACGGACTTTTAACTCGAGTAGTTCAGAACAAGGATTACGTACGGATTGCGACGTAATCGTGAAAGTCCGAGATGAAGTAGAGTTAAGCGAATTGAGCGGAATTTGTTTTCCTAAGAGGGATTAGGATTTAACTTTCATAGACATATTATGTTGAGTCTTTTATACTCTCATTTGAATACGTGGATTTTAACTGCAGGCTGGTTCGTAACTTTTCCCTCGGGCATAGTACTTAAAAAGTAACTTATACGAGTCTGTGTTTTCTCGATGATATTGCTCGACAAGGAAAGCTTTCGCTCAATCGTTCATCGCTGGTTTCGCAAAACTTGTTCAAACTTTGTCGTTAATCCAACAAGCAGATCTGTAAACAATAAGTTTTGGTTGTTGACGATGGATTATTCACAAGGTACGCAGTTTTCAGTGTTTTAAGGGGGGTGGGGAGGGAAAGTCAAATAAATCTACTTATAACAATCTTTTGCCATTGAACAGGCCTAATTTAGACTTGCAAAATTGTTATATTCATCACTTTCGAAAAATATTATTAGAAATAACCGTAAGGAACCTTCTCTAAATAATGTCTACAAGGTCTACAATGTCGAGGGGGGGGGGAGTGGAAACAGGGAAACAGTTATCAAGATAGTTATTAACCTTTTACGTGAACGTCGATAAGAATCAATCTATGAGATTCAGTACGCGTATTTCTCATTTAAATTATAAATTCGTAAAATCTACATAATTTAATCAATTTTTGGAAACTTCCGGAATTTATTCCAAGTGTACAGATTGTTTATACAAATTTTCATACTAGATTATCTGATCCCGCAGCTAAATTTTGTTACTTGTATGATAAACGGTTTTATGGGAAATTTCCTGAATAAAAATCAATATTTTGGACTTTGCAGTTATTTATTTTTAACTTTCTGGACTTTGCAACGATTTTTCAAGGCTTATTCTTTGCAACCAAGTGTGGGTATCAAAAGAAAGGTACCCTATTTACATTCATGCAAAATTAGGAAAACGTTTCTAATGATTAACAATAATTAAGTTAAAGAATGAGTTAATACTGGGCCAATTTTATAGTATTAATCGTACCAACGATCCCTCGTATACTAAAACATCACCCACCTTATATATTTGCTGCACGTTACCGCTCGCTAAGTAAAACTCAATCTCGTAGCGTTACTCCAATACACCGCACCCAGTGATAGTAATCCTACAGCAAAGCTCCAAGGCCGTACATAATCGTAATAGTAATCAGCTCAATGCTGAGGGGTTATTAATTCTCCTACGTGTTGAACCCTAGACTCGGCTAAGCCTGGCCTTCTAAACAATACACTACTCTTCTTTCGAATTACTTTTGGTTTCGAGAGAGGCTAGTTACGATGGGCTGCATTTGTTGGGAGCTTAGCTATATGTGTTCTTATATTCAGCTAGGACTGAAAACTATCGCGGAATTAATTTTGGATTGTTAATCAAGGTCGCCACTCGATAGTTTGTTTTATTACATTCAAATGTCCAACTGTCCTATTTTGTATAATGTAGCTCTACATAATTTGCTGTTCAATCATATATTTATAAATAATCATGTCTTATAAGTTATACATTTCTGTAACCCTTAAGGTTATTTTATACGTTTAAACTTAGCTTTATGATAATATGTGTGTAATTCCTACATGTTTACTATATTTAATGTTATCTGGATTCCCACGTTAATTTTACAGAAGAATTACATTATTGGTGTGTTCTGTTTCCGTGATTAATATAAGTATTGGATCAGAACCGTTGATACGTTTTACAGCAATTTTTTTTTGTTTTTTGTAATGCAACCATTATAATTATGCTTATAGTACATTTTAAGGGCTCCTCGAAAGTTTCATCAAGCTCGAAGCAGCCATATGTGTGGTATAATTTATAATTAAATAAAGAACATTGCAGTATGCAAAAAGGTGTACAACAAGTTAACAACAACACACTATAAATCTTAACATTAATTAATTAACACACAAACTCACACATACTAATTAAATTCACGTCAATACGAGATAAAATACCATGAGCGTTTACTTTTCTACAAAGGTAGCATAGTTAAATCCTTTACTGACCAAGGTTGTTCCTGCATAACGCGTGTGACTGATTCAGGAGGTCACGGGTTCGATATCCGCCAAATAGAATCCTGACTTTTGTCTCACGTTTTCGTTAGTCTTTAATGCTTTTGCAAGAGATTGAGTCGTATTGAACAGCCCTCGGAGATTCCCTTGACAATTGCCCGAGTTCCAAAACAGAAAAGACACATGGGCCCGGAGAATGCTATTCTTAACCCATTCTCGGAGTAAAAATATGTCAACTATTAAATAGCATAGGTTAAATTTAAGAGTTAAATAACTCCGAAAAATGCGTAACTCGTATTTGTGGAAAACGAAATTATAAGTATAGCTTGCTCCTAAAATTAACTCCGTTTTTAGTAACCCCTCTTTGTGGATACGGGCCCCGAAAAGGGGCATGAATTGAACCCTGGCCCAAGCAGTTTTCCCACGAGAATTTAAATGATTATCTATTATATCACATTCAGATACCGACAGTGATAGCTCGAGCGACTCTGATTCGAGAGGTCCCGTTTTCAAATCCCGTCGAGGCTGGCAATCCTAACTGAAGGTTTTTTCGAGGGTTTCCTCAGTCGCTTATACGAATGCAAGAGATTGAGTCCTCTTAAACAGTCCTCGGGCATACTTTCACAATTGTCCTATCCGCAACATACCTAGTTATATACCTAAAGAGGGGCATGCATTGCACGCACCCTGGGCAGACTTCCCACGAAAATTATTATCACATTCAGATTGGTAAAAGGAAATATTTGTTGCGTTTAACCTTAGAGAGGAAATAGAAGATGGAAGTAGGCTATAGATTCTGAGCAATTGCTCTAGTTCGCATATACCTTTAAAACATATTCCACTATAACTCGATGTTTAGTTTGTCCACATGTACGTTTATGTTTGCTCATTAATACGAATACACTAGACGCGTACCCTATTCATACCGTTATGTGTGGGTGTAAGGTGGACGGAACGACGGTATCGCAATCTCTCACATGGCCACATCTATTCAATACCCTCACCATATTCCTTAGAATCGCCGTCTGCTATAACTGAATATATTTTAAATAACGAGGTTTCCAGACTTATTCATTGTGAAGAGGATATTCCTCACAGTTTGCCTATCTTGCCATGTTTTCATCGGAGACTCACACCCTGGGCGCGATACCGTGGTCGTGAAGGATATTTGTCTAATGGTTTAGGTCGATGCGGATGATGTGAGTAGATGATAATATTTTTATAGGAGAGGAGACACTCGCGTGGTATACACTAGCTCTAACCAGTGGCGTAGGAACCGGGGGGCAGGGGGCAATGCCCCCCAAGTTTGGCCCAGGGAGGGCAGGGGGAAAAAAATTAACGTGAGTTAAATATTAATCCCAGAATTTTCGTCGTTAAATATGCACATACACTTATACAATTCGACAGTCACCTCGGTAAAACGAATATGTTTCCCAGTATGCTTCGTCATTACATAAACTAGGAAAACGCTTAAGTCCCGCCGCGTTGTTGGATGAGCGTAATTGGTGCATTGAGCTGCCATGTGTTATGCGAATTTTCTGTTGTTCTGTGGCAAAATCATTACTAAGTTGAATTTTTTTTAATTAAATTAAATTAAATTAAAAATTCACTTAATTTTTTTAATTTTTTTTAATTAATCGAAATTGGTAAAAAAATTGAAATATTGCGATTTTTATAAGAAATAATTTCTCGATTGCGCTCAAATTTTACACTAATATATTAATTCATAAAATAAAGGTTCTGCGAAAAAATCATTACAATCGGATAAAGCATGTAGGTGTTATAAGTCAAAGAATTGTTTAAAAAAAGAAAAAAACTGTAAAATTTCGATTTTTATGATAAATATTGTTTCAATTGCGCTCAAATTTCATAAAAATATCTTAATTCATAAAATAAAGGTTCTGTGCAAAAATCATTAAAATCGGATAAAGCAGGTAGGTGTTATAAGTCAAAGAAATTTTTTTTAAATCGAAAAAAATCGTAAAATTGCGATTTTCATGAGAACAAATTTTCCGATTGCGCTCAAAAATGTGGCAGTTCTAAGTTCAGAGATTTCGAAGGCCTCCATAAAATTTCATCGCAATCGGAGTATCGGTTTAGCCGGAATCGTGTGGACAAACAGACAAAAATACAAAAAGAAAAGAAAAAAAAAAACATTCCGGATTTTTTTCTCCAGTGTAGTGAAATGGAATCTTCGCTTCGCTCGCTACGCTCGCTACGCTCATCCAAAAATTAGGTTGAAATTTACTTAAAATGGGACATTTCACGTTCATTTTTTTTAGTTTTTAGATTGCAGATAGTTGCTGTAAACCATCGTTTACTGAGTCTGAGTGCAGTTAAAACCTGACGAAATAACTGTAGACCCCAGCTTCCGCCCACAAATTCTGCCAATGAATTTGCCACCTCCTCCCCCCCCCCTAACTAAAAAAACGTTCCTACGAGCTGGTTCTTACAGTGTGACACCATGAGTACTCTATCAGAAGAATATTGCAAACCTTCTATACTGGCCAAAGCTTTAGAATGGCTCAACATAGTTATAAGAGTGATTTCTTTTAAATAGCTTGAAAGTTTTTAACGAATTGAACATACATTCTTGAGCACTTTTTATCTCTATTATCACCTATATAATTTGAAACTTTAAAAGGTCGTTTAGAAGGGTACACACAGGTCAAGCAGACAACCTTCGGCATTTTAAATTATGAACCATATTTACTTAAGTTTGGGAAATTGATACCATTAGGTCTGTTCGTTCGCGGACCTAGTGTTAACACTCTGAGAGCCAGTATCTACACTTTACACTCGCTTTTGTGCTAGTGTTATGAGAGCGAGTTTTAACACTGAGGCAAACGAACGGGCCAAAGTGGCTCATTTTACAAAAGTGTGTGCGAACGAACGAACCTAATGTGACCAACAATAGGCTCAAGTGTAAAGTGCACGACTCTGTTTCGAGATGTCCGGAATTGAATCCGGCCACCGGCAATCCTGACTGAAAGTTTGATTCAGTCGTTAATTAATGCGAATACTTAAACAGCCCTTGGACATTCAATTCACAATTGTCCAAATTCCAAAATCACCTAGTTAGTTTATAGAAATATTACAAACGCTGTTATTTTATAGGTAAACAAATTAAACTTAATGTTTATTATTTTGTTTGCAACTACATAATCGTGGTTAATTTATTTCCCTCTTTGTAAATCAGTTTTTGAAATTGAAAAGAATATGCGTATTGACAAATACATTGCGTCTTATTGTTTATTTGTTATTCGATGTTATTAATGTATTTATTTATGATCTAGATCTGTACCGAACAGGACGAAACATGTGCTTCGGATTTGATAATTATTAACAACGTGCCAGTATGTTTAAACAGCAGCTATTAATTCGTCCATTAGCAAATAACAGAGTGTAAACGATTTGTTAGGCGGAAACATTAATTATGGAGTTTTTGAGGAATTTGGTGAAGGAGAGTTTATAGCCGCATGATATTATGGCGACTTAAGTCTTCGCTTAACCGAATCTGGATGTCGTGTTCATTAATTTAATGTTTGACGTTGTGCTTGGCGATGCTAAGAGAGATAAATGTAGTTTGCATCTATTTGCCTTGCGTCCAGTGTTGTGTGTCAACTCCAATAACGATTTTTCATAACAAATTATCATAGTTATGTTAATGTTATGTTATGTTATGTTTATGTAGGTGTAGGCCTTCAAATCAAATTACACTATACTTTACCCAGGATAACCAAACGTTCTTTTAAGCCATTTTACACTGGATTCACCCACACCAAACCGTCAAACTACTAAAACATAATTAAATAACAAACAGTACTGTTGAAGGCACTAAATAGTATTGGTCTACTATCAGACATATCAGACGATGAAAATTTGGAACATAAACTTCATTAGTGCTTATCCTTTTTGAAATTAGAGTACCCTATGCATTTCCTCATCACAAAATAGTCCTTCGTATATAAAATACTCCGAATCGGTTTCTAATGCGTATTATAGTAGACTATTAATTGATTTTAGGAGTTATATTGATTGCCATTGCAAGAATGTGTCATTCATCATGTTTTAATCTGTTTCTCTTCAAATTTTGCACCTGAAGTTTTACACATACACTTACTCTACACGACCTCCTAGAGCTAGTGTAGAAATGCTACACAACACAAAGTCAAACCAAACGGCTACATTTTACACTACACTTAATACAAAAAAGCTTTTTAGACTTTGTGAGCCTACACTAGTGTAAAGTGTAGGTTCATGTAGCAAACCAAACAAACCTATTGGCCGATAGCCTTGAGTGTAGGAGGGAGAATCGGGTTAGACATTGCTAGATTGCTAGTGAGAGTAGGAACTGAAGGGGAAAAGAGTATTTGTTATAATTAAATATTACCTTGGGCGTAGAAGGGAGGATCGAGTAGACGATGACCGAATACAGTGTGGATGTGGACGCGTTGGCACAAGGTTCACTAGATGGTGCTTAGTATGCTTCACAAATCGGGTGGTGGCTGGATAGACGACAGCGGGGCTCTTCTGAAAACATGCACACAATAATTAATTCATCATTAATATATATTAATATAAAGTCAGACCTAAACATTAACATTAAGCAGGTTCTAGATCATTCAAGCGAATAATGATGAGTGTGACTTGTTGTTTTAGATCTTCGACGACTTCATCTTCGCCTTCTTTGCCCTGGAGATGACGGTGAAGATGATTGCTATGGGAGCCTACGGCAAGGGTACCTACCTGGCCGACTCCTGGAACCGACTGGACTTCTTCATCGTCTTGGCTGGGTAAGATTACACTTATATTAGTTTCTAGTAGCTCTCATTCATACTACGTTATGTAAATACGTTCACCATAATATTCCACTTTACCTACGTCTCACTTCTGCTATTCATTTTTATCATCTTCACTAGATAGTAGACACAATACTTGAGTTCGATATTTTTAATTATTCTTTACTACTTGAAAATAATGTACACATACTCTCAGGAGTGCCTATGCAAATGTTGTTGGAACTTAGCTTAGTGCAAATGTAAATCAATCATTCAATCAATAATCAAAGTGGTTTATGAAAAGTTTTATTTTTGTTTATTGTTATTTTTAGGCAAACGTTATTTTACACTTAATCGATTGTTACAACCCATTTTAAACGAAATTACTATGTCCCGTGTTGTTAAAGTATGAACTATTACAAAGACCATTATGACTTGAACAAAATAAGTGTTACAGGCATAATGATAGAAGCAAGAGGGAAAATTCGATTATTTTTTTTATACTTTTAGAATTTTTTCTATTACAAGTAGTTTAACGGATGAGATTGTAATGTGTTCTGCGATGGTCCATTCGTATTTTTAGAAACCACTTTATAGTTAGTAGGTTACATTTTAGGTGCTTGTTAAATGTAAATGTTTAATTTTCAGTGTATTTTTATCAATGATTGTTATTCTGTGTTGTAAGGCAACAGCGCTGGCTGCCGAGACCAATAAAGGTTCATAAATATTACAGCTTTACACATACAAATTATAGTTTTTTTTCAATTGGTTAAAGGTATATATATATTTTTTTACAATACATAATTTTAAAAAAAATAGCAAGTGAATTGATAGTGAATAAAAGTATGGCTGTCTGATGACTGCTGTTATTTCTTTAGATGTATTTAGTTTATGTGCCTGACTGTACGCTAAGCAGGGGAGGGGGAGGGGGCGGCGTCTGCTGTTATTGCCCACTCGTGATTGTTGTTCCGCCTGTGCAGCGAGTTACCTACACATAACCTTGTTACTGAGTCGCTGGCCTGGAAATATAACAAACCTTTCAATATAATAACATCCTTCTGACACAAGAGTATATTCTCTCAGATCTTCCACTGTTTCTATTTTCTTTCTGCGCGTGCTCGATTTTCCGTTTCTACAAGTTCAAGATACAACATTGAATGTGACTCTCTCTCTCTCTCTCTCTCTCTCAACTCACTCACTCTCAAACACACACACACTACCTGATGATAATATGCACAGTTAGACCTATTCAAAGGTTATTACTTTTAAAAAACGGCATGTACATCTATGAAAAATAATATGTTGGGTTCGTGAATTTGGTTCTAGGAAAACGTCAAACAAAAGTTTTATTGAAAACGTTTTTTGAGTAAAGATAATGGATTAACTTAGTCTTGGACGATACCTACTCTTTTTGTAGACATGTCGTCATCAATTTACTTCTAAGGCAAGAAAGTTGTCTTTGGAATAATCCATCAAAAATAACTTCACGTTCTAGCGAAACTATTCTCTACAACAGAGGTAACAAAAATGAAATACAAAGTAAACATAAAGTTTCTTGATTTAACATCTGGGTGTCCAAGATAAAAGTTGTTGATAGATTCCAAATATCTGTGTCTATGCATATGTTTCATATATTTTTTAAACCTACATAATTACATTTTTAATTGCTGCTCTATATAAATGTGTATTACAAAACAAATTAACACCTATTTTAAATTATAAAACTCAGATTAATTAGAAAGTAATCTTTGGTAAGGTGTGCGGCTTTGATTATTTCCCTTTAAATTTTTGGACTCCTAATGCAGATTCGATCGAAATTGAGCCTCGACAATGAGCTCGACGAAAGTGATTGATTTAACAGGCATTTTAGACATTTTCTAGTATTTTGGTGGAGGTGCCGGGTTGTAACCTAGCCTTACACTAGTGGCTCGTACATTCTTCGGCAGCAAAGGTGAAAAGGGGGGGAGGGGGAAGAAGCTCCTTAAAAACAGGTATCTTAGCATAAATTATTTCCATAACAAATGTTTGAAGCGCACCTAACCGTTATTATAAAAATGTATGTTCAAAGTTTATTTTACTTTCTTTGGAAGTGTTGGGTACATGAATATTCCCCTTTATGGTGGATATACCCTCACAACAAAAACAAAATAACCAAAACATTTTGTATCATCCTTGTTGGAGGCAATGTTAACCAGGAAACTCCTTCGAATCGGAGGTCATGAACGAATATTAGCTTGTGATGTGACATACGCACAGACGGAAGAACAGAACATTGATTAACATGCAACGTATAGGTAAACTCCGTTCACTAAACAATATTACTAAATGCAACTTTTCATTTGAGTATTGATTAAAACATAAACCACCAGTCTTAGTTTTGACTTGTTCTTAATAACTCAACTTTCTCGTAAATTATATGATATTCTCAATCCTGTCTAAAAATGTCATGTACCGTTCGTGTTTTGACGTTTCCAAACTGGTTGTTAATTTATTCGCCCCGTTGATAACCGGCATATCGTTAGGGATTTTACTTTCAATTGAAACTGCTTCTCTGTATATGAAGTAGGTTTCGTTTGACAGACTTCTGTTGCAACGTGGTTTACCTAATAAAGTTTCGTAGTTGATAACTCTTGCTGTTTTGTTATTATGGAAAACTTCTTGATTAATGCGCGAGCCGAACAACTAGCTCAGGTTCATAAATCAATCACGGCGAATAAACGAAGCAAACTTTTGAAGAAGGTCTTAAATAAAGAGCCTCTCTTCTTTGTGGGTAGTCGGCGCTGAGCACTGTTCAATGGGGCAACATATTTTCGTCATCACACTGACGAGCAAGGCTGTACAATGTATAATATTATCATATAATATTATTATTATTGATTAATGGTTAATTTTTAATTTTAACATTGAAAACAATCTTGTCCTTATAAACACAAATTTATTGTGTGTGAAATATCCCTAAAAGAAACAAAAATCTATGTAGATATACATAATCGCAAAATTTTAAATTAACAATATATAGTATATACAAACACGAATAAATAAAAACTAGAAAAGTATGTATTTCTTTCCATAATAAAGTGAAATATTAAAAATTTAAGAGAACAATACTTTAAATGTAAATAATCATCAACAATACTTCGCTCACATCAAAATAATTAGAATATATTTTATATTATGAGCCTAAACAAATAAACTATACAAAGAGCATTAAAATAAGTAAAATATATCAAGATAATTACAAGTCTGTACGTGTTAGGACCTACCTCTTACACATGTATTCATAGTATATTCCTTTAGAATGTTCACTTGAACAATATGACCTACTTATAATAACTCTCTTCACGCTGTCTAAAATCATTTGATTCGCCTGATAAGCCAAATAAAAATGTTCCAGGGACCAGAAAGGATTTTTTCACATGTAAGATGTACCACCCACCGTAAGTGGGTATTATATTTCCAATAATTTTCTAAATTGCTACATTTAAAACTCAACGGCACATATCTTATATTGTGCCATATGACTGAAAAACGAAGACAATTTATTATTTACGCAGTATACATTCAAGATTCCAAGCCATATCCGCGCGTCAGGATATGTCAGAAACAAATATTTTACGCACACTTCTTCTTCACATTTCTAGCCGACACAAAGCAGCCAACTTTCTCTCGTTATTCATCCATACCACGTAGCTTGAGAATGATTCTTACTTTCTTTGTCCCTCTGTTGTGCTCCTTTCCTGCCCACAACATCTCATGTTGTATAATGTTTTCGCGTCACCACTTAGTATTCGTCTAGTGTAACGTGTCAAAACAGAGAAACGCTACAGTGTGTTCTACGCAGAAATACTCATTGTTTTACGAATCCTTTATATCGGCTGGCTGAGACAACGGTGATTGGATGAGCGTAGCGAGCGAAGCGAAAACTTCAATTTCACTGACCCCTCAAAATTTAGCTCCAATGTTTTTTTTTTTTTTTTTTTTTTTGTTTGTTTTTTGTCTGTTTGTTCGCACGATCCGGGCAACGGCATAAGCGATCTTGATGAAAATTTGACAGGACCTTCGAAATCTCTGAACTTAGACGTGCCACGTTTTTGGGTACAATCGAAGAAATATTACTCATGGATATCGCACTTATACGATTTTTTTCGATTTTTAGTGCGATATTTTCGTGACATTTGGGCCGATTCTGGCCAAACGGTGGGGCTACAAAGTTTATATTCTACATGGACATTAAGGTTATGGTGATGTAGTACCTTGTGAAAAAAAAAGTTGAAAAGTAACCAGAACCCATAAAATAAACGTACTTTTACGATTTTTTTCGATTTTTAGTGCGATATTTTCGTGACATTTGGGCCGATTCTGACCAAACGGTGGGGCAACAACGTTCATATTTCACATGAACATTAAGGTTATGGTGATGTAGTACCTTTTGAAGAATAAGTTGAAAAAGTTAGCCAGAATCCATAGAATAAAGGTTTTGATATGAGTTTTTTTTAGGTTTATAATAACCATTAACAAGTACATTTGAAACTCGACAACAATCACCTACAATGCATTCACAAGCACTTGCAAAGGAAAAGTGGTCCCACTCAAACTAAAACTTACAAAACGCTCATCCATCAACGCGGCGGGACTTTAGCGTTTTCCTAGTTTTAAATACAAATATTTGTTTGTTTATCAGTCTTAATTTATTTTGATAAAAAATAGTGTAGTAACTGAGTCAAATGTCTGAGAAATGCTGGGAATTAAACAAAAATATATTTTTTGATTAGGTTTTATAAATAGGTACTAATTTATTTGTTATAAGAAGTAGTGGAATTACATTCTCAGTCAGATGACTGAGAAATTATAGAAAATATACAAAAATATGTTTTTAATTATTTAAGTAGGTATTTATTTGATAATACCAGAGTCAATAAAGAAGTTTAAACTTTTTTATCGACTCTGATAATACGCAGCGTAATAAGGAAGAATGTGGGAGTGGATAGGTTCAAAATCAGGAAGATTAAGTTGAGATACTCAGATACACAACATAAGTCCAAGACAAGAAGAGTGAGATATTAAAACCGAGAAGATCGACGGCAAGATGAGATGAAAGAAGAAGAACAACAGAAGAGTTGAGAATGGCCGTGTGTTGACTGAGAAAGTTGATGGGCGTGGGACAATAGTTAGGTTTGGCAGTTATGCATATTATCCACGCATTGTATATTGTGTCGCTCGTTGGTCTTATGGTTGTGACCCTCCTTCCAATACAACGAGTTCGAATCCCGGTACAGGTATAAGATTTTAACTTCTGATTTGGACTTAAATCCATCAATTCTTGGCTAAGGAGTGTGTTAACGGTGATTTTGGAGCCGACCTAGCAACGAGGCGCATAATAAATTATAAGTTTGTTCCGAATTAGCCTTGTTGTGTCTGGCGCCGCCCGCGGGCGGAATCGTGTCCAGTTTGTTACGTCGGTTTTTCTATTTAAAATTACGGTCTCTGGTTGGTCATTTTCACCTCGTCGATTACATCGGCAACTACAGGCTTCGCTAGGTCTACTTTTAATTAAAGTTACCCACTGAAAACCAGTTACGTGACTGAGTAAATAGACCCGTAATACGAACTTAATTGAACGAGTGAGCGTAGCGAACGTAGTGATTTCCATTCGACCATAACGGCCCTAATTGTTTTTCTGCGTGCGTCCGTGTGTGTGTGTGTGTGTGTGTACGTTGAAAATCAGCCGAATCGCTGAACAGATTGCGCTGAAATTTTAAACAGTCATCCGGTACGAGTTTATTGAGAACTGCTAACAAAATCAGCAAGATTCATTGCGATTTAAACCTACAAGAAATGATAAACTGAAAAATAGACTTCCAATGTTTAGAAATCATTTTAACGACAATGTTTTAGATTTTGAAAATATATTTTTGTTTGTTTTTCGCCTGGCCGTGAAATGCCGTGCCCATGCAAGGTCTGTCGAATGTTGGACGTAAAGGTACCCCCAAATTCCGCTCGTAGATTGAGTAAACCTTGCAATATTTTCACGTATTTCGTACTGGCTATGTTTACCATAGTAGGCCCTATTGCCACAGATGATGGACTACACTGCGTTATATGCATTTCAAAACATGTTTAATTATTTTTTAAATACAATCTAGAAATTACAAAATCTTTCCCGACCAGGGGATTGAACCCACGTCTCCCACATTTCGGCTACAAGGGCACTTTAGCCAACTAGACTAGGGAAACGCCAAAGTCGTAGTTAGACGAGTGAGCGAGTCATGTGGTGGGTACCCGGGAACATTTGCATTTAAGTTTGATAATTATATTCGTATAAATAATAGGGTATTGGTGGAAATCACTGTGCCGGAGGTTGCTGTTGTTGGCAGTCTTCAACTGAATATTCCGTGTGACTGCCGGGTCTTGCTTAATGGTAGATTGTTGGTCCGGGAGTTGTGTAAAAGTTTAGGCCATAGTTTAGGCCAAAATGCTCCACTGAACCCTATGATAGGCTATAGGGAGGCCTAAGGTAAGGGGAAGAAAAGAAATGTTACCGGGTACTCAACACATGGCTCACTCACTCGTCTAACAACGACTTTGGCGTTTCCCTAGTACTCAGGTATATAACTGAGTGGATAGACTCTAAATACAATTTATTTATTTATTTATTTTATTTTATGTAATTATTTATTTTTATCATATTTTTCCGTGATTCAACACACCGCTCCCACTGAGACCTGTTCAACGACTGAGCTTTTATATGCAGATCTTCACTCTTTGTCCCTACCATATTCATGTTGGAAACTATAATCATTCATCGTGGTGCACGCTACCCAAAGATATACCTTTCCATTCACGACTAATTACTCAAAGTCTAGACGTGCTTTATAATGTAATTCACCCGTGAGGAGTTGATATTCACAAGCTTGTATGCGTATTGAACGTAATCGTGTACCGTAATAAATTCAGCCCACAAGATCAAAGCGATATGGTTCTAATTAGTCGCTACTAGTGAACTTTATATTTTAATTAAACTTAAGCAAAACCTCGTCGAACCATAATTGGATGAGCGTAGCGAGCGAAGCGAGCGAAGCGAAGATTCCATTTCACTACACTGGAGAAAAAAATCCGGAATGTTTTTTTTTCTTTTTTTTTTTTTTTTTGTATTTTTGTGTGTTTGTTAACACGATTCCGGCTAAACTGATACTCCGATTGCGATGAAATTTTATGGAGGCCTTCGAAATCTCTCAACTTAGAACTGCCACGTTTTTGAGCGCAATCGGGAAAATTTTTCTTATAAAAAACGCAATTTTACGATTTTTTTCGATTTTTAAAAAAATTCTTCGACTTATAACACTAACATGCTTTATCCGATTGTAATGATTTTTTAACAGAACCTGAATTTTATGAATTAAGATATTCGTGTGAAATTTGAGCTTAATCGAAACATTATTTCTCATGAAAATCGAAATTTTACGGGTTTTTCTTTTTTAAAACAATTCTTTGACATATAACACCTACATGCTTTATCCTATTGTAATGATTTTTTTATAGAACCTTAATTTCATGAATTAATATACTCGTGTAAAATTTGAGCGCAATTGATTAATTATTTCTTATAAAAATTGCAATTTTACGATTTTTTTCTTTTTTAAAATTACGTAAAAATTACGATTTATTAAAAAAATTAAGTTAATTTTTAATTTAATTTTATTTAATTTAAAAAAAAATCTTCGAACAAGTAATGATTTTTTCACAGAACAACAGAAAATCCGCGTAACTCAATGCAGCTCAATGCACCAATTACGCTCATCCAACAACGCGGCGGGACTTAAGCGTTTTCCTAGTGTTATATACTGATCAGAGGTTGTAATTATTGCTCTCAAAATTGTGTTCTTTGGTTGCTACAGTGATTGACATGCTATTCATTTGGTTCGTTTGATGGTTTTAAACGTCGGGTTAATTACAAAATATAAATATTAAATAGCAGTGAATAATCAATTTAGTTTGTTTCAACTGGGAAAATAATGATGTTCACTTGATTTAATATGAAATTATTTATATCAATTCAAAACGTAGGCCTACTATGTATTTATATTAAAAAATATCGACGTGAAATATCAACAAAATAACGCATTTCTTTTAAATTAATGCACTTAAATTTTCAACGTGATAATTACACCCATGATTGTATTTTCTTTGCGTTTACCAGATTTAATAGGTTATCTCCAATTATTATTCATTTCCTCAAACTTACACCCTTCAATGTGTTAAAAAACTGTTATTTTTTAATTTTAGGTGGGTCCAAATATTTTGAACTGTTTAAAATAGAATACATAAACGACAAAATACAACGTTTTGTTTGCTTCTGGTGGAGGTGCCGTGTTAGTTATAAAAACTGCGATACATAGACTTATGGTTCAGTAATATTAGCACCAGTCCTGGATATATTAAATATTTTTAACTCAATCTTTTTGTTTGAAAGATTGCTAGGGTTGATAGCTCTTCATAAGCTCAGGAGAAGATCTGGCTCTATTCGAGAATCTTACTCTTATAAGAACTCACGAGGTGGTTAACTGAATTATTGTTGACAGTCTTCTCCCGGTATGTTACATTGTGACGTTCCATACGAAAGTGTTTATTTTCTTTCAAGTCTGTGTGTGGTAGTCCTGGACAATATATTAGTATTCTCATCTTCAACCTGATTGGTTGGTTTTGGACCAAGACTAGGGTTTCATGACTGCAGGGTTTACGCGCGGTAGCACTTAGCACAGGTCTACGCATGGTGACAGCTGAATCTCATCCCACTTCTTTAAATTATTATGCCTCTCTCAAAAACATTTTTCTCTGCTTTTTAATTATACTTCGTATTCATGTGAGCAAGCTTTTTCAGTTCTACATATTTGCATAAATTGTTAGTTTCAATTATGTTTGAATAATTGCTATAAATATTTTCTTTCTTTCTGTTGCAGTTTGCTTGAGTGGAGATTAAACTTTTATAAATCTCATTGTCTTTCTGTTGCAGTTTGCTTGAGTAGAGTTTGAATTGTTGTAAATCCCCCTGTCTTTCTGTTGCAGTTTGCTTGAGTACTGCCTCAACATGGACAACAACCTGTCTGCTATTCGCACGATACGTGTGCTGAGACCTCTGCGCGCCATCAATCGCATCCCCAGTGAGTATCCGTCTATTTGCACTCTCACTTCAGTGTATACACCTCTGGATGGGCTACACTCAAATAATTCAACTCGGCTGTACCAACACTGACCGATGTATACACACGTTTCCTAGCAGCAGTTTACTTTTTCAAACAGAGCACGTTATTTGAAAACGTCTTACAGTATCCGAAATAAGCACGGTGCCAACTTTTGTCAATACAATAAATGTAAAAAAATGTAAATGATGACTGTTCAAGTAGAGCATGTGTTTCAAATGTTGTTACAACTGCAACAAACAACATAGGATTGTTATTCTAAATATGGTTTCTTCTAACATATCGTATCGTATTGGATCTACGTAGGCAAAAACCTGCCAAATATTCATGAATGTAGCTCCATCATAAGAGAATGTGCATTTTTAGTTAACATAAAGATACTTAACAAACACGGCCTGACAAACATGGCAAGTATTTAAAACGCTGTGGTTTCGGAATAACGTCAGTTTTTTTTCTACAGATAATATATTCATGAAAAGTATTATGGCCTAATGTTTAACGATGCAAATATCAACAAATATTGATTAATTTAACAAAACTCTAAACTTATCAAATTAGCAAATTCACAATTTTGACGTTATGGGTGAAATGTATACCGCATTCAAAGGCATCAACGTCGCTTCCTTTCTCTTAATGATGGGTATACTGGAGTTCGTGCGTGATTCTCTTAAAGGGGTATTCACCCGCGAAACTCAAAAAATATATTCCATTCAGGCCAACTAGTTACGATTTTAAAAATTAACATAAAAAATTATTGGGTCCACCATGACCAGAAAAACAATCGTCAAACTTGGTACTTTTCGAACTAGGTCCCATCGACATATATCTCTCATAAGAAATAACATGGGGACGATCTTTATGCCCCGTGACCTTGAAGGATTTTGATCTAAAAAAATATTGACCAATATTGACGCCTTTTCTGTAAGTTCTCTACATTTTCTTTTGAAATTGGGCAAGTAGTTCGGTCAAAATATGCTGATTTTCAAGAAAGGGTGTGAGTGATTTTGAAATGCATATTTTGGCGTGTTTAAGAGTGTATTTGTGCACAGTTTTAAGACACAATGTTATAAAGGGCTATTTTAGATTGGTATGATGCAAATATTTTTGGGGGTAATAGCCCCTTTAAGTCATAAATGCGTGACCCTCTTAACATGCGGCTCAGTCTAGACAGTAGAAAGTGTCGTAGTTGTTGTTACGATGTCTCATCTCATCAACATGGCCGACGATCGTCTTGGTTTGACTATTCAACACGAGCGAGACTAATCGAGATTGATCGCATCCCTGCATCCCGATTACCTGAACGCCACCATTTTGTATAATCTCCTCGTCACAAGCAAACGCTTGCTGAATACTTAGCCAGAAACACATTAATTTTCAAGATATCGCGGTTTAAATCTGTAACCACAACAAACAACGCCTATAAATAAAAATTACTTCAATTCTTTAACCGACATGTCTAGCTCAATACAAGTATAACGCGTTAGATTCTCATTCAGGAGGTTCGGATTCGATACCCACCGCTGGCAATCCAGACAGAAAGATTTTCCAAATGGTTTCTTTAGTCTTTAAAGGGAATGTAAGGGAATTAGTGATCTTAAACAGACCTTTGACATTCTATTTATAATTTACTTATATTCTTAAATGCGTTAGACAACTGAATGCATGAATGCAATGGTTCTCAACTGTGTGATACACAGGAGTAAGATGTTGAAAATTTAGACTTATTTTTCGCGACTGGTGAAAAACTTGGACTACCACCGAAAATAAACTTGTACGTTTTGAAATGTTAAGTATTTTAAAATATTATTATCAGGACGAGGCGTTTATACCATTAGATCGATAAAATCGTTCGTCTACTTTTTACCTACTTAACAATGTATTCATTTATTTATTTGTTTAACGTCTATTCTATTTATTGATTAAAACTTATTAGCCCACATCATCCAGAACACCATGTTACAATTGCTTATATAGTTAGTATTGACACGTAATATTTTGCATGTGTACTAACTGTTGCATGTTGGTATTTGTGTATTCCATCCTAAATAACTCTTCGAGAAGTATATCCGAGCGAGAGATAGAGCGAGAGAAAGAGAAAGGTTGAGAGGGAAATGTGTGTGCGAGAAGGGGGTTGGCTCTCTCTGAATAGACATATGAGAAAGGTAACAGTTCTGACGCACTGAGAGAGTTATGACCCTGGAATGAGAGATTAATGCCTCTCTAGCTACCATGGAAATCTATCCACCCTCGCCAGAACAGTATCTTGTGTCTGTCTGTCTGTTCGCCGCATTCCAACCATGAGTCCGTCTATCTTGCGGCTTGCTCCTTCTCAATGGAATACCACGGCTGCTGAATACACGTGCATGTTGCCAGTAGTAACGGATATGATAGTGACCCCAAAGAGCACATGAATGACTACCCTAGAGGTGGGTGTGTATTATATAATCACGCATAGGTAAATATATTATTAAACCTTCTATGAAAATCATTATGAAATTGTACTAAATTATTTATCAAAATAAGAAGATTTCCTCTATATGCATAAATTTTCTGTAAGAGTCCATGTCTGTCAGCGGTCTGTCTGAACGTGTGTCTCGTCCCACTGTATAAATAAACTAGGAAAACGCTTAAGTCCCGCCGCGTTGTTGGATGAGCGTAATTGG
Organism: Sweltsa coloradensis; assembly: GCA_024449915.1. Lineage (NCBI taxonomy): Eukaryota > Metazoa > Arthropoda > Insecta > Plecoptera > Chloroperlidae > Sweltsa > Sweltsa coloradensis. The sequence goes on from JAMZAV010000314.1 coordinate 187,248, forward strand.
TGCATTGAGCTGCCATGTGTTATGCGGATTTACTGTTGTTCTGTATAAAAATAATTACTATGTTGAAGATAATTTTAAAATTAAATAAATTTTAATAAAAAATTTAATTTAATATAAAAAAAAATGAACTTAATTTTAATTTATTTAAATTAATCGTAATTTTAAAAAAGGAAAAAATCGTAATATTGAAAATTTCATGAGAAAAATTATTCGATTGCCACAAATTTTACACGAATATATTAATTCATAAAATTAAGGTTCTGTAAAAAAATCATTACAATCGGATAAAGCATGTAGGTGTTATAAGCTGGAGAAATTTTAAAAATTGAAAAAAGTCGTAAAATTGCGATTTTCGTAAAACAATATTTTTTTGATAACGCTCAAATTTTACACGAATATATCAATTCATAAAATTAAGGTTCTGTGAAAAATCATTACAATCGGACAAAGCATGCAGGTGTTGTAAGTCGAAGAAATTTTTAAAAAATCGAAAAAAAATCGTAAAATTGCGATTTTCATGAGAATTTTTTTTTCGATTAAGCTCAAAAACGTGGCAGTTCTAAGTTCAGAGATTTCGAAGACCTCCATAAAATTTCATCGCAATCGGAGTATCGGTTTAGCCGGAATCGTGCTAACAAACAGACAAAAATACAAAAAAAAAAAAAAAAAAAAAAAAGAAAAAAAAAACCATTCCGGATTTTTTTCTCCAGTGTAGTGAAATGGAATCTTCGCTTCGCTCATCCAATGATTTCTTTTTTTCCTTTCCTTTTTTCTTTTTTCTTTTATTTTCTTTTTCTTTTCTTTTCTTTTTTCTTTTCTTTTCATTCCCCACCCCCTTTTTTATATATTCGATTCATTCATAAATTGCATTTAATATCCTTTTTATTTGTTATCAAATTTGTTGAATATTTAATGCATTGTTGTAATATTACTATTTCAAATATTTACTTAAATGTAGTTCATTGTTGTGTCTGCATCTATGTAATTAGATTTATTTAGTTGTCCTCCTTTGTAAATCAGTTTTTATAACTGAATAGGATAGACGTTAAATAAATAAATAAATAAATAAATAAATAAATAAATAAATAAATAAATATATAAAACGAAACATGGCCTCTGAGTGGCACGTTTTAAAATTCATCTCCAACCAAGATGATACAGAAGGTTTTTGTTGACACTGGGGATCAGTGGGGCAGGGCTACTTTCACCAAAGAAGTGGTTCTATTGACCCGGCACCTCCACCAAAAAGGACAGAAGTCTGTTTACTAACCCAATCGACAAATCGTTGATCGAAAGTGACAACTTACTAAATAGAACCTCAGAGCTAATATTTGCCTTTACTGGCCCGCAAAAATAATAAGACTACCGCGCTACTTATGCATGTAATTTTTACCAAGGTTTCTTTTTGATCGACAAATTGCCATTTAAGATAGTAAATCATACTAATTCAAAACGGCAATTATAAAATTATAAAGAACTTTTATTTATTATGTATTTTTTATTTTGTTTTCCTGGCGATCAATAATGACAACTTTGTCATAAGAAAAAATCACGCAAAAACTTATCGATCGGCATTGACAACTTACTAAAAAAGACTCTCAGTGCTTAACATTTGCTTCAGTGACACGCAAAAATGTTCGACAATAGCACTGCGTACGAGTTTCTCGATTAACAAAGTAGTAATTGTCGTTTTAGTTAGGAAATACGCATTATGAACGCGTACAATTGTTGTATTATTATATATTTGTATCAGATGATAATCTGTTGATTATGTAGCTTCGTTCCCTATTTTAGATAAGCCAGTCAGCGTTATTGCCAATGTAATTTAAATGTAGTACTTATTGTTTCATTTCAAAATAGAACTCGGGAGTTGGGGAAGTGAGAATGTGGGACAGATAGGATCGCTATGTTATTACATCCACAGTGGTTGAGTAGTGTTGTATTTGCATCCAGCTCTAGGTAAGTGGGAAGCTTTACGCTAGACAAACTGAAGCGCTTAGAACTCTGTGTTTACAGACAAACAAACACACAAAGTGCACTCTGATGCACCGACCTAGCTACAAGACAAACAAGGTGCACTACATTGAAGCGAGGAAACATGTTCACACTTTATAGGTCACCAGTGGGTATATTTATAAAACACATTTCTTTAAAAGCTATATTAATGTGTATGCTGTTATTTTTTTAATTTCTTTTTTACGTTTTTGCCCCGAGTGCAAAAATGGTTTTCTTACACAAATATAATGATGTATAAAACTACAAAAAATGGTTGTTCCGGGTATTTCGTTGGCATATTGTGGCAAAACAAAAGCGATTTTTAAGAACAAAACTTTAATTTAGAATCTTCGTTTAATTTAAAAGTACGAAAAAACATTTTGATTAAGAAACCAGGTGATACATTATATTGTTTTTTGTGCGTTTTATAAAAGATGATAAATTTACCAAATGAATTTATTGATTTTTTAAGTGTACACAGATTAGCAAAGAGTATTAGTTAGCAAAACGGCCTGAATTGCAAATTCAATATTAATGTTTCGATCTTCAGAAACAACACTAGGTGTTTTAATCACGGAAAAATCGATTATTCTTAGCCAATAGCTTGTTCGTATTTATTTTTGCTAATGTCGTTGTACCTATTAAATGACCAGCTATTATTTATTATTAAAAACAAATATTTCAACCACATTCTAAACATGATTGTAAACAATTATAGTTGATTAAATCAATAGATTTATTATCAATGTAGCCCCTAAAGTATGATGCACTGTGTAGACGCCAGTGGTTGCTCCACTTCCACATACTGAAGGGCGAAGACAGAGATGTGGTAATGAGGATTGGAAGTGCACACTGCCAGCCCGATTCACATACTACAGAACCCCCCCCCCCTCCTCCTCCCCCCCCTCCAACGACACAAGCCCCGGGGGATTTGCGGAGGTAAATGTTTGTCGGGAAGGTCCAAATCTGACAAAAGCTGGAGGATCTAACAGTGTAAACAATCGATATCCTTTCGATTCGAGTCTTTGGGGACTCCACTCCAACAAACAATCGATATCCCTCAGATTCGACTCCCGGGAGAATTCAACGATTTCCCGCATTCAGAGCTGGAAAACTCTTTCAGTTGCGAAGTGGTATTCACCCTTTGTGTCGTGCAGGGATGAAGTGGCAGCGAGCGAGCGACGAGGGGTGTACGTGGGACTAGATCACTGTAGGGGGTAGACATACTCATCTACCCTCACATCGCTTCGCTGTGCACGAGCAAACCTGCGTATCTCCTGAATAGAAAGTATCCGAAGTCGAGAATTACATTATTTCAACTCATATTTATTTCTTATTTTTTAAAGGGGCTATTACCCCATATTACCACATAATCTATAGCATAATACCACACTAAGACCATTTAAAAAATTATCTTGCAACTGTGATTTTACACGACTTTTGATTTTTTTGATCCTAAAATTTGCGAAAATTACATTTCTGGAAGTTTCGTAAATCGGCATTAACCTGCTTATTTTGTGTTCCACAAAATTATACTAGAACTTCCTTCAATCTAAATTGGTCCTTTATAACATTGTGTCTTGAAACTGTGCACAAATATGCACTCAAAACACTCAAAAATATGCATTCCAAAATTACACTTCTTCTTGGTAATCAGCATATTTTGACCGAACGACTTGTCCAAATTACAAAACAAAATGTAGCGGAATTACAAAAAAGGTTATCGCGTGCGTCAATATGTTATTTCTTATGGTAGATTTTTGCCGATGGGACCTAGCTAGAAAGTACCAAGTTCAACAATTTTTAATGCAGTCATAGTGGACCCAATATTTTTTCTGTCACTTAGTAAATTCATAACTAGTTAGCCTGAATAAAATGTATAGAGGGTGAATAAGATGTAATATGGCCGCTGGCCGAGGAGTGGGTTAATTGGAAAGTGGGGTAAGCGATAGAATTATATCAATCAACTAAATGAGTTTAATGGAGATAAAGACAATACAGTTTCAGGCACAGCTCTCAGCGCGGGCTACCACCGCGTGGTCCAGCACCTCACTGCCCGCCGAGGCAGGCGGGCGACCCAACCACCCCCTCTCACGGCACGCAGGCCGTGGGTAAACCTACCCCCTCCCATGTAGGGGTTGGTTGGTCCACTACAGCCCCCCACTTTAAACTTATACACATATAGTTAAGTTTCAAGTATTACGTGACCAACGCAGTGAATCTGTGAAATAAAACATTACTACCACATTGAAGACAACCAAATGGTACAATTACCAACACTAGATCAAAAGCAATTACTAGAATCTACGAATACACCCTGTTGATAAGCAACCCTAAAATAAAATTATAACTGAGTGTAAACACTTGATACCTTTAGCCATGAAGACATACATATATAACAATCAGTTATCGAAGCACTTAACATTCAGTAAGGGAATTTTTGTTTGTTTGTTTGTTTAGCATACGTCCGTTGTCAATCAAACACTAATTTTAGTAGTAATCCACCAAGAACAAAAAACACTTCCTAGTGATGCTAGACATAGGTCGCCAATCACCAACTAGCAACCAGATTCGACGCCTTCAAGAGGCGTTGCATGCGGGCGCCACGACGTCTGCATAGGTCTGCATAGATCTCATAGAACTTGTGTAAATAATTGGAGAGACCACGGAACAACTTAAGGTTTTTCACATTTCTGGGCTCCGGAAAGTTGTCACTGGCCGCTGTTTTGTCTGGGTTTGTTTTGATCCCCTGCGGTGTAATTACTATTGTTGCCGTTGCCTCCTTTATGCTATTGTCGATCTCGGCGTCAGTCGGACAGTGTTTTGTCCGAGTGGGAAAACTAGTTTCTAGGCGAAGGGTGTGAGCGGGTGGCACAACTTCGGGTCTTCCAGTAAGTATTTCGTTGTGTACCTGCCCTCTCCGTTTTTCATCACGGATAGTCTGTTCACTGTAAGTCGTGGGAAAGGGCCCACAACTACAAATGGGACTGTTATAACCCGATGCGCGGTATTAATCACGACAGAGGAGTCGATGAAGTTAATTAAAACCTTCACATCGTACAACCAGTCCGTCCCAAATATTACATTCTTTGTGAGACCTGGAACCACAATGCAAACTACTTCATCACTCCAGTCCTCTATGTGAAATGAGAGAGACACTTGTTTCGTAGCTGATTTAGTGCCTGTACCAATGGCGCCATTTATGTTGACAGCCGGTATGGGTAAGAAGGGTATTTGACCTTTTTCCGCACATAGTTGTTCGTAAAACGATTCGGAAACACAAGAAACCTCGGACCCAGAATCAATAAGTATGGTAGATTTCACAGAGTTGCAAAAAATACCTGTTATTTCCGGTGCGCGTCGTGGTGCAGCGTTCGGTCTCGTTGTCCGACAGCAAACCCGCGACGTTGGTTTTCGCAATGTGGTGTACCGTCGCGACTTGTGTGCCGCCCTCTTTGTCGGGTTCGTTCTCGGTAGGTCCCTGCCAGTCTTGATCCAATTTCAGTGTCAATATGTGCGCACCTGTCTGTGGCGGTCGTCCTGCCTGGATGTATTATTGCCACGTCCGTTACCACCGAAGTTGTCTCGCGGACGCGAGGCGTCGTTCCGCCACTGGGGCCCCCCACTTCGCGTGTTAGAACTATCCGCAGACGTAGAAGAATGTCTCGACTCACCCATTGATGTTTGCCTCCAGTTGGTGTTATCGTTCCCCCCGGCTCTCCTGGTGTTGTTTTCCGTGTTCGCCTGGGCTGGGTAGCTTTTACTGCGGGGTCCACGCGTGTCCAGCCGTCGAAGCAGTTTGAGGTTATCGTCCACCGTCGTCTTCGCTGCAGCTAGAAGCGTGTCCGACACTTCGGGACGATAGTGGTCAATCAAGGCGTCGATGACAAGGTGCTCCTCCATTGGCGGGTCTAGGTGACGCGCCTTAGAGAGCATCAGAAGGAAATACTCCGCCAGTTGAGTCTCGTAGGCTGGTGGACACTTCCCATTATCTATTTCTTGCCGAAGCGCACGCTGTTGAATAGGTCCCCAGAATTCGGCCAGAAAAACGAGTTTAAATTGTTCAAACGTTGTGAATTTTTCCGCGAAAACCTCACCCCACCTCTTCGCGGGGCCACGCAATTGACCTGTGGCGAGATACACTTGGTAACTCGGTGGCACGCGTGCCATTGTAGCGTATGTTTGTAAGTCCTGAATAAAGGTGACGGGATGTGTTCTCCCGCCATGTCCGTCAAAGATTGGAAGTTGTGACTGGGGTTTGAACTCAGCCCCCCAGCCACTAGCAGCTTCGCCCCGTTCTATGCTGACTGCTTGTATGGCCGGCGCCTCGGGCGAAGACCGTGTGGCCGGCGTCTCGAGAGATGCCACTCTGTCGGTTAGCAAGGCTACCGAGGTTTGTAGGGTCGAGACCGATGTCCCTAAACCATCGCACCTTTCTTTCAAATCATCACGCAGGCCCTGTATGATTTCCATCAATTCAGCGTGTGACATGTTTGTAGAAGAATCTACCCCCCGTCCGGAACGCGTCAACACCATACACGGTGGCCGACGCTCGCGAAAAACATTCGCGAAGTCGACAAAACTTTAGTTATTACGATCGCAAGTCCAACAGCCACGGACGATACTCGCGACACGCACGCTGATTGTTACTTTATCACTCGCGAGTCCAACGGACACGGACAACACTCGCGACGTACGCTGATTGTTACTTTATCACTCGCGAGTCCAACGGACACGGACAACACTCGCGACGTAACCACCACTAAACAATCCCGTTGGGCGCCAGATGTAATATGGCCGCTGGCCGAGGAGTGGGTTAATTGGAAAGTGGGGTAAGCGATAGAAATTATATCAATCAACTAAATGAGTTTAATGGAGATAAAGACAATACAGTTTCAGGCACAGCTCTCAGCGCGGGCTACCACCGCGTGGTCCAGCACCTCACTGCCCGCCGAGGCAGGCGGGCGACCCAACCACCCCCTCTCACGGCACGCAGGCCGTGGGTAAACCTACCCCCTCCCATGTAGGGGTTGGTTGGTCCACTACAATACCCCTTTAAGTTTTATACAGCACGTTAGTACCATTTCACAAAGACCCTACTACATCTAAATAAATGAATGGTGACGAGAGATGGTTAAAGAGATGCAAATAACTTGAGCAAACCTTCAGATTTCCACAATAGAAAGTAATCCAAAATCGAGATATACATTTCTACTCACATCCAAATAACTTGTACAAAATTACAAAATATAACAAGGAAATAAAATAAACTTTAAACAAAATGAAGAAAACGTGATTTAGTTCGTTTGCTTATATATTTATTTTTTATACTCGGTTTAATATTAAGTATGCAATTTAAAAAAATCATTTCATAAAACATAATATTATGAGCATTATTAATTTTACTATTTTTGTTATTTCCGTAAGCCCTGCCAAACAAACACCACAAATAACGATGTTTTTCTTGGAACATATATTCACTATTGGTTTTGGTGGAGGTGCCGGGTTACATCTTTTGTTGAAATATATCCACTATTAGTTTAAGTGGAGGTGCCGGGTAAAAAGTGTGAAATATTTACGAGTGCTCCTCGTGAGTTCTACAATATAAGCACCTGACCCATTTAAGTGACCTGGTTAAATACACAGGGGACTTCCGACACTGCGATCCTTAACTTCACAACACTGCTCAGTGACATTCTACCCACAACCCTACTACAATGCACAAGGGAGCTTCAAAGTTACTATTATTAGCTTCTCACAACAGTAAACTCATGTGAATGATTCGCGTATATATAAATATCGTTTTATTTTGATAAGTTTTGTTTATTACTGCAGATAAAGGAATAAATGTGTATATATTATTTATTGTATATTCCCTCTACTAACTCTAAAACACGGGAGCGATTTTTAATGGGGGACTTTATAAAAAGTATTGTAACTCGTTGTTATGACTGCTGTTTAGCACGGCTAGCTTGTGTTTTGTAATATGAACTCTAAATAGAAAACAGAGAAAAATACAGTGAAGTCACTTTTGAAACTGTTCATAAGCATGACAGAATACAATATATAATGGTACGACGTCCACAACAAGAAAGAAAATTTACGTCGTGTATACAACATTCAGTGAATTGAATTCTTCAAAGTTGGAATAATGAAAACCAAAATGAGTGAAGAGCTTTTTGTGTCGACGAGAAAACCCTCGACGACCCCATTGTTATACGACGTTCATGCCAAAATTTTACCTCGTTGAGAGTGGCTCGCTTCAACCCCAAAAATACGGTAGTTTAATTTCATCCCACAATGCAATTCGCGAGTAAGATGGGAGTGGGACAAGTTAATTTGCGTCCGTGTTCGTTTTAGTTAATTTAACTCGGCGGGCTACTTGTATATCGACAGGTGGTACACGACACGTGACAGAGAGCCTGTCAAGATTACACCACCTTGTTCCGGGCTGAAACGTGCAACTCTCGCTCACTCGCTGGCTGGGTAGGGAGGTGGAGGTAGAATATACAAAATTTACAAAAATAAAGGAAATTAAATAGTATAATAGCTGTATACCAAGAGACAAAACAATCTGAAATATTGTTTCATTTCAACATTTGTGTGGCTCGTTGGTTTTGTAGTTAGCCTACCTACTTCCAATGCAGAAGGGTCAGGGTTCGATTCCCGCGAAAGTCAGAAGTTTTTTAACTTCTGATTTGGACTTACGTCCATCAGTTCATGTCTTAGGAATTTGTAAACGGCGACTTTTGAGCCGTCCAAGCAACGAGGCACATAATAAAATTTAAAGTTGTTCTGAATCGGCCTTGTTGATTATGGCGTTGATCCGCGGGTGTTCACACTGTCCATACCACTGATTGCTATATTTTCTATTTTAAAAAAAAAACGATCTTTGGTTGGTTATCGCTCACTCGTCGATTGCGTCGGGCCTACAGGGTTGGCTTGGTCGCTTAGGTTTACTGTCCCCCACTAAAAATCAGTTATGAGACTGAGTGGATAGACTCTAAATACGAATTTATTTATTTACTGTACCAGTTGTACCGTGAGACGTGGCACTTGCACAGACAGACGAACAGAAAAGTGACGCATAGGGGTCTTCGCTCCCTAAAATAGTTTAAATAAATAATAAATATTTGCAAGATGTGACATTGTTGTCACTAGATCTAATCATGGACGAACAATAATAAAGTACTGTCGCGGTTGATTCTACATGGACTCATCTCCCAGTACATCATCGCATAGGCTGCGAGCCAGTAGGTTAATCTCAAAATAAATTGCGGATGTAGTTGCAAAGACAAGGACGACGCGGGTTCGAATCCCGGAAAGCACAAGTTTTATGTTTTGTTCTTCACCCCTCATCGTCTAGAATAGCAATATCGCAATAAAGTAGAGACTTAACGCAACAAAAACTCAAATCAATTGAGCTCAGAGCGACCTCTGTCTGACCTCGGCTGATCTCGTCTGTCTGGTCGACTTCTCGTCTTATAGGTTCGCCCCCGTCAAGTCGCGGTAACAGAGTAGCGAGTGACGTCACGGTACGGGGAGAGAAAACTGTTGCGTTGGTATAACGCGTTTAGGAAATGGGCTACAAATGAATACAGAGAGCCACAGGTTTTTCCCGGTTCGACGCTCGAGGGATGTTCGCGTAAGATGGGGCTATGGCACAGTCTCAGATAGGTACACGCTTCGATAACGCAATTACGTACAGAACAAGAACATCAAACATACAGTTTCTTCTTCCAGCCCCCTCTTATTAATAATAAACAAAATTGTTCCCACTGTTTAAAAGCATTCCATTGCCATTTTGCAACATCATCTTTACAACAATGTTCGTAATCATTTATTTCATTACCTTTGTTGTTATACAGTATATTTTTATATTATTGGATGAGCGTAGCGAGCGTAGCGAGCGAAGCGAGCGAAGCGAAGATTCCATTTCACTACACTGGAGAAAAAAATCCGGAATGTTTTTTTTTTTTTCTGTATTATTGTGTGTCTGTTAGCACGATTCCGGCTAAACCGATACTCCAATTGCGATGAAATTTTATGGAGGCCTTCGAAATCTCTGAACCAAGAACTGTCACGTTTTTTAGCGCAATCGAAAAATTATTTCTCATTTAAATCGCAATTTTACGATTTTTTACGATTTTTAAAAAAATTCTTCAGCTTATCCTTATCCTTATATAGCTTTATCCGATTTTAATGATTTTTTCACAGAACCTTAATTTTATGAATTAAGATATTCGTGTAAAATTTGTGTGCAATCGAATAATTATTTCTTAAGAAAATTTCAATATTACGATTTTTTTCCTTTTTTAAAATTTTGATTAATAAAAAAAATTAAAAATTTAAGTTAATTTTTAATTTAATTTAATTTAATTAAAAAAAAATCTTCAACTTAGTAATGATTTTTCACAGAACACACAGAAAATCCGCATAACACATAACACATAAACACATGGCAGCTCAATGCACCAATTACGCTCATCCAACAACGCGGCGGGACTTAAGCGTTTTCCATAGTTTTATTTTTGTTAACATGTACTTTGTATTAATCAGCACGCTGGATCCCTATAGTCATCAATACTAATTGGCAAGCTGTCAAATACATATTGAATTAATGCTAAACATGTTATTGAAGCTTTCCTATATTATTAAAATAATTAATAATTATTTTAAATTATTGCAAACACTAAATATGTTTAAGGCATTTAGGTTCAAATCATATTAATGTTAAAAGAGTCTTGATAAGCTTTGTTGCAAATTAACAACCACTTTTTCCGGCTATCCTCAACAATATTCATCGATGTAACTTCACAGTGTCACCATAACATTAAAGATTAAGATGTGAACAGTGAAATAATAAAAAAAATTACTGTTTAACTAAGTATATGATGACATTTTATTCGGGAAAACAAATAGTTGATTTGAATAAGTTTGGGAATAAATATCTTCGTCAGCCAATACTCATTGCTTAAAAACAAGTGTTTTGAAACAACGTAAAGAATTCTACAAAATATCTCTCAGAGATAATATCATTTAAAAAACGACCAATAAAACATAATAATTATGGAAAGTCTTAAAATAAGTTGTAAATGGCATATATTACAATAGTCGAGTTATAAAACAACCCACCACGTTTCACAGACGAAATGTTCTCTTTTATAACCCAGAGAGAATCAAATAGTAAACCTAGACTTTAGCACGTCTGACTCCGCCGTCAGCCCTAAACCCCGGCTTGACATCGCAACGTCAGCTGTCAGACGAGACCGTGTTCCAACAACCAATCAGAAGACGACGTTTGATCCCATGCAAAGCACAACGTTGTCATTTCTTCTGCATTCACTATCGAAGTAAGTTATTTGATTTTAGGGCTTGCGAACACTCGGTACATATAGCCACTCTAATATATACGGGATTTGTTAAGGGTGCCGTAAAGATGTAGTCTCAAGAGCGAGGGGGGGGGAACGGGGGGGAGGGGGTTAGCAGAATTCTCTATTTCCATACTATAAGCAAATTGAATTTATAAAGGTACCCTCTTCTTATGGAAGCTTTATAATTCAAATAATTTACAGTAGTAAACATATAAGAATATTGAGAAATTGTGCATTTGTATGGTGGCCTATATTCTGTCGGTACAAGTAGGCACAGGTGTTTTAAATTATGTATGAAAACATACAGTTCAGATCCCAATGTCGACTTTTTTTGTTAGGATTAGCTTTTAATTAATAATGTTGTTAAAAACAAAAGTTGTTTCTCCAACGTTTCAAAATAATAGGCTTTTATTTTTAACAGCAAATTATAATCATACATTGGACGTACAACGCCTAAAAAGTAAAAACACATCTTTTTATTTTCGACCCTAAAGGTTGGTTTGGTAGAGTTTGAAAATGATAACCGTTAAATCATGCATAAATAATTAAACCATTGCATAAAATACGGAATATATGGAAGTAGAATATTGTGGCTCGCTTGCTATGAAGGTTTATTACTCATATGGTACGGTTTCATTCCCGTTAAAACTGTTTATTTTTATTTAACTTATGAAATTAATAATATAAATTGATCAATACTGTTTGCAGCCACGTATATGAACGAATATTCTAGCACCACAGGATTGAATGACATCACCCAATGGAAGTGGAAGAAGTGCCTGAGACTAGTTCGGGAGATTGCCGGATACTCGTTTAATGAAAGTTTTTGCACTAGATTTCCTCGAATGCTAGAATTGGGCCTTTACAATCGCAATGTCGATATGTCGTACCACATACAGAAGTGGAATGTTCTAGTAAACGTTTTCTTTCCAAACGGTTTCGAGTAGAATGAATGGTATGTGTGTGCTGCCAACGTAACTAAACAAACTAGTTTTACGACTGAGGTTGGTAACAAGGAACTAAGCCTTCAGTGCTCGGCAAACCTCAGAATGACATCTAACTTCGTCACTCTGTTAATTGGAATTCTCTAGCTCGAGTCTGCTCTAGTGATTACACCCGTTACACCATAGTTCCACCACACCACATTGCACCAGTTACACTATTTTCACCTTTGACTTCTGGTTTCACGGATCGTATTCCTTACATCGAGGTTAATTGAGATGATGGGTGAGAGGGAGTTGTGAGCGGTGCCTGTAGAAGATAGTCGGGTAACCGAGGGACTTGAAAAAATACGGCGGGGGAGGGGGGCTATATGCTTCCTGCTCGTGTAATGACTTGTGCTAGAAAAGCAGGAAGGACATCCTGTATGTATCCTGACATCCAATACAGGACATCTCGATAAACCTCGGTATAAAAGTTGAGAAAACAAACATTTCTCCGTCAATTTTCCTCTTAGCGAACAAAACACGATTACAGGAAGCAAACGTGAAAATGTTACGAATTTTTTAGAAAAATTACTGTACGTCAGTCATCATAAATAACTTCGCTCAACTATTGTACCTTTGTAATCGTATTTGTTGGGTTGAGTGGCGAGAGTTAGAGAGAGAGAGAGAAAGACGTGATAAAACCCGAGGAAAATGTTCAATTATTATATGAGTGCAGATTGCCTGGTGATGGGTCGGGGAATAGTAGACAGAAGCCAACGTTTCCTGATAAGATAACACGTGTCTTGTCACGTTTGTCAGTCGGTTACATCCGATAATGACGTCATTACAAAACAGCTGTTGTTTGTTTGCGAGATTATGTGCAGGATAAGGATAAAATAACATTACAAAACCCGTTATTTAAGCGATATATTAGTATCGGTGCTAGAACCATCAGTGTTTATTTGCGTCCCAATCTTTAGAGTCCTGGGGTAGGTTTCTATGACGGCCGTCCGCGGTGGCACATACGATTAGGGCGCGGAGCATGTGTTTTCGTAATCGTCCACAATCGCTCTATCGAGGACGCGGGTTCAAATCTCGCATTAAGCAGCATGTGTTTTTGTAATCGTCCACAATCGTCATCTACCATTACTCATCGTCTCGAATAGTTAGACAACAAAACTCATCATCATCTAGAATGAAGTGGGTTATAATCCCACATAAGTCATGGGTTTTAACTGTTTTTAGTCTCTCACTCTCAGAAATCCCCACTCATCGTCTCGAATAGCATCACTCTATTTAGACGCTAAGCAACACCAATCATCATCGTCATAATCATCATCATTGCAGTCGAGCACAATAATAGCTAGAAAGCTTGAAGTTATATCAAAACTATGGTGCCCAATCAGTTATTAGCAAGAATACAATCCACTATCCACTATGCTCTATAAAAAAGTAGTTGAAAAATATTCTCATTTATATATAGATAGAAGAACTCATTCATAGTAACATTTAATAAAAACCGTTTAATGGATAAATTGAAAACGACGTTTCGGAAATTATTAACAATTCACCAGACCTTCAAAGGGACAGCGCGTTGTATTTATAATTCCTCAGTTCTCATACTAGTTATGAAAATGTATTAATATTATAACATTAATCATCAATCGTTCAATCGATGTTGAAGGTTGCTGAAGGATAAAAGTTGCTGCATGAAAACCACAGAGACATAAAACAGAATGATAAACTACGGTAACAATTCATCTGACAAAAAAACTCGGGAAATTCATATTGATTTATTTGCCCATGATGGCGTCAGCGTTGACAAAGTTGCTTCGGAGTCGCATTAATTGAAGTATCCTTGCGAAAATCAGTTGTCTAACTTAATCAATAGGCACTGGATGGATCCACGTAATTGGATGAGCGTAGCGAGCGAAGCGAAGATTCCATTCTACTACACTGGAGAAAAAAATCCGGTATGTTTTTTTTTCTTTTTTTTCTTTTTGTACTTTCGTCTGTTTGTCCGCACGATTACGGCTAAACCGATACTCCGATTGAGATGAAATTTTATGGAGGCTTTCGAAATCTCTGAACTTAGAACTGCCACGTTTTTGAGCGCAATCGAAAAATTATTTCTCATGAAAATCGCAATTTTACGGGTTTTTTTTTTTTTTAAACAATTCTTTGACTTATAACACCTACATGCTTTATCCGATTGTAATGATTTTTTCGCAGAACCTTAATTTTATGAATTTATATATTAATGTCAAATTTGAGCGCAATCGAGAAATTATTTCTTATGAAAATCACAATTTTACGATTTTTTTTAACAATTGCGATTAATAAATTTAAAAATTTAAGTTAATTTTTTATTTTATTTTATTTTATTGATTTAAAAAAAATTCAACTAAGTAATGATTTTTCCACAGAACAACAGAAAATTCGCTTAACACATGGCAGCTCAATGCACCAATTACGCTCATCCAACAACGCGGCGGGACGCGGCGTTTTCCTAGTATTTATCTTTGTGAGTCTCAGCACTAGCACTTAGATATTAGACCGTTAAAAATTTCATAAGAATTCAGAGATGACGATTTGCCACTTGTAAATGTTATCAAAATAAATGTTGTGATGAAAAATAATGATATAACAATATCGAACAAGAAATGAAGATTTCAAGTGTATTTTAAAATAATAATAATTAGGGGCGGAGAAAAATAGGACCGTGACGTTTGGTCGGAGTGGGAAGGGGGGGGGGGGAGTGGCGTTATGAAGTGGGGGTGGGGTAGTCATTATTGTTGTCTGTTTACTTGAGAGTGAATAGAAAAATTGAAAATTGAAATAACAAAAAATACTCCGCACCTCTTCTTTCTTATGTACGTTTGAACAGACTGCGAATATTGAGGTAAGATACTAATCAAGATAATGCGGACGGACGAATGAATAAAAAATAATCAAATTGACTAACTGACGTAAAAACTCGATAGGGAATGTCTGAAAGGATTGTCATTTTATCGAGCGCGCTTGAGATATTCTGAAAATAGCGGGTTTCAATGACAAGTGTCACATTCGAAAGTGCTGACTCTGACTAGGAAACTGCTACTGTAATGTAACAGGGAAATAGAATTTGAGAAGACGTCGAGCTCGCGGAGCCTAGGAATTAGGGGTTGATGGCGCAGGGTGATGTCAACCATTTCCGCTCTAGAACAATAACGCAAGTCAGACTGGTGATACCCCCCCAGCCCCAAACACACTCGCACATTCTACTTGTATAGACAGACATGTGTGGAATTACAAAACAGTTCAAGCAACGTTGTATTATAAACTAACCTTAACTATTGTGTTTAATGTATTTGTTATATATACAGGGAATGTATGATAATTGAATACCTTGAGATAGCACTGCCCATTCAATAGCTTGAGTCTAATCAAGCTTCATTCTATTTTTTATGGTCACATAATTATTTGCAATAATAAAAAAACATTTAAGAGTATAATATTTAAATCTGTGTTTAATGTGTGTGTTTTTTTATGGAATAAATAAATCAAATCAAATCGCTCAAAGTTTCTGGTTAGTTACACTATTTTCGTAATCTTCAATAAAAACAAAGTATTTGTTGTGCATTATATTATAATTAAATTAGCAAGACCAGATGGACCGTAAAAAGAGTTATTTTCATAATGCTTAGCTTATTGACAGTCAATTTACGGTAGATACTTAACAGCTGTAACGTACAGCGCTCAACATAAGAAGTAGAACCTTGGTGACGGTAACCGTTCTAGCTTGGTTCGATGTATTTCGATAACTTCATATCCTAAGAACAACTACACTATCAAGAGTATGCTTACTATTCAAAATCGATGACTACACTTTGCTCGTTGAAAAAAAAATGATTTACTTTCTAAAGACGATACTCCACTACTTTCGACAACATTCCTTCCCTTAAAACCTAGTTCATTGATTTCATTTTAAAATTTCGCTAAATTGAAATTGGATGTTCCGACTTAAAGTATTCTCTCGCCCGACTTACCTCAAAACATCTTCGATATAAAGTCGTGAAAGTTTGAAGAAGGAAAGCCATCAAACGCTCGCTCAAGACAGCACGATCTCACGGTCTACTGGAATCAGAAGAACATGACTTATTACAGACTGAATGGATTCTACGAAATGACCGAGTTACAGTAACATCTAGGAATGTTTTTGAATTCTCTATTATCTTCTAAACGGTGTTGTTAAGAGTATAAAAAAATTAAATTTCAACTCTAACGTCACAAAGTATTACAACGAACAATGCCGCATTGAAGTTATGTATTATGTATGTATAACATTTATAGGTCTCACCATCAAAACCTTTTCTGTTAAGGCCAAGTGTCACCCTATTCTACGGCCAAAACACACGCCACGGTATACATTATTTGTTTCTGGTCATTTATCAATTGATACATTCTTTTAAAATATGTCATTACCTGAATAATGTTCTGCTCTTTCAAGCGAAAATGTATTTTCTGCGTACAACGTATAATTTTGTTTTAAAACTGCAAAAACTTTGAGGACGCGTTTTGTTTAAGTTTTTGCAATTTTAAAACAAAATTATAGGTTGTACTCAAAAAATACATTTCTCACGAGAATGAGCATGAAATTTTCGAGGTAATGACATAATATCTTAAAAGTGTGTAACAATTGATATATATCCAGAAACAAATAATATTTACCATGGCGTGCGTTTTGGCCGTGAACGGGCGACACAGCAGATATCCACAATATAGGGTACACATCAGTTTCACTCGGTTTGACCGTCTTCAGTGACTAACTAGGTAATTAGAATGTGTTGCTTCAAGTGTTTATATAAACACAAATAAAGATTTGTTCTTCCAAAATATTTTCACTATTGTTTTGGTGGAGGTGCCGGGTTGTGAGTGTGAAACATTGACGACTGAAGAAAACTTCGGATTCAGTCAAGACTGCTGGTGGCGGTATTCTAGCCCGTGTCATCTCGAATAGATTCTTGCACATTACGAGTGAGCTCCCAATGTCGATGTGTCAATACAGAAACAATCAAAGCCATGGGATAATTGAACATTCTTACGGAAGTGCATACATGTTGTCTGGCTCGTTGGTCTTGTGTGGCTCGTTGGTCTTGAGTGGCTCGTTGGTCTTTGTGTGGCTCGTTGGTCTTGTCGTGTGGCTCGTTGGTCTTGTGGTTAGCGTATCTTCTTCCAATGCAGAAGGTCCAGGGTTCGATTCCCGCTAAAGTCAGAAGTTTTTTAACTTCTGATTTGGACTTATGTCCATCAGTTCTTGTCTTAGGAGTTTGTAAACGGTGACTTTGGAGCCGTCCTAGTAACGAGGCACATAATAAATTCAGAGTTGTTCTGAATCGGCCTTGTTGATTCTGGCGTTGATCCGCGGGTGTTCGTACTGTCCATACCACTGATTGCTATATTTCCTATTAAAAATATTGACCTTTTGGTTGCTTATCGCTCACTCGTCGATTGCGTCAGGGCCTACAGGGTTGGCTTGGTTGCTTTGATTTATCTGTCCCCCACTGAAAATCAGTTATACTAGGGAAACGCCAAGTCGTTGTTAGACGAGTGAGTGAGCCATGTGTTCAGTACCCCGTAACATCCTTTTCTTCCCCTATTTTAGGCCTCCGTAGGCTATCATAGGCTTCAGTGGAGCATTATGGCCTAAACTATGACCTAAACTTAAATACCCTATTATGTATACGAATATTATAATCAAACTCAAAGCAAATGTTCTCGCGTACTCAACACATGACTCTCTCACTCGTCTAACAATGACTTGGCGTTTCCCTAGTCGAGTTGGCTAAAGCGCCCTTATAGACCAAATGTGGGAGACGTGGGTTCAATGGTCGGGAAAGATTTTGTAATTTCTGGATTGTATTTTTTAAATTATTTAACATGTTTTGAAATGCATATAACGCAGTGTAGTCCATCATCTGTGACAATACTATGGAAAACATAGCCAGTACGAAATACGTGAAAATATTGCAAGGTTTACTCAATCTACGAGCGGAATTTGGGGGTACCTTGACGTCCAACATTCGATTTACCTTGGACACGGCATTTCACAGCCAGGTAAATAACAAACAAAAAATATTATTTCAAAATGAAAACCATTGTCGTTAAAATAATTCCTATACATTTCAACGTATTTTTCAGTTTTTTATTTCTTGCAGGTTTAAATCGCAACAGATTGTGCTCATTTTGTTAGCAGTTCTCAGTTACCTGGTCACGGATGTTTGTTTAAAATTTCAGCTCAGTCTATTTGGCCGTTCGGCCGTATGGGACTGGACAGACAGACATTTAACATTTAACATTTAACATACAGAATTAATCACGACCAAGGACCGATCGAGTAGCGTTGTAGACTACGTTCGCTGCGCTCACTCGTCTAATAACTGAGTGGGTAGACTCAAAATACAATTTATTTTTATTTATTTTTTGTTCTGAAACCAGATTTGCGATCTCTGTCTAGACCTAGATATAGGAATTAAAGTTTTGTTATTGCCACACAGATCCATATAATATGAAAGATTATATGCACAGCACACTCCATACAACTAATTCCGTGTGATAAACGACTTGTTATGGAGAGCGTTTCATAACTTTCTTTACACTGTAGTCAGTTACAATACCTCATTTAGAAAAGGAAAAATGTCATTTGTGTTCCATATTCACCTTCAAGGTCTACTAGATAATGCTGTTATTTGTTAAAGGGGTATTTAACCGCAAAACTCAAAAAATATATTTCATTCGGGCTAACTAGTAATGAATTTAGCAATTAACAGAAAAATTATTGGGCCACCATGACTTCCCAAAAAATTATCAAACATGCATTTTTCGAGCTAGGTCCCATCGGCAAAAATCTCCCATAAGAAATAACATGGGGACGATCTTTATGCCCCGTGACCTTGGAGGATTTTGATCCAAAAAAATATTGGCCATGATTGACGTACTCTACAGCCTTTCCTGTAAATTCTCTATATTTTGTTTTGTAATTTGGGGCAAGTAGTTCGGTCAAAATATGCAGATTACCAAGATGGGGTGTGATTTTGGAATGCATATTTTTGCGTGTTTGAGGGTATATTTGGGCACAGTTTCAAGACACGATGTTGTTTAGGGGCATTTTAGATTGGTACTATGCTCTAGTATCTATGTGGACCAAAAAAGAAGCAGGTAAAAGCCAATTTAAAAATTTTCCCAAAATACCAATTTTCACAAATTTCTGGATCAAAAAAATTCAAAAATTCGTGTTAAATCACAGTTACAAGATATTTAATTTTTTGAACGGTCGTTTTAGTGTAGTATTGTGCTATAGATCACGTGGTAAAAATAATTTTTGGGTTTTTAGCCCCTTTAAGGCAGGTATACTCGCATCAGAGGACAGGGAAATCACGCCATACATCATTCCTACACACGCTGCTTCGGACGCAGTGTATAATCCATTCGTTCAGACCTGGTATCAACATTTGAATTTTATACGTACCAAATTTTACAGTACCTAACTAATATTAACAAACAATAATAAACGCTACTTCTGAACACAGAACTCTATGACGATCTCTAATGGAAACACGTTGCTGAGGACGCAGAACTTTAAATAGCACACCTAGAGTTTGTCTAACTAGCACAAAATATATAATATGATTCCCATTACGATCGGATAGATGGGAAACAAGTTCCATGTAGCATCAATCTTGTGAAATTAGATTATAAGACCTATTTTCTCTATGGCATCACATTATCTAAAGTGCTGGTGCTACTTTTCCAAGAAGCATAATCATAGATAACATTCATATTCATTGAATAACCAAGCACAATAATCATGTACGCTTAAACTTTTTATTGTTTTAACTGGGAGTAGAGCAGCTCAATAATATACCTAGTGTAACAGAAACTTCAATGCAAGAATTATCTTAGTATGGCAATATTTTAAATGGTGGATAAAAGTCCAAAACATACTTCAGAATGCCAAAACTAAAACTCCATGTAACTATACTTTGAGTTTTATTAACGAGGCGTGTTTTAAGTTCTTGATTCTTGAACGCAATGCAATTGCATATTTCAATGCTTTAGGAACGTGCTTTGAGCAACCTGCGGTCTATTTACTACTTGTTCGTGCTACAAATTCTCGATCGTCAGTGACAACTAAGTAAATTTGGTAGTGGTGTAACATGTTTGTGTGCCAATAAAGCAAATGTTGTTCCTAAAGTTCAATTAACTAATTTGCCACTGTCGATCGACGAGTCGTATGAGTTAGTCCCCCCCCCTCCCATTCCTACTGAACCGTACAGTCTTAAAACAATCCAGTTTGTGTGTGGCTTTTGGAGTTTTCTGCGACCCTCTTGAGATCCTATTAAATACAGTGCCGTAGATTATAAAACTATCCTCAACTATTAATTCAATAAAACAAATGTGGGTCACACATTAAAGTGTTACGACGTCTTGTACGGCATTAAGCTGGAACACCGCGAGGCACCCAAGTATCACCTAGAGTTAGCTGTCTTGTTGTTACTGTGGTTAGAATAGGAGTAAGTACCGGTAAGAACGTGTAGTAATGCCGAGCAAAATATCTAGTTAAAAAAAATAGTTAGCAATTATTTATGGATTCATTGCAAACAAATTTTAACAAACAAGACGATAATTGCCAATGTTTAAACATTTATTATTGAAAAAATAATTTAGGCATGATTAACAAATAATGCATTTTTATTATTAAAATGTAATGGACGTAAATATTAGCAAAATATAAAACGTATGAGAGTTAAAGGTTGTCAAGACGTTGCAATCAAGTATAAACAGTTTGTTATCCTCCTTTGTAAATCAGTTTTTTTACTGATCAGGATAGACGTTAAATAAATAAATAAATAAATAAATAAATAAATAAATAAATAAAAAACAGTTAACTTTCCGTGTCTTTGGTCGATTAAGGTGAGCTTGTAACTAGAGGTGTGCGAGTATCTGAAATTTCGGTTTGGGCTGGATATTTAGGGGCTGACCCGATAGTTTGCAATAGGTACCCGATTTTCAGGTAAAATAAAACAATTTTATTTTAAACTAGTGGATGTGAGTGTTCTTATTTTGACATACTCGTGTAAACAGATACAAGTTTGGGAGTTTTGGTGGAGGTGCCGGTCCAATATTACTAGTGAACTCTTATGTCGATGGTAATACCGAAATAAAACATTTTTTTGTAAAATGGAATTTATAAGTATTGTTATATTTTTTAATATTTTAATTGAGTTTGTTATTAATATTTTTATTTTATGTTAGTGGAATATGAATTTCACGGTATAAACTTACATTAATATTGTAGTTATTTCGGTTGTATACGTATTCATTATTTGTCCCAAATAAAAAATAAATATAAAATAAAGTCAACAAACACGTGGATTAATGTTTTATTTTTAGAGCTAAATCACTTTATCTAGATGCAGGTCTTACGATGATTCGAGACTCAGTAAACTAGTAACTATGATACGCATTGCATCTGATCACATATCTTTATACTTAAAACTATAATTTTGACGGGTTATTTCGTAACGTCGTTAAGAAACAATAAATATTTTAATTTATTTAAAATTATATAGTTTTGATTTTTCGTGACAGTTCAAAATTTAAAATTTATATAATACGAATACGATAACGGTCCCGATTATGATGATGCCGATAATAATCAAAGTTGCGTAACAAAGAGGTCGTCAACGCGTGTCTCACTAGTAAAGCTCTAGCTTTGAGAACTGACTGAGGTCTCTATTAAAATTCAAGGGATGTTCTTGTCAAATGTTGACGTTCCCGTCACTCGCAAAGTTACTGTGGCAAGGGTGAGGGGTTGAGAGGGTAAGAGTAAGGGAGAAGGGAGCGCCCGTAACCAAATACTACGGCAATACGCCTCGTTTGGAGGGTGTAACGTCAAGACCTCGTTACACCAGACTCGGGTAACATGCAAGTAACAAGACCTGCTAATTGTTTTCAGAACATAAAGGTTGCACCGGAGTCTCTATAGTATCACTGCCATGTATTAATTCAGATGGAACTCAGGCTTCAAATTGTCATATCGACAAAATTAAATCTACTCAAGATAATATTTACTTAGACCCTTGTGATGTAATTTTTCCAGGTGGTAAGTGAAGGTGTTTTTAAAAAAAATTGCAAACTTCGGACAAAATTGGAAAATTTTCCTTTAGTGAAGAACGTATCAAAAATAATAATCTAGGTTATAATAAAAATATAACTGAACCTTTTCCAAGAAATGGGTATTTTACCAGTTCTACGTTTATACGAGCATGCAGCGAGATTTTGGTATTTTTTGGTATTTAAAGGGCTTTGGGTAGTAAATTATTCAGTGATTAAGAGTTAATCTGGTAACTGAAAGCCTATCTAAGGGATATATTAGGCATAAGTTGATTGTAGGCAAGCTATTTCTCTAAATTAGGGGTTAATCTAGAAAATACGGGTGATTCTAGAAATTAAAATGTAGATACATTGGGCTTTAAGTTGATTAAGGGTCAATCTGGAAAAAGGAGTAATTCTTAAAATCAAAATGTACTGAATATCCGGCTTAAATGGATTATGGTCAAGAAAAATAAGGAATGCGTAACTAAACGCTCCCTCACAATCAAGCCCAAGGAAACAGTCATTGGAATGGACGGCACGCGCGCACACACCATCAGAATTTATAAACGTTTCCGTTGAAACCAAGTTTCCGGATATTGTGTTGTGAATTGCTAAAATTAATTGCGTTCGATGTTATTTATTCATTTAACATCTATCCAGTTTATTTGTTTAGTTTTTTATTATAAAGGATAATAAATTTAAATATGATTACATAATGCACACAAAAACATAAATAAAACAAATAACAAAATGTAAAATGCTTATTAAAAAAATCCTAAATAAAAATAATAATGCAGTGCATGAAGATATCTGTTTCCTGATTTAAGTTAATAATATGTACGTCAGTAAAATCACGGAGCTAAATGATGACCAAGGTCCGTGGCATATTATTCTGAAAATCAAATTTGATAACTGGATGAGAGCCACGTGAAAGATTATGTTATTACTTATAATATCTTACGCTTAAACTACGAACACATATTTTTAATGAAGTACATGCACCCTTCTGAAACTAACAAGAAAGTCATGTAAACGAACGCGAGCAAGTTTAAAACAAGGCTTATCACGTCTAAATTATCAGCCAATATATGTTTCATATTATACTCGCTACATTTTTGAGCCTATCAACAACGCAAACTACGAAACACTTTCCATAAAAAATACCGTGGCTGTCGAGATAGCTTTGCATGGAAATTGGTGTGAAAAAATCACCTTCTTTAGCACAAGAGAGAGAAAGAGAGATAGAGACTGTTGATATTTATTGCTAAAAACGAAAAGGAATTTAACGCAACAGGTCGCTGTTTTAAGGCTCGCTCAATTTTTTGAAACTTTTTACAATTTTCAACTCAATTTTTTACGTTTCTCACATACATCGATGTATATGAAAAATAAGCATTTTTGTTGAAAATACATTTTCTCATACATAAAGGGAGAATTTACATTTGCGGCACGTCCTATGGAGTCGCAAATTTACCAACACAACTACCTGTGTGCATGCGAATTTTATGGGTCGATGGTTTAACATAATATGGATATACGCAAGTCCGACATTTTTAACAGTACACAAATGAATCGCGGTAAATCTTCGTGCATTAGGGTGTAAAACTGCTTCACACACAACAATAGTTAGCATCAAGGCCGTCGTAAGGTGAATGCATGATAGAAAGATGATGAAGTGGTAGTAGTAGCATGAACTATTACATTTAAAACAAAAGTCACAAATTAAATTTTACCAAAATTTGGCATTGCATGGCTCCAGTCACGGACAAGTTACTTATGTATTGTAAGTTTTTTGTATGTTTGGGTACACGAAACAAGCAGGGGGGCGGGTATTCTCAAAATAGGGAACGAAGCTAACCATTATATACCCTGTCGGTCAAACGCTTAAGAACCCATGCTTACACGTCAGTCGGGCACTGATTTTGCTTGAGGAAGGAGTTGGAGACTCCGAAATATTGCAATTTTTAAACTAAGTGACAAAGGTTAGAGTTCATTGTGTATTATTTTAATAATTATAACGAAACCGTGATAATAAGTTGATACAGTGTGTTTTATAATTACCATTTCATTTTAATGAGGTTTTCTTTATTAAAATGTTTTAGGTGGAGGTGCCGGGTTTTTAAAACTCCTTTCTTTGCGTGGGTCTAGCCAAGCCCATCGGACCTTAACAGGTCGTTGGTGCTCGAACTCTAATTATAACGCATCTTTTGGAAAGTGCATTGCGTACATCTATTGTAGATCTATAAATAAATCGAACTTATACTACAGATTTGGCCACATTCCTTGTGGAACTTACAGAATGATCTTCAATTTCTTATACATATAACAGAGCGGAGCTCCCCTATGCATCACTTTTCTGTACGTCTGTCCGTCTGCGCGTGTGTCTCGCCTCGAATTATAACCCGAACATGACCTTCGATTACAAGCATTTTTTGTCCCATTAACCTGCACCAAGGATGACAGAACATGTTGGCTGACTCTGGAAATCAATGTAGACTGGTCATCTGAATGGGAAATAAAAATGCTCAGCGCTTCCCCCAACAACGAGATTTGAATGCTGGAAAAAAGAAAAGTTTTATTTTATATGTCTACCCTTCGACAATCTGAAGATACAGTCCTTGTTACGTTATTGATTTATTTCAATTTAGCAAAGTGCCGTGTGCTTCAAGAAACATGCAGTACTTTGCAATATACATAACATTATTGATTTTGTTATCAACATAATAAGAGTCGTAAAGAACTTGCTGAATCGCTGGTGTAAATGCAGTGACCCAAATGCGAGACGTTAAGACGGATTGATGTAACGGCTTTCATGATGATGATGATCAACCGTAATAATATGCGAGTATACGTAGAGAATAGTGTTATTAAGCGAGCGAAGCGAGCGTTTCCATTTGACTCTGCCGGAAAAAATAGTCACTGGTTTTGTTTTGTTTTTTTTGTTTGTTTGTTTGTTTGTTTTTTTTTTTTTTTGTATGTCTCGCGATAACGTTCGAACGGAGGCTCGGATCGAGTTGAAATTTTGACCATCCGCAAGCTTCGTTCTCGATTGAATGCCATTAGTTTTGTGGCAAAATCGTTCAAAAAGTTAAAAAGTTACATTAAAGTTAATCGAAAGTTTTTTTCTAAAACTTAACGGGGACAAAATCTGAGATAGCCAAATCATTTAGAATGTCCGTCCGGTCACGAATATGTTAATTTTATTTTGATCCGATAAGTAGTGTAGATGGAAATTACATTATAACAAAAGTAACGTTGCCATGGCAACGAAAAGACGCGCGATGTTTCTAATGCACTGCCACCTAGAAGTAATCAAAATACTTTCGAGGAAGCAGTCTATTATTTGTCAACAAAGAGTTTAAATAGTTTTCCCAAGGAGTCAAGGTCCTCTAGATGGCGGTGGATTTTATTCACAAAGTAAAGGTTTACACACGGGTTTACCCAAATACCTTGGCAATAATAAATAATATTGGAAACATGGCCCTGTGGACAGCGAACGTCGCAAATCTTAAAATTAAAAAAAATGTGCAATGTGGGTCTAGCTATAGCACGTGCTCGCTTATCAACGCGTCCAACTGAGCGTTTCCTAGTTTATTTATTTAACGTAGGTATTTCCTATTCAGTTAAAAAACTGATTTACAAAGGAGGACAACTAAATAAATCTAATTACATAGATGCAGACACAACAATGAACTTTGAAATAGTAATTTTACAACAATGCATTAAATACTCAACAAATTTGATACTAACAAATAAAAAGGATATTAAATGCAATTTATGAATGAATCGAATAATATATAAAAAAAGGGGGTGGGGAATGAAAAGAAAAAGAAAATAAAAGAAAAAAAAAATAAAATAAAAATGAAAAAATGAATGACAAAAGTAACGTTGCCATGGCAACGAAAAGACGCGCGAAGTTTCTAATGCACTGCCACCTAGAAGTAATCAAAATACTTTCGAGGAAGCAGTCTATTTTGTCAACAAAGAGTTTAGTTAGTTTTCCCAAGGAGTCAAGGTCCTCTAGATGGCGGTGGATTTTAAAGTAAAGATTTAAACACGGGTTTACCCAAATACCTTGGCAATAATAAATAATACTGGAAACGCGAACGTCGTAAATTTTTAAATTTAAAAAAATGTGCAATGTGGGTCTAGCTATAGCACGTGCTCGCTTATCAACGCGTCCAACTGAGCGTTTCCTAGTTAGATTAAACTGCTAACTAAGATAAATTGTATAAATACAAACATAATCTAGGTAAACCAACTAGGTAAAACTTATTATAAAACCCGTATAACCAACAATCATCACCGACAGAGGTAGCTCATATAATGTACGGTGGAAACACTGATTCAAGAGGTCTTGTATTCGATACCCGCCACCAGCAATCCTGACAAAAATTTTGTTTCAAGGGTTTCTTCAGTCGTTAATGCGAATATATTCTTATTTCTTTTCAACTGTCTTACTCTAAAATAAAAAAAGCACCACAGAACACTTACCAAAAAAGGGTAAATTTTCCAGACTGTTCTCTTCCTCAGACGTGGGTATAGTTCCCTCGTGTGTGAGGAAGAGAGCAGAGTGCTCTCGAAAATGAACGCACATTTTGGTGTATGTTTTTAATAATATATCACCGTGGTTAATGTACGTGTGTTGTTTTTATTTTATGTATCTCCCGATCTTAGTCTTTATTTTTATTATCTGACTCTAATAACATATTTAGTCACCTGAAGCGCGTCACATCTTGGAAAGCTGGTGTGTACCTTTGGGCCTACAGCGAGCATCCCTACAAAACGTGATTGTAAGAACCATCGGTATTCGCATTCAACAGGCACAGATTCGCACGGTGCTCCCAACCTAACCCGTGAACCACACAAAACACGAATAATGATCAATATTCATTCGGCGTGGATTCAACTGTCGCCTCTCTCTATCTCTCTCGCACACTCTGTTAGCAGCCTGCTCCCTGCTCCCGTCGAACTAATTTCCTCCCTGAAAGTGGAAAATAGGGAATATCCATCTAAAACAAACACCTGTCCAAACTCTCCGACGATCGGAGAAGACTAATCACTTTACGTCTGCAACGTTGAAGAAAATCAATTCCACTGATGGGGAAATCTTTTGATTCGTTGAAATCATTTGTGTTTGTGAGCTTGCACCAAAGAAAGCTAAAGCGTGTTTGAACGAAAGGATAACTAATTTTACTAAGTATTTTAGGGAGGTAAAAGATCTATCTGAAAAGAGTTCCGTGGAGAGTTTGAATAAGGTTGCTGCTAGGTTCAGGCTGATAACACTGTTCGATGAGAGGCAAGGAATTTTGATTAAAGATGCCTCGAATGAGTAACCTTACAATGTACGATATTGATCTCTTGTCACTATTCCTTCGCTTCTTTAGCATGTCTCAATTTCCGAGTTACTGTAATCTCCAGGGACAACATCACCACAGAATTTTTTTTTTTTTTTTATTTTTTTTTTCTTTTCTTTTCATTATCCACCCTTTTTTATATTTGATTCATTCATTAAATGCATATA
Organism: Sweltsa coloradensis; assembly: GCA_024449915.1. Lineage (NCBI taxonomy): Eukaryota > Metazoa > Arthropoda > Insecta > Plecoptera > Chloroperlidae > Sweltsa > Sweltsa coloradensis. The sequence continues at coordinate 215,204 of JAMZAV010000314.1, forward strand.
ATATCATTCAATTTGTTACCAAAATTCTTGTGTTTAATGCATTGTTGTTGTAATGCTACTATTTCAAATATTTACGAAAATGTAATTTATTGTTGTTTCTGCATCTATGTAATTAGATTTATTTAGTTGTCCTCCTTTGTAAATCAGTTTTTATAACTGAATAGGATAGACGTTAAATAAATAATAAATAAATAAATAAATAAATAAACAACACTACGATAATCCACTCAGCAAACAAATATTTAAAAAATCATCATTTCGAACTAAGGTCTTAACACATTTTGTATTTGATTTGATTATTCATCATCAAACAAGATGAAAAAAGCTCTAGGTAAAATGATGCAACATTTGAAGTCTAATCAGATTTACTCCACCAATTTCTGTACACCTAGGCCTAAAGTGTAAAAACCATAAAAAATAAAATAACGAACGTGACAACCTTGAAAGTCGAAAGTGTACGATTGTGACATTTCGGTGGTTTTCACTCTTTTGGGGTAGGTGTATGTATTTTAGCTATAAAATTTCAAACCGTGTTGTCCCTTTTTGCTTTCACAGAATGTAAAACATCATTCCGTAAGAACCTACAAATAAATAAATCAAAATAGGCATAAGAGTGTTTAATTATTTATTTATTTTAGTTTAATGATTTTTTCTCGCCGCTAGGCGAGAAGGCCATTGTAGGGCACTATTCCCTCTTTAGCCTGTCACAATGGTACAACAAACAACACACATAAGTTGCAGGAAATCAAATGCATAATATAGAAAACAAGTTGTCTTTCAGACATAACGGAGAACATAATTTGTAAAGATAACATAATAAGTAAAAACAAACAAAAACAGTATGGTCATTTTGACAAAGGTGTACAAAAGTGATAATTTGTGTTCAGTTTGTGTAATAGTCTTTACTTTAATTGTTTTAAAGTATGTTTCACACTCTGACAACTGAAGCTAGCTCCTCGGCTACAGGTTAAAGTAAGCGCGTGAAAACAGCTACGTGTTAGACGGGAACACACATCGCATCACTCTCTTTTCCGATCTTCAAGTGTTATTCGGCGTAGAACGACCAACTTGGAATATTTGAAAGCTTTCAACGGCTTTCTTCTCCCCCCCTCTCTCTCTCTCTCTCTCTCTCTCTCTCTTATTATCGCTCGCGCGAAGTATCCGACCTCCTCACCCAGTTTCATAGTTTTCCGATCTTTCACTTCCACAGCTAACAATCTGACGAATGCACGTCCGTCGCCAAGCGTACTGAGAGAATGAATGAGGCCATATTTATGCCAAACGAACGGTGCTGTGATGTGACCTAGATTTCTCCGCCATTAATGAAACAACCTTAGGTAAAATTTATTGAAAAAAACATTCGCAATAAAGCCACATAAGTTTTATTTTTTGCAAATATTGATATCAACATAAGGCAGGTAAATAATGACCCACCGACGACCAATCCCTTTTAACCAATAATTTTCGTTTAAATAGACAAAATGCAAAATTAAATTTCTGGGATACACATTTATGAAAATATTGTACTCAATGCAATTAATAAACGCATAAAATGTACCACTGTATAATTCCGATCGACCGTCATCAAATAAATACTAAACTGTAAGTTGAACCCACTATGCACCCAAGGGCACCACATAGTTCGGTACAAAATACCGCCAAACGAAAAAATTCTCAGGAAAGACAATAATTGTAAAAAAAATCTGTTTTCTCTCAGTCAGCCTCTAGAGTCTAGAAAACCAGTTGAAAATTAATGTCACAAAAACACAACTACCTACGTTGAATTGTGAGCTTGGGCGATTTGATGTTTGAAATTAATTTGAAGAGGCAATATTTGTCGTGTACCCGATCAGAAAATGTTGAAAAAATTGTTTTGATTTTGTAATAGAGCCAGGTTTCAAAGCCATTCACTATATTTTGACTTGGGAAAATAGAAAAACGCGGTCGAATAGCCTTAACATGAATAATACTGAACTACAATAATCCACACGTGGAGCAATAATTGCTTGATAAATATTTATTTTTGTATCAATATTTAAAACCTTACATAATCTTCTTAATAAACCTACTTTTCTGGACATTTTTGCAATAATATAATGTGCATGTAGTTCGAAATCTAGATTCTGATCAAAATGTAAACCAAAATATTTAAATTTATTAACAATGTCAATAATTTCATTATTTATCATTATCTTTACCATGTTAGTATCAATATTTAGTTTATACAGAACTGATTTTCTACCATATATTAAAATAAAATAAATAATTATAGTGATGCAATGGCAAAATTTTAACGCAACCGAACGTTACCAAAAAGTAAAGAAAGTTTTGCTGGCAGTAAATAGGCACCCACTCATTGACTTACAAACAATTCTATTTCAGAGTGTTTAAGCATGGTTCAAACTAACATAATGACATTATGTTTAAAAATGAATTACTTCATTTACTAGTGGAGACGGGATTATGAATATTATTCGATGTATTGCACACAAATTCTGTTCGCATGGTACATTTACTTATTAAGTATTTAGTAGCTTTTTACTTTGCTGTCAGATACACACATTTTATATTTCATCTTTTTCGCGCTTTTTCTTTTTTTAATCTATTTTCTCGATTTTTGGATGAGCGAAGCGAAGACTTCAATTTCACCGACCCCCCAAAAAATTTAGCTCGGGTGTTTTTTTGTTTGTTTTTTTGTTTTTTGTTTGTTTTTCTGTCTGTTTGTTCGCTCTCTACCGGGCAAACGGCATATGCGATCTGGATGAAAATTTGACAGGACCTTCGAAATCTCTGAACTTAGACTTGCCACGTTTTTGGGTACAATCGAAGAAATATTTCTCATGAATATCGTACTTTTACGATTTTTTTCGATTTTTTGGGCGATATTTTCGTGCCATTTGGGCCAATTCTGACCAAACGGGTTAAGCTAAAACGTTCATATTATACATGGACATTAAGGTTATGGTGATTTAGTACATTTTGAAAGAAAAAGTTGAAAAAGTTAGCCAGAATCTATAGAAATAAAGCTTTTAATATAAGATTTTTGGTTTTTTGTACGATATTTTCGTGCCATTTGGGCCAATTCTGACCAAACGGGTGGGGTTTCAACGTTCATATTATACATGGACATTAAAGTTATGGTGATGTAGTACCTTTTGAAAGAAAAAGTTGAAAAAGTTAGCCAGAATCCATAGAAATAAAGCTTTTAATATAAGTTTTTACGGTTAATAATACCAATTGACAAGAAACAAAAGAAACTTGACAACATTCACCTACAATGCGTAGGCAGCAAAACAAAGCACTTGCAAAAGTCAAGATATCCCAAGCAAAATTAAAACTTTAAAAAGCTCATCCATCAACGCGGCGGGACTTTAGCGTTTTCCTAGTATATTTGAATCTTTTTTATTCGCTTCATCATATTTTTTAATTTACAATTTGAATAATATGTTATCAAAAGCTGTTGCTTTATTATACATTGTTGATGTTCTATTTTTATTTCAATCTTGGCAAAGTTATATTAGTAATTTTGTATGCATTATCGTACTTAATTATACTTAGTTGTTCTCGTTTGTAAATGAGTTTTTATAACTGAATAGGATTGACGTTTAACGAATAAGATTAACACACAAATAAGTTATAAGTTAAAACAACAAAAATTGCTATGTTCAATCAAGCATGGTTGTTCTTCCAGCTAAGCCAGTGATACAAATAAATATAACAGTAAAAAAATAATCTAGGTACTTTAATATTGAGATAGCACTTAACACTTAACATTCAGTAAAAGTGTATTCAAAAGACACACACTACAAGATATTAGTTTTAAAATTAAATTAGAATCGGCCTAAATATGTTAAACCACTATCTTATTGTGTCTCATAGTAGTTAATGCATATCTAGAAAGGTCGGCCATGTTTTAGAGTAGTCATTAATAATTTCACGATTGTGACATCTTTAGTTTTTAATTACGGTTGATTCCAGTTGTTAAAACAAATCTCAGGTTCTATTTAACAAGATGAAAGTGTTGACTGCTTTGAAACAAGTAGACTGGGTAAATACTCGGCATATTAATTAGTGTAATGGGTTTGACAACTCTTTGCTGGCTATAAATAGAATATTCGAAAGCTCGTCTCTAGTTTTAACAGAGATGAGAGAGAAAGAGTGGATGACATTATAACCTTGTAATTATAACTCAACATAGAGACTTGTCATTTTGTAAGTGGACAAACGTTAAATTAACTGATGGATAATTGTATGAGATGAATAACAAACGTAACCTCAATTTAGTGGTAAATGAGATTTGTCATGTATCTAGTCAAACGTTACATGCCAAGTGTCGCGAACAGCTAATGGGCCCAATACCATTCAAAACTGTAGCGTATTAGTTACAAGGGCGGATTAAGGAGTATTTTCCCAATAAAGTGTTTAAAAATAATAAAGAAAGAACTAACATTAACAAAAAATTAGATTAAAATGTTGATAACGATAAATCGAAATTGTATTATTTGTGCAAAAAAAAGTTCAAAACTTAAAAAATGTATCAATTTGTATCATGTGACCGAGATTAGTCTTAAGACTAAAAGGGGTTGGTAAGGTGGCGCCCAAAATTCATAACTACTTGACGTTTTCACACTCACTTTTAATGACCAGGCCCCATGTGTACGAATCGGAACGAGTTTGCTATAGGCTACCCGGCACCTCCACCAAAATCATTATTTTAGATACTTGAGTACTAAATACTCTACTCTAATCGAAATTTAGGATACTCGTACACCCAAAACGGAATAATATGTTTCCCTTTCATACCCCAGCACTGTACTTCTCTCTAAATGAAATTGTATTAACTTTAAAAAATAAAATCTACTTTTTATTAAACTCTCCCATTACAGCAACCTGCATTGAATTGTTAAAACGTAAAAAAACGGTGCTTTTTCTTTACCCCGCACTGTACTTCTGAGCATGGCATTTAATTTAACATAAAATCACACTTTCCATCACTTTTACTTGTAAACTTTTGCAATTACTCGGCGGAAATTACATTTTCACATTGATTATCTCTACTTATTCTCTGCTGAACAGAATTGCAGAGATAATGCGTCTCTTCGCCCAAGCTCTTGGGAGATAAATGCATCCAGGAATCATAGAAACAAATTAATGTTACCAACCTAAACTTTCATTTATTTAAGCGCACTAAAACGATATTACTAAGATGAGAAGAATTGATGAAAGCGAGGTTGGTCTAAAGCTTTATACAAGAGGAATAAAACACATTTGCAAATAGCTATTCGCTCGGACAGGAAGAATCCGACATCAAACTTTGCAAAATTGTCAATATAATGCATACATAGAGACCCCTATAGTATTACCGATATTTTCGGGAAAACAGCTCCAAGAAATTCGAGAATATTATCAATTTTGGACTTAACAAAAACACATCCTTAAAATCTATCAATTTGTTTATTTATTTATTTTATTTATTATTTGTTCCACAACACATTCATTTACTCTTCAGTATCAACTCTACAAAATTTCTAACATCTGTGGTGTGAGTCGGCCGAGCGAACAGAAATTTGCTTAAAAACGCATGTCCTAGATCCTTTTAACAAAAAACAAAATATTAGTATCTATGCACAACAATATTATTGGTTTGTTAGATTGCAAATTTTTCTGCCTGCAACTGACGTTTGGATAATATCTCTTAAAATGTGATGTCTAACCCACAAACTGCACCGAACACACTAACAAACGAGGATATGAAGAGATAGTGCAACTGAATTCTGACTGCTTTGGTTACCAAAGATATTAAACGAGTGGTGACAAAGTGACGATTTAGGTGAAATCTAAACGATGAAACTGTTAATTCGGTCGTTCAGAGGCTTAATTTAGTAGTGAAGTTTGAGGAAAAAGTTCAAATTTCAACCATTTCAAATTGCTTCGCTTTAGCAGGTGATTAACGTTGATTTACTTATACAAACTTATATCGTTATTTGTTTAGCACAAAAGTGGAGATGATATCATTGATTTTATTTTGTATCTATAAATCGATACATTATAAATTGTTAAGGATTTTAAAACAATTTGATTAATGGTTCCAGAGATGGGAGGATTTGAAGTCGAAAATAATGACCCTAAATTTCCTCACGCCGTATACTTACCTAGTTTGTCACCTAAATACGGGTATAAAATTGTCCCTGGACAGGTTAGCAAAGAAAAATATATTGAACTAAAAAATAAATTATGGCCATACATCACGTCAGAGTTATAACATTTCTTCGATGTAAATGATTTTAAATAACCATCTCTGGGAGTGAAGTCATTACTTAAATCTATTATGTACTTGGCCTATTTTCATATACTCATGAAGACAGTCATTATTAAATTGATTTCTCTAGAAACTAGGTTAAACACTTTGTGTAATGGAGCTTTTAGCTTAAACTATACTTAGCTTGTTAATAATAGCCAATGAATAATGTCTAAATGGGTAGACTTACCTCGGTCTACAATACTGTGAGATGATTTGTGGCTAATGCAATGTTAAACAATGGACTTATTGTAACTGGCGTAACCTATTGGACAATTTTCTTCACCAAAATCATCCAAAATCGGGCGTAAAGATTGTCCACATGTTATTTATTATAGAAGATTTTCGACGATAAAACCTAGTTTGACAAAAATCTGGGGGGTCGTCATGGGGGGGGGGGTTATTTTATCTTACTCTATAAATTCATAACTAGTTAGCTGGTGAATATACCACTTTAAGTAACCTGTAGTCACAGAGTAGTTACTATTGATATTAAATACCTATCCACATTAAGACACTCATGCAATCAACTTACTAGTCCCAATTACTTTAGTTCTAAAATGTTATACGATACACAAACTTATGTAAGTAGTAGCTTAGTCAAACAATTAAATTGGGACTGAAATACATTTATGATAAATATCAAAGTCTGTAGAACTCATTTCATGATGCTATCTGTACTCTTAGGTAAACTTTTCAATTAGTTTTTCGAAACGATATTTATAACGAGTAAATAAAATGCTTTTCTCTTTAAAAGATGTGAAAATCGTCACAAACTCGTTCAGAAGCGAAATGCACTTTAACAGATTGCTCTGAAAAGTTGAAATTAATATTCTTTAAAGATATGAAAACTTAAGTAGTTATGAAACTTTGTTTAAGGTGATATTCAGAACGAGCTGGTTAATGAGATTTATGAAAGGCTTAGACCATAGGCTGCCTAATAAAACAAAGCGTCAAAAATGATTGCAGCTATTGGTTAAACCAATAATGGTGATATATTATTACTTGGTAATATCTAAAGTAAGAAATCTTTTTTCTTAGGTATTTACAGCATAAATGACTAAAAAAATTACATTTCCAAAAATTCGTTTACTCGAAAGTTGTTCTTATTTTGAAACAATAATTGTGTTTTTTCCCATTAATTTCAAAATTTTGATATGGAGGTGAAATATCGATATCAAAAATATTCCGACATCTATATCGTATCGAAATATCGATTTCTGTTCCAATCCTTAGTTCTAAGCTTATCCAACCACCCATCATCTTATTGCGCTCAAACAACGCGCAGTACATTGGAAACACGCACGAAATCACGCCCTTCTTGCAACAAGTCAGATAAGCGTAATAGTAGGCTACATACACAGAATATTTATAAAGGTCGATGTACACGAATCACAGTTGAAACACGTTCAAATTTGTAACTACGAAACTACTTAACACATAACAACATTCTCTTTTGTTTTTCACTGAATAAATTACCTGTGTTTTAACTCACGCTCAAACACACTAGGGAATTAGTTTCTGCGTTGCGTGAAGTTCCTATCGTCAAGTGACCTGGCTTGCATATGCATATCTGCAGGCCTTGGGCCGCGCTAAAAGCGACGATATGTACGACGAGGCAACGGGTGACGTCGCATTCTGATTGACACGTCTCTTGGTAGTAGTTGGCTATTTTTAAGCCGTAGAGTGGTGCAAGATAAGTGCAGTACGTATGGTAAAGAATTGAATATGGATAATATATGAAACGTTTGCAGACATTGGGCAAAATTAATTCCATGTATTTTAAAACAAAATATATTAAAAAAAATACATATTTAATTTCAATATAATTATGTAAAATCTAGGTGAGAATATTTAATGTCATTACAGTACTTTTTATATATTATAAACTTTTGTGCACCTTAATATTTAAATAATATAAATGAAAGAAATATGATATAAAGTCAAAGCTATTCAATTTTCACTCAAATTAATTGCTCTTTTCCAAGTCAATAAGCTACATAACCAATGTTATAAACTGTAAATCATTTACAAAGTCAACATAATAACCTTAGCCTGGTAAACTGCAGAAACAAAAATACTGTTCAAGGGCCATCATCACACTGAAGCAGATAAGTTAAAGGAATATTTCATTTTTAATTTGTAAAAGACTAGGCCTACCAAGGTAGCTCGGGCATTATCTACTTATAATGTATGCATGATCTATTCGTATGTCCTAATATTATGTGCCAATTTTATTTTATTTTATAAGAGAAACGGTATTTAGTTCCTAAGAATATTAATTAACTGTATACTACCTCTATTATAATAAGAAAAAAGTATGCTCCGCCTCATGTATTACTCTTATTGGAGCATATAAATATCTAAAAGAACAACCATGTATACAAATTACAAACAATATGGAAAAATAAAGATCAATCAATCAATATCATATATAATAATCAATAATATATTGTGGTATTAAGTATTTAATTAATTGCAATGAAATGCCTACATCACACTTGCATGTGGAGCTTGCATTATTCTTGGTGGCACTTATAAAGAAAACTATGATCAACGGCACACTTTTGTAGTCGATAAACAATATTTTAGGCTTCTGAATCCTGTTGACCATTAACGCCTAGTCGATCGTCACTGATAATAACTCACAACAAATCAAACGTCATGCACAGTGCGCGCTAGTCTCTAGACTCTAGACTTTGGACCTAGATATTAGACCTAGCCAGTATCGGGTCAGTTCTTTTTCAAATGAACTTTTAAAAGTTCAGTTCACAGCTCAAATAATGAACTTTTAAAAAGTTCAAGTCTTTAAAATCTAAAATTTTGAAAAGTTCAAGTTCGTCTAAAATATGAACTAAGTTCTTTTAAAAGTTCTTTGTGAAAAAAAAACTCTATTTTATTAAAGGCTAGCGTAAAATGAAGAAAACACGAGGGAAAACATAAGGGGTGTTCGAATACCAAACTACTCGCGAGTTTAAGTCTTACGAAAGTGTTGAGCTGTCGTGGATCGTGGTGATGAGTGGTACTACAGTCTCGTCGACCAGATTGTAAAATTATGGCAGATACTTAGCATTTTAGGCTTCCAAGATTTTTTTCCGAATTAGTTGGCGTGCATCGTTTTAACAACTCGTGAATCGTACGTGACCTTGTCGTAAACAGCTGAACGTGCGTCAACGTAGGCCTACGATGGAACAACGATTTGTTATTGTTTTTAAGCGTCGACGGCGGCGAGTCAACGGCTGCTCGACGCACGGAAAGAACTTTCAAATGAACTTTCTAAAACTGAAAAGTTCGTTCTCAAAAAGAACTTTTAAAAGTTCAAGTTCACTCATTTAAAAAAAGTCTAAATTCATTGAAAAGTTCACAATAAAAGAACGCGTTCACGAGAACGCGTTCTTTTTAAAAGTTCCTTCCCCAACACTGGACCTAGCAACGAGAATATCTCTCGAACACGTCCTGAAGTTATAAAGTGAGGAGTAGGCGCGCTGTTCAAACATCGTTAACGAGTAGCGACAGTCAATAAAACCGGAAGCACAAAGTAACCAGGGCATGGGGGAGAAAGTAAACAACCCTTTTCTTAAGATTTGTTTTGAGGTTTTGGTGCCCTAAAGAAAGCGGGGACGAGAAAGAGAAAGCTAACGAAATTCATCTGCCCGTGGGCTTTATGATTTTTTTCTATGAGAAAGAATAACATTGAGTTTTTCTGGAGTGTCTGACTTACAACATAAAACCCTCATTGTCACCATAAGACTACTCTGTAGATAAAGCAGAATGTCTAAGACTTTGCTCACTTCCAAGAAATTCTAATTAAGTTAGAATTAGCCTTCAAACTCTGTAACGTTTAAATTTGACAAAACAGGTTTTGGTACAATTGTGTTTGCATTGACAATAATTTTAAGATTGAATCGCGATGAAAACTAACAATAATTATCAAGATTTTAATCTTGAATGTGTTTACAGTATATTAAGACCAAATCGCAAATGATTGCTGTGGCTTCATGTATAATTTATTATGTACAATGAAATGACGATTTAATTCAAAATATCTATTCATTTTCCTTACAGCTATTGGTTTTAATCTTACGAACAATACGTATTACATTGTAAATCGCTTAAATAATGGCAGCTTCAAAACTGTATCAAATTATTTTGTTTTTTAAATTTACGTCAAATTGTTTGCAAGAAAGAGATTAATAATTAACATCAATGTATGTCAAACAACTTTAAAACGAGTGCAAAACATCTACGATATCGTTACCACAAAATACGACCATTATATCCTACATTTAATTAAGACATTGAAGTATCATTTTCTGATATTTAATAACTACATTTAATAAAGACATTCAAGTATCATTTTCTAATATTAACTGATGTTACAAATATCTTGTTTCAAAAACTAGGTTTCAATTTCAGTGGGTAATACGTAAACATACACCGAGTGTAGAATGAAATTGGCAATCGGCAATCAAAAATGAAAGCTCGAAAGTATGTGTTAAGTTATGTGATTTGATGTTGTTTTGAATAGTGAGAAGAGACATCGATTGGACTCTATTTTCAATCAATTTGTTAACTGAATTAAATAAACATGAAACAAAATTAATGTGACTGTGCTAGAATTCAGAGCTCTAATTGAGGAAGCGAGTTCAATTGTGTGTGTGTTGTGTGGAGGGGGAGGGGGAGAGTTGTGTGTAAATAATTTTGATTTGTTGTGAATTAACTTTTCGTGTCTGTATTTTTTTAAATCGTATTATAGTGTACCCTCTCAGTCACATGATTGATTTTCAATGAGGGGATTTTACTTAAAAGCCAACTCTGTCGGTTTCGAAGTCATTGAGGCGCTAATAACAATTAACCTGAGAACGGTATTTCAAATAGAAAAACGACCAAATTGTTGGGCCCTATCCACCCTTGTTACGCCAAAATCAGCAAGTCTAGTTCGGAACATTGTGTAGTTGGTATCCAGAAAATGGTGTGACGCTTTTCATAGGTCTCACAGGAGAGAAGAGATGTTTCTCTAGCATCGTTAGAGCAAGAGGGGAAGAAGATTGTCACTTTCCGTCGAGTTGTATAACTTTCTAAGGAAGTCCTTTCACCCTGTTAAACGCTTGCCACGAAGCACACCACGGATCGAGAACCAATCACCCGAGTACTTCGACCTATCGAATCGGCGTTCGATCCATCGAATCTCGTTTTATTGGCCGCTTCTCGACACGAAGTGTTTCCACGGACAATACCACCGTTTCCAGACGCAGCCCTATCTCAGAAGCAACCCTATCTCAGACAGGTTCTTAGAAACCACACCACCGCCTTGTCAGATGATCGTAAAACCTTAACAATAACCTTAAAGGACGGTGTTAATGTGTTTTGGATTGAAAAGGAGCGCGTTTGAGGAGACAGATTTAGCAGTTGGTTTTGAAAGGTTCCGATATGATTGTAGATCAGGACTATTCAACCAACATAATCAGTTAAAAAGGGTCGTCCATACAAACCTATAGTGAGTTCTAGAGTCTTATTGTGTAAGAACTATTAATATATAAGTTTGTTTGATCGTCTGAATGGAGTTTATTACCCTCAAGGTATTGACACGCGCGAATAATGAAGAATGTTATTGAAAGGAGAGTTGATTCTAGAAATCCGAGTTGCAGAAGGCAGACTAAATAAAACAGCGTATTATACGTAAGTTAAATATCTTATGAGTAGTGATAATATGCAAAGTTTAGTGAAAATTATGTTCGCCATCTAGAAAACGACTGTAATTCGCTATATCATCGCTAAATATAGGGGAAATGTCAAAAGTTATTTTTAAAATGCATCATTGGTTTCAAATATACTAAGAATAACTTTTACTTTTATAAATCAATAATATATGAAAAAAATATTTTATCAACATAAGCAATAGTTCAACATATATGTCATTATCATAATTTTATCATAATATACGTGGTTGTTTTTTTATGACGGCCGTTTCATTCATAAATACATAGCACAGTACAATACCGTACGTGGCAGTTCAGGACAGGACAGAGTGGCCGATGGAGATTTCTAGAACACAATGCACCGGCACACTCCGCACACTTATTCTAAACCCCGAGTTACCTGGGTATTGATTGCAATCTTCGTTCCCCTCTATTATTCTCAACCTCAACTTTATACTCAATTATGTTTTATTCTTTTAATTATTCATAGTTTAATTTTCTTTGCGTGAAGCAAATCTTTTATTTACTGTAATCGTCGCAAGGCTCGCAGGCGAACAGAATTATTAATTTCACTTCAAACCGTCGCCATTTTGTACTTGATTTTGTGCATTAGACTTAGCACTCACCTGAGCCATTCGGAACAGAATAACACTACCATTACTCTACAAAGTTCTAGTTATAGCAAATACTTTTGAAAAGTTAAAGCTTTTAAAGAACAACGGGGAAAGAGATATTTATTGAGATAAAATATGCTAGGCTAACAAAATAACTCAAGGCAATCGGACGTCGTGTTCGGTTTTTATCGTAAGACGTGACACGCACAGACGGACAGATAAGTGATGCTTATAAAGAAGATTTGCTCCCTTATTAAAACAGGTACAAGTCCAGATAAGTCGATATTTGGTGTGTGTAAGTGATTCATGCTTTTGGTTTCAATTTGTTATTCCATTTTACGTTTTCAGTGTTATGTTTTAGGCCTACACTTTAGACAACCGTTAAGCCAACGCTTATCGCCATTGATGATGCAATGATAGGCTATGTGTGGATATGAAAACGTACAATAATAATAACAAATAATTTTTCGTGGGAAATCTACCCAGGGTCCAATTAATGCCCCTATTTAGGTGTTTAACTAGGTATGTTGCGGATAGGACTATTGTGAAGGGATGTGCGAGGGCTATTTAAGAGGATTCAATCCCTTACTGAGGAAAACCCACGGGAAAACCTTCTGTCAGGATTGCCGGTCTTGACGGGATTTGATTGAACCCGGGACCTTCCGCAATCAGAGTCAATCTCTTAACGCTCGAGCCAACAATGTCGGTATGCTACAATAATGAAATACAAAGTGTACCCAATAATGCAAACAAAGAGCGTGGTTCACCCTATTAAACCTTATCCATCGCGTCTATAATACTTTAAGATCGTTATTTCTCGAGACAATGTTGCATTCGTTTTGACCTTAACTGTATCGCAATCCCCGGGGGTGTAAATTACTTTTTTTCAATTTTCTCTAGTTGAAAATGATCGACTCGGCTGCGTGACTGGATGTCACGCCGATATATAAACGGGGCGATATCTAGCGGCCGTCTCGAATACTAATGCGCCTGCACGTGACTCTTAATGTGATAGATCCGAAAGCTTAAGGCGTTACGATACCCCTTTCTTTATGACACCACCCAAGTACCCATGTCATCGTAAAGCCGGGAATAAAATCGAGATTATAACATCAAAAGGTCGTTGAGTTAGCATAATGAGTTCGTATAAACTAGCGCAGGCCTGCTATAAAAGAGCACTAGTAACAGGATATTTGTTTTAATATTGCGCAAATAAATGCACAACACTATTTGGGCGAGCGTAGCGAGCGAAGCGAAGATCCCATTTCACTACCTACACTGGAGAAAAAAATCCGGAATGTTTTTTCCCCTTTTTTTTTGTATTTTTGTCTGTTTGTTAACCCGATTCCGACTAAACCGATAGTCCAAATTGCGATGCAATTTTGTGGAGGCCTTCGAAATCTCTGAACTTAGAACTGCCACCATATTTAGTGTAACCAAAAAGTTATTTCTCATGAAAAACGCATTTTTACGATTTTGTTGGATTTTTAATACATTTCTTCGACTTATAACACCTACATGCTTTATCCGATTGCAATGATTTTTTCACAGAACCCTAATTTTATGACTTTTATATTCGTGTGAAATTTGAGCGCAATCAAAAATTATTTCTCATGATAATAATTGCAATTTTACGATTTTTTTATTTTTTAAAATTTCTTCGACTTATAACACCTTTATTTATTTATTATTTATTATGCTTTATCCGATTGTAATAATAATTTTTTTACAGAACCTTAAATTTATGAATAATATATTCGTGTGAAATTTGAGCGTAATCGAATTATTATTTCTTATGAAAATAACAATTTTACGCTTAAAAAAAACAATTACGCTCATCCAACAACGCGCCTGAAAAAGCGTTTGCGAAGCTTCCTAGTACTAGATAACATGTCTTGGAAGAAGGCATATTGTTACTAACATACAGAAAAATACACTTGTTGCTAGAAATAAAACATAATGTTTAGGAGAGCAATACTATTCATGCATGTAGGCTATATTGAGGCTATAGACCTCACATTTCATTAATTCATTAAAGCATAATAAATGATCGCTTTAATTAAAGTATTTGATATCGCGTAAACTGTAACCTTAGACCTTCAGTGTTATTGAGTTAAATCTTAGTTGTACCGTTTCCCAACGGGGTACACTTAAGCAATCGCCATCACTCAAATAAAATTACTGATATTGATATTGATGTATTGACATTGAGATATTGATGGAAGTTTTACTAAACATGACTTTCAATCTGAACATTTTCCTCCCGAGCAAGCTAGAATACAGCGAAGCCGTAGCACACGAATCAACATATAGAAAAATTAGCATTTAACATCGGAGTACTTCGTGAAAATATATTGAATGAAAACCCTGCTCGTTGTGTTTTAATTCCTATGACAAACGTATTGATCAACAGGTGGCTTACGACGTAAACCGTACGTCTATTCTATTGTATCGGGATTTTACCGACTAACTGAATTGAGAATTAAACCCTCGCTTCTACACCTGCGTTAGGTAAGCCTGCCCAGGGTGCAATTCATGCCCCTCTTGTGTCTAACTATTAACTAGGTATGTTGCGGACAGGACAAATTGTGAAGGTATCTTCGAGGCCTGTTTAGGAGAACTCAATCCCTTGCATTCGCATTAACAACTGACAAAAAAAACTCGGAAAAAACACTTCAGTCGGGATTGCCGGTCTCGACGGGATTTAATCCGTGACCTCCCGAATCAGAGTCGCGCGCTTAACGATTGAGCCAACACCATTATGTCCTGGTCGAGATGGATTTGGTAATTTCTCCAATATAATCTCCAATATAATAATAGTTTCTTTCAACTAGCATTAATGTTTTAAAATATAAATGTATAACGTTGAACAGAACTGCACCGTGCGTTGATCTTGTTGTAGGCGTAGCCGGATCTGTAAGCAAAACTACCAGCACTTGGAGGGCCAGGCGTGTTTAGCCGAGGTTTTTAACCGGTATCACTCGACCGAGTTAAGCAAACTAGGGCGTGGTCGGGGTAGACGTGGGTGACGCATGCCTGAAACCACGAAAATCCGTTAGAGCAGATGGAGGGTTCGAGAGCAAGTGTACGGCTTCGTTTCCTCGCGTCTGCTCGCAGTCGGGTTGTTGGAACTTTATGACTGTAAAGTTACCCGTCTTACAATGGGACTGTTAAGCCGAGGTACCCTTTTCTTCTTTTCGAAGGAGTAGGCTAGTGCCTAGGTACGGTTTCCTCACGCTTCTGTTCTATTCAATCTCATCTATCACCACTGCTCGAATAGCCAAAGTGCATTAATATGAGACGTTAAGCAATATCCAATCAACCAACACTTGCATGTCCAATCTTTATTTTGGCTGGTCGATGGTGCTGGCCTCGAAAGAGTTGGCTCGGACCACTTTACGTCAAGTCCTCCTCTGTTAATCCGCTCTCTAACTGAATGTGTGGGAATGTTCTCTCCTGACGCAACGCACCTTCTGTTTCTAGGTATGCGCATACTGGTGATGCTTCTGCTGGACACCCTACCCATGCTGGGCAACGTCTTACTCCTCTGCTTCTTCGTTTTCTTCATCTTCGGCATCGTCGGCGTCCAACTCTGGGAAGGTATCCTCAGACAGCGTTGCTTCCTCATCCGAAGTCCCAACATCACGTATAAAAAGTAAGTGTACTCTGTTGCGTTGTGGTACTCTTGTAAGTACATTGTGTTTACTTTAGGAAACTGTCGTAGGCTTGCTGTGTATTTCCCCTTATAGTACAAGAATTGTCCATACATAGTATATTTAAAATGCACCACAAAGCTTTGACTCAACAAAGTAATAATAGTTAAGATTTAAAATTAAAAGTAGATAAATAGAGTAAAATTTTCCTTTGTTTATTCGTTTGTGTCAAAAAGATCGTTCAAACTAAACAAACGTAGTAAGTTCTCTACAGAAATACTTGAAAATGCACGTAATTTATTATATAAGTTTCTTAACGTATGATTACAAATTAAACCATCACAAATCATTTAGAAAGGAAACACTATTGAAGGATATGAACACAAAAAACTATTTAAATAACTTAGAACTTGTTTTGAAAAAAAAAACTGAACGCCTCTTAATACATTTCAAAATTGATTTTATTTTAGGGCGTACTATTTCTCAATAAAATAGCCTGATTATATTGTATTACTTTAAGATAAGGTGTTATGTATTTGTGTACCCATGTATTTCATGTTGTTAACACCGATGGGCTTTTTATGTTGTGTTCCCTATATGTTGCGAGTTAAGTGTGCTTAAAGATGATGCAATCAAAACAATCATTTGTGTTGTGTTTAAAACACAGTGATTGTTTAAAAAATATTCTCTTTTACGATAATATATCATTGTTTGGCATCATCTCAATGTACCACAAAAAATACTTTGTGATTTAAATATATTGTATTTGTGCATTTAATTGTTTTAAATATATGTTGTCCATACAATGTGAATGCCCCACCACATCAATGTTGTAACTGCTTGCATACATGTTATCTGTTGCATGATAGACTGTTATGTATTTTTTTTATTAAATAAGCTAATTGATTTAAACAAATTTACCATAGAGATTAATAGTTTTGTTTCAACTTTTACAATCTCAGATTAAAACACACTGGTATCACACAAGTTTGTCGGCAGTCAGTTCATTGGTATCATACGAGTGGTTTATGTCTTCAGTAATGAATGACGTATCAATATTAAGATAACTTAAAATGTTAACAATTACACTGTTTTGAGTTGAAAATAACCTCGTTATTTAAAGGTACACCTTTATACTAATTTTTAATCACAAAACCGTATAAGGCTATCAAATACACAAAACAAATACCATGCATTAGCCTAGGTTTCGTTTTCAATGTTTTAGATATACCCTAGTTTAAAATAAAGATTAACAAGTACACGTAAAATCTCAATTTTTACTAACTTTTTTCATAAGACGAAAGTTGAAAGTTGAATATCGAAAGTCACCGAGGTGGGAGTTATTTTGAGTCAAGTTGCAAATAAACGTGTGCGTCACAGAGAGAAAAGTAGTTTATTCGGCTGCTGGTCAACCACTGTTTGGTGACCACATGCGTCCAGCTTACCACACTGAAATGAAAACAATAACTGAGTAACTTGCTAAAGTTGTTACCTATACAAATTGTTAAGTTAAATAATGGCCGCAGCCTTGATAATTGAAATTGACAACAATTGAATCATGTATCGTAAATTCATATTGACTTTAGTTTAAATAGTTAAAATATTACAACTAGAAAAGAGCAAGAAAAGAGGTCATTTTTCATGTTGTTGTTTCTTTTTGTATGGTCAACAGTTTTGTATGATCCTTGATATAGTTGTATAAATATAATACAACCGAAACATCACTACAGGTTCAAGAGTTAAACTTATTCATCTTGAAACTGCTGTCAAACAATCATTTTATGTGTGGTTCGTTGGTCTTGTAGTTAGCTTATCTGCTTCCAATGCAGAAGGTCTAGGGTCCGATTCCCGCTACAGGACTCGAGTCCATTAGTTCTTGGCTTAGGAATTTGTAAATGGTGTGTTTGGAGCCGTACTAGCAATGAGGCACATAATAAATTCTAAGGCTATTCCGAATCAGCCTTGTTGATTGTGCTGTCCTCTGGTAAAATCGTGTCCAGCTTGATAGGTCAGTGTTTCCTACTTAAATATGCCAGTCTCTAGTAGCTCGTCGATGGTATCGGCGCCTACAGGGTTGGCTTGATCGGTTTAAAATTAAATGTCCCCCACTGAAAATCAGTTCTGTGTCTGAGTGGGTACACTCTAAATACAAATGTATTTATTTTATTTATTAACGTACACTCGCAAACAAATATTCTTTACATTGACTCCTCCACACAATCAAAACGAGTGTATTGCCGAGTCAGTTTGTCTGTAATGCAAGGTCTCTCAAATCTCAAGAGATTTAGTAGACCTTGCCTGTATTGTAACTACCTTGTCCGTCTCTTGTCCTTGCAACTAACGAAACCAGTGTGATGTGTATGTCCACCTTGTACTAGTGCTAGTCCCTTAGTTATTAGTACCCTGTGTTAGTCTTTGTAGTGTAGTGTGTTTGTCATTGTGAGAATAACGTACAGAAGGGTGATCTAAACCAATTGGCATTCTATATAGGTTGACAGACGTCCCGATTTCAGGTGTTGTGTCCCGAGTCCCGATTGGTTTTGTGTCGGGACATGCTGTTTCGATTCTATTTTAAATATCGCAACTAATACTCATACCCTATTACAAAATGAATGTACCTTATAAACAAATCTAAAACGTTTTTCAGTAATAAACATTTATTTAAAAGTTTGTGTGTACTAACAAGTGTACCATTATTCATTAGCAAGTCAACGATCAGCAAAGCAAATACGTGATGCTAGTCAGAATGTAGAAAATAGTTAGTATCAGAGTAGAAAAATTAAAATCTGTACATTTGAATAGCAAAATTTGGCCCTCTTTCCCCCCCCCCCCAAAAAAAAAAATAAAAAAATTACCTTAAAACCCCCACCGTCCCGAATTTTAGAACTGACATCTTGCATTCTTAACAGCTCTCCACACTAGAGTTGATATAACAAACGCAGTTGGGGTAGATTCAAATATAATGTGTCGAGTAAGTGCAGTATGCGTTGCGACACCAAGGTCACAATAATTAATCCTGTCATCATAGTGGCCTTGGTATTACCACCGTTATTTATTTTATTTCTTTAAACAACTTGCAATACAGCAGTTTATGTATAATGTTTTTCAATACAAACATATCACTGTTAAAACGCATTACCTACAAAACAACTTTACACACGACTATGATGATTTTTTTCTATTATTGCAATATTGCTATTTGAGACAATGAGTGGTGACAGACAAAGGTAAAGGAGCATTAGAAGAAGAAACAAATATGCCTTTTGCGGGATCCGAACCCACAATCCTCCTAGTATCAAACGCTTTGAGCCTGCACCCAAGTCGTATGAGCCACCGCGGAAGACTAAAGCATCATTCACAAGCGAAGCAAGGCAGTTGTGAACGACTCACATTTCTTACGACTTACACCGTGCGACTTAGGCTTTACGCCTTAGAACTAGTTCTGAATGATGATTAACCTAGCTATCAGCCTGCACTATATCGACACATCCTCCATATACCCCAGCCGCGTGCCATCACACCAGCTTAGCTCTAGTGTTGGGCCTAAGTATATAAGAGGCCATGTCTAAACGTTGTTCAAAATCAAATTATTTTCTCTGCCCAGAGCATGGCTCTCATAAAAACGATTCAAGAGAAAAAGTCAGTCTCGCAAACATCAGCTAGTAAGAAGGGTAGGCCCTAGTGTATTACTCCCTGAAACTAGAGGCGAGCTTTGGCAATCGTTGGGGAACTCTCCACCATCCCTTGACGACCACGACGACAATGACAACACAAAACGATGACAAAGACGATGAGGATCGTGACGTGAGAACCCCCTATCCCTCCACCTAACCGTGGCTGGTTCTGACCAGCATGGGACTTTTCTCCCCATATCCTTCCCCTAGGCTAGAGTGACACATTGTGACCTTACTACGGTTGACGCGCCTTAATCCAAATAAACAAAACAATAAAAGAAGGCTAACTCATATCTTAACTTAACCTAGAAGAGAGGTAATCTACACGACACTTTATGGGTCGATCGTCCAAGGCTCTAATCTATCATTTGCTTAATGGAGGATTGATTTACTTTGAAGACACCTGTTCCCACACTTGCTGTACGTGTCCCCTGTTGTGGCTCCCAGACACCTGTTGATTTATGTCTGATAGATTGAATCATTAACCCAAACAAGTCACTTAGGTTACCAGTATTTTAAATCTCACTTCCCCTTTTGTTCCCTATGTAAATATTATTACAATTAAGTAAATCTTAAAACAACAAGCAAACCCATTACAATACTTGCACAGTAAAATACAAGTTCTCTAAATAGCGTGACGTTAACTGATCAACCACCATTCTCATTGGCACTGGATGTGATTTAAAAACAGGCCCCTTAACCTCAAAACGCTTTTCATAGCGTGCATCTTATTTGAAGTTATTGGTAATTATTATTCTTGGTACAGGCACAGTAAAGCTAACAATACAAAAGAAATAGCAGCACCGTGATTGTTAAATTTGTCACATAACGCTTGCAAGTATGCATTTACAAAATACGTAATTAGATACAAAAAGTCTCCTTTTAGTTCAATATTAATTATGACGAATTTAAAGTAGGCCTACCTATCTTAAAACTTGTATTTTATGTATTACTATAAATCATTCTGCCGCTATAGCAGTGGTAGCTCATGGATTATTTTGTGTGGGGGGGGGGGGCAAAGAAATGGGACTTTTGCTAAATTTCAAGCAAAAAGCCAACCATGCATTTAATTATTTATCTCTCTCATATCTCATGCACCCACATGGTCACTTCCTAAAATTACAAGGTTATTAAAATGACCACATCCCCTAAGTTGAAGGGTACATTAGGCTAGGGTTAAGGCCGGTGCACAATTGCCCGGGAACGACAACGGGAACGACAACGAGAACGGGAAGAAAGTTGAATCACGTGTTAACTTACGACACGATGCACAATAAAGCTTCCCGTTGCCGGTCGTTCCCGTATCCCGGCAACGACAACGGGAACATCACCAAGTTTTAACTTTCCGTAACGTTCCCGTTCCGTACGTTACCGGAACCAATGGGAATCAAGATGTGCACGTCCTAAAACTATTTTATCAGCTGATTGATGGTTTATACGCGAGTAATATGCGAAATAAATTAAATAAACATGCGCGGAATAACAAAATAACAAAATATAATCAACACACTTATTATTTGATGTGTTCCCGTCGGCTTGCTTCACGGTCTGTTGTGCATCGAAGCCCTTATCGTTAGCGTCTTCCCGTTCTCGTTCTCGTTCCCGTTCTCGTTACCGGGCAATTGTGCATCGGCCTTTAGGCTAAGACCTTCATCAAACTGGGGTTACTACCTATGTAGGCCCATAGAAATAGGCCTTGGCTAGGCCTAGCTAGCGCCGTAACCGTAGACACAGGTCCTACCTTGGCCCTAGGTCTTGCAAACATTCACGGCACCATGCATTTCATTTACTTTCTAGCATGCATGCGAGTTCTTTCCACGACGCATATTTGTTATTTTTAGGTAAGAAAACGTTGAGTTTTTCCGACACCAATCGTGTATTGGTGAACTTTGACAGTACTTTATAGGTTATGTTTGGCGCTCCGCGCTACGGTGGGAAAAAAATACTTGCATTTAATTCAAACCGTAAAACGTCGACGTTATCATCAAGTGACGTTTTGATCAAAACGCCAATTTCATAACTTGTGTCTGCATGGAAATGTCAGCACTCGACTGTATCTAGAACCCTTACCTGATGTATTCTGCATTCTGCAATATCGGTGTTGACCTTACTTTTCATTATTCTAATCGCTGAATTTTCTTTGATAGAAAGACGATATAAACGAAATGGTTTAGTTCACTCACACTTTACACTTACACTTGCACTCAACAATACCACCCATTGTCGGTTATTTATCTAGGTTTTCGGCTACGTTTATACATAGAGAAAGAGTAGAGATTACAACTCCTGATTATTGCAAGTCCGAGCTAGGAGCAGCCGGTAACGTGGGAAAGGAACAATACGTGAGTAGTGACCCGAAGATTTCCGAAGCTGCGGCCGAGCGGTGCCGAACGAGGAGCTAAGGTGGCAGCTGGCTAAAGACAGCTTTGGAAAGGGGCAGTATTCTTTTGGGGGGGGGGGGATTACTAACTTGTGTCAATGTGTGTGTGACAAAGGGGTAGGTCCCTAGGGAGTTTTGATTCATGTGACACTGACATCCATACAAGCACTACATGTAATTTCTTATTTTAACTGGTGTGAAAATGATTTATAATGAAAATGATTAATAAAATATTTTATTAAAATGTGGACAGTTAAATTTCCACCAGAACATGGTTTTGGGTACTGGAGGGATGGTGTGAGTGTGTGTGTGTGGAGGAATGGTGTAAGCTATTTTTTATGACATCATTTGGGGGGGGGGGCTCTTTTTGTGATAAAAGGAGGGGGAGGGGACGGGGTCTAATTTGGTCAAAATTTGTGTGACATCATTAATGAACAGCCCCAAATCCAAAACTTGGTACAGGAATTGGGGCCTAGGTGTATTTTATCAGGCAGAGGGTGTGATTAAAGTAGGGAAGGTATGTCCAAGGTCAATCTTGGCCGTCTTCTTCTGAATGACCTTTGAGCTGAAGATGTGCACCGAGTGTACAGCAGACTGCCTATGTGCTCTGCTGCAGGAGTACCGTGCTGTGCCGCTTGCGGAATATGTACGAACTACCCGAGCACGTGCTATGTGTACAGCGGGCTGCCTAAGCTATCTCCTGCAGGCGTACCGTAAGGTGGCGCTCCAGATGGCATGGTGGCAAATGTTTTAACCACAGGACGATACATTCGTGCCAACGTACACAAGATTTCTCGGCTCTCTCAGGACCAGAAATGATGACGCACGCAGCACACGCACTTATAAACACTAAAAACAGGAGCGTGGAACTAATCCTTGTTTTTTTTTTGTAACCTCCTAAGGTCAATGGTCAGCACAGCTAGATAAAGGTGTATGTGGGTACAGTCAATCGTGTCTTCCAAAAATAATTTGTGGGTATACGCTCTTTCCTGGGAAAAGTAACTATTGGGAACAAGGGGTCTGGATGCCCGCAGTTGATGCGGTCGGAAACCCGCATTTTCATTTTAAGAGTGTGATTGGAGTATTTTGACGAGGTTTTTGACAAAAGCCTTATAAAAGATGAATGAAAATATTGCAAAATAAGGAAAATATAACAATGTTTATATAATATCTCAATAAATACTACATCATGTCAAATAAAAACTGTGCCCCCCTCGCCGTAGTTACGTCACAGGCAAGAGCCTTTGTAACTGAGCAAATGTGTTGACTGTTGAACCATATTAGTTTCGCCATGGTAGACATAGCACAATAAAGGTATTTTGTTTATAGGTGGCTATATAGGGAGTTTGCTACGCTTAACTGTGTTAGTAAATTTAATACAACTTACTATAATGCTCTGAGAATACAACTTATTAAACCAACGACACATTCGGCTACATCACATGTGTTTTGCTGAGCCTGAGGTTGACACCATTAGGAGAATACTGTAAGAAATACACTTTGTCCTAAGTAGCATTCTTTATAATCCACAGACGTTGTGTGTGCCGTCCACGGTGGCACATACGATTAGGGCGCTGGTCCGAAGTGTATGGCTCTACGAGGACGTGGGTTCGAATCCCGCATAAGGCATGGGAAATTTTGTAATTGTCCTTCACCCTCATCTATCGCCACTCAAGGCCAGCGGTTTAGCCAAGGTCGTTTAACCGGTTCCTTCACTCGAACACCGAAGTTAAGCAGCCTTCGAGCGTGGTTAGGGGTAGAGTGGGTGACCGCTCTACCCTGAAAATCACGTATATCGCTGGTTAGAGCAGATGGAGGGTTCGAGAGCTAGTGTAACGGCTTCGTTCTCCTCGATGTCTGCTTGTCAGTCCAGGTTAGTCGAGGAACCTTTATGACTGTCAAAGTTACACCGTCCTTTCGGATGGGACGTTAAGCCGTTGGTCCCCTTGGTACTTTTCGAAAGGAGTAGGCTACGTGACGGTACCGGGTTTCCCCTCCTCCCTTCTGTTCATACTTCATCCTCATCTATCACCACTCATCGTCTCGATCAGTGGCGAAGCGTCCTATGAGACAATGAGACAATGTCTACCCTGTACAAAAATTCCTTGTATGCCCTTGTATAGAATGTTATAATTTATTTTCTAATACAAGTTGGTTTTCGTGTCCCTTGGAAGTTTGAATTGACGCGGTGACTGAGTGGAACAGCTCGCAACACCACTGTCGTGCCATCTATCGTTGCAATTTGAAACTGGTGGTAGGGGCGGTATTGGGAACTTATGATTTGACTGACATTCGGGAGACACAGGCAGAGACATTTCAAGCCTGCGCATGCTCAGAGCCCTATTTTCGTCGTTTTTCCAAGAATCTGAAGGGGAAGTAGGAGTCATGTCTCGGTGGTTCAAGACGCTTGAGGGTTGGCGGTTGGTGATGGTTGGAGGGTGTTGGGGTGGGTTGGGTTGGTTTCCCTCCCTCTCGCCCGCGTAAAAGGTTGAACACGTGCTGTTCTATTCATGCCATGTGCTCACAATTTTTAAGTGAAGTAATCGACAAATCATCAAGTTGACCGGTCGTTTGATAAGGGAAATTATGATATGTTATGTCCATGGCATAAATAATTTGATACTGTTACCAAAATGTACACTATTGATATTTTACTAAGAAATCGCGCTGCTGAAATAGCGACTTTAAAAACACATTACAAACGTTTAACTTTACGCCCGTCTTTCCACTCGGACTGAATGAGTTAGGCATAGACATATCATGCATTGTCCCCCCCCCCGAACGTTT
The DNA here is from genome assembly GCA_024449915.1 of Sweltsa coloradensis. Taxonomy (NCBI): domain Eukaryota; kingdom Metazoa; phylum Arthropoda; class Insecta; order Plecoptera; family Chloroperlidae; genus Sweltsa; species Sweltsa coloradensis. The sequence continues at coordinate 240,309 of JAMZAV010000314.1, forward strand.
TTTGATTATATTACGAAATATTAAAAACAATATTATCAAAGATTAAACTTTATATCATATTTGCTTTACTATTATTTTTGTCTACCCTAACTTCAAGACCACGCTTCGCCACTGGTCTCGATAGCCAAAGTGCATTAATATAAGACGTTAAGCAATATCCAATCAATCAATCATCGCCACTCATCGTCTCGAATAATCTTAGTGCATTACTATGAGACGTTCAGCAACACAATCATCTTAATCACTATCATCAAAGCCTTGTAAAGTTAGTTTTAATTCACTTATCCAACCAATAGGCAATAAGCAACACTCTACAAAAAAATTAATTGACCGCGAGGTCAAACACACCAATCCAAAGGTTTTCCAGGAAATCAACAAACTGATAATTAAAAATGTAAATTAATACAAAAGTCGTAGTCAAGGTGGCTACTTAACAATTCGTATTTGTGAGGTTCATATTTTAATCAGTGGGTAGTTTCATGGGCATGACTTTATAATTTCTATATTTGCAATGATTTACCTGTCACGTTCCCTAAACAACCTGTGGAATGGTGTGTTTGTACATCAGTTCAATTTATTTGTTTAGTTGTTTAGGTAGTGTTTCTAGTTTATTATATGATTAGTATCCCGTCTGAAGCTAGAAAATTTACAAAATCACCAAAGTCCAGTTTTGAAGGAAGCCTGTGTAAGAAACATTGATGCAAAATGTTTAGAATATGTGAAAACAGTGTCATATCCCCCGTCTGGACCCGGGGTAGAAGTTGGGTCAAAGCTTGACTCTGCTAATCGTAAAAGGCGAGGACATTGATAAAGTCCGTCTCCCCTAAACTAAAGTCGATCTTTGGCGGTCGTAGTCGGAGACCTTGCTCCTTTCCCTTGACGACCTCCCCGACGACGACGACGACAACCATGATAAAGACGATGACGATCACGACGTGAGAATCCCACCATTTCTCCCCTACCCATGGCTGGTTCTGACCAGCATGTGATTTTCTTTCCCATATCCCTTAGGCTAGAGTAGCGCATTATAGGCCTACCCTAACAGTTAACGCGCCCTTAATCCAAATTAACTCAAAAAACTTATATTTCATATCTCCACTGGCTTACCTACTTAAGTATAATCCACACGGGTTCTTAAGTAAGTAAGCTTATGTCACATACATAAGTAGATATAAGTAGACAGTGGAGACATAGGGGAGAGACAAGCATTTCTTCGTGGTAAACACAGGCAAGACACAGCCTCCTAGTATGACCATCGCTTCGAGTCACCGCCTTCTAGGAGTATGAAGGTCAAGGTCACCGCCATCTAGAGACTCACTGGTTTCGTTTTGTTGCAGGGATCTGCCGGATAACTTCACGATTCGGTCGAGGGTAACCTTGTAAGAAAGAAATTCCTAATTCTTGAACTTCTAGTCTAACAACTAACTGACTTGGCAACACTGCAAGTCTTCTAACCCCTCATGCTCGCTAGCTTACTCTAGGTTACTCTCTATCAATCTGTACTTGTGTAATATAAACATTGTACTACGTCTTCTTTGTGTTTCTATCAACGCAACTGATCAAAGTCACAACACTTAAAACGCTAACTTTGTACTTCCTGGTGATTTCCAGTTATTGCTTTGAACCAAGGACAAATACTTATGTGAGAAACTTTATTAACGATTTTATATTACTTCTCAAACAAGAAATTGTGTTGTGACTTTGCCAAGAACAAAATACTGTTTTAATAATTATCTCCTACAGCTAACAAGGTACGATTATGATGAAGAAAATTAAAAATTTAATTTGAAAGTATACTTCAGAAAAATGTTGAACAAAATTAAATATTTGAAGATTTTTTCATTCATGATCCTACCTTGATAATTTCTCAATTTATGTACAAAGACCATCTTTACGATTCTTTATTTGCTTTCAACCAAAGTGTACATGTACGAGCGGTGTACATATGCACATAAACACACACAAACACGCTCATACATAGATGTTTGCTCTTGCTTATAAACATTGATTCCAACAAGCATATCGTTTAAGAATTTATATAATACATTACAAAATTTTGTATATATATTTTTTTTTAATCCACAAGGCGTTTTGAAATAATTTCATATACTTGCTACTACAACTACTAATATTATTACTACTACTATTATTATTGCTCCTACTTGTCATTTCTTGTTTTTTTTTATATTTTAAACTAATCAGTTTCTTTAATATTATCAAAACGCATTACAATTTATAATAAAATATGGTAGATGTTAACGTTTTGTATTTTTTAAATAAACAATTATTTGTAAAGGTCCGGGTTAAAAAATATTTACTTATGTATTATTGTCAAAAATATTTTCCCTTCTTAGGTAAATAAAAACGCACTTAAGACTTGTATTTTCTTATCGATTACAATACTAATGCATCCAACACAACCTAAACAAAGTGGAATCATGGTTTGTAAGCATATTCTTGATGTGTGACTTGCCAACATTGGATGCCTTGATCTGTCTAGATGGATGCCCCCATACTAAGTGCACAATCCAAGCATCAGCATGACGAGCAAGCTACGTGCCAGACTGTTTGTGCCATGACTGTACCTGCAACAAGTGTTTTCAATCTTTTGGTGTTTTCTGTAATCAATGTTTAATGTGTATGTTTCTGTGTGTATGTTAAATAGCTTATTATGTGAATATTTTAATGTGTATGTTATTTTACATTGATGTCTAGTAAACATACATAAACTCACATGCAATTGAAGATAAATGAAAACTTGAACCACATGCAAATACATAAGTTAACTTTAAACTTCACACTGACAAATTTACAAACTGTATTTTTTAATTATGTCTAAATTTGAAGGGGTTCTAATTCAAATATTGATCGAGTCCTTTTGTCCAGCATTTTGGTAACTGATATATAATCAAATCAGTATTGTATTAATTCACCTGTCTTCTTAACAGTACGTCAAACTATAACAACGCTTAAATTAACCTTATCTTAACATTTCTCAAATAGTAAATATGATCAGTTTTGTACAACATTTAACGTCTCATTAAATCTAAGACGCAAAATAATGTGCATGGTATTTAAAGCATGATTTAGTGATATTATTTTAATGTAGACATAAATTTGAATAACATTACATTAAAATTAATTAATTTAATGAAATATTTAACAACACAAATTCCAGAGCAGCCTATTCTTACTGAAACGATACGCAGTAATATAGACAATCCAGTGAAGGTTCATGCCCAGGGATTATTTATTAGATACAAACCCAAAACTGTGTATTACTGAGAAACATATTTACTCAGAGTTATCGCTGATGCAGACTAAACACTTAAACGCGTTGACATTTACGTAATCTTGGTTTTATTTACTGTCTTCCTTGAAAAACAATTTTAATAACTTAATATGATAGATATTTAATAAATAGGACATAAGTACATGCACTATGTAACTATGTAATACCATTATTACAATCGTAACCAACTCATAAGTCGGTCTAGTGTTTCTAGATCAGCGCATCGCATATTATGACGAGACACTAGAAATCCATCATGAGAATTACAAGTGCTCATCTGGCTGTCTCAACAATACAACCCCCTCTCTGTCTCTCTCGCCTTCCATCACCATAGCAACCGTACATACACAGTGGTGCGACACCACCGTTAATGAAAAGGAAACATTGTTCCAACATTGAAGTGATCTGAAACAATACGTCGTCTCGGATGATGGAATCTACATACAGATGTGATAGCTTTGTGGTGCAGTATAACTCAAACCGAGATAGGCGTTGTTCTCAAGAGCTCAGAATGCGAATCAGACACAAATGGAAACCTAGAATAAAACCAGGGCGTTGTGTTATGCCTAACAAAAAATGTTATTTACTCTAGAAGCAAGCAAGAAATGTTTTGATTTAATTTAATGACATTTTCGTTGTCTTAGTTCATCGCAACAAAAATGCCGGATTTCGAATATCTCAAGTTCAAAATAATTATGTAGTTGTACTATAAAAACAAGTACGCTTATGGGGTGTCTAAAATAGGAAGCGAAGCTATTTATTCAAAAGGCTGTCAAGAAGAACATACAAAAAACTATCAAACATTGTAATCTCTTGGTGGAGGTGCCAAATATACAAAAAAAATTGCCGTTTTATAAGAGGTTAGAACGGAATAATTACGATGAATATAGGTCTTCGCTCCCAAATATATTTGGATCCATTTATTGGATGAGCGTAGCGAGCGATGCAAAGATTCCATTCAACTACACTGGAGAAAAAAATCCGGAATGTTTTTTTTTTTGTATTTTTGTGTGTTTGTCCACACGATTCCGGCTAAACCGATACTCCGATTGCGATGAAATTTTATGGAGGCCTTCGAAATCTCTGAACTTAGAACTGACACGTTTTTGAGCGCAATCGAAATTTTTTTCTATGAAAATCGCAATTTTACGATTTTTTTCGATTTTTAAAAAATTTCTTCGACTTTGAACACTACATGCTTTATCCGATTTTAATGATTTTGCACAGAATCTTTATTTTATGAATAAGATATTCTTGTGAAATTTGAGCGCAATTGAAAAAATATTTATCATAAAAATCGAAATTTTACGGGTTTTTTCTTTTTTTAAGCAATTCTTTGACTTATAACACCTACATGCTTTATCCGATTGAAATGATTTTTCGCAGAACCTTAATTTTATGAATTAATATATTATTGTTAAATTTGAGCGCAATCGAGAAATTATTTCTTATAAAAATTTCAATTTTACGATTTTTTTTAACAATTACGATTTATAAAAAAAGAAAACAAGAAAATAAAGTAAATTCTTTATTTTATTTTATTTAATTTAAAAAAATTTCAATTTAATAATGATTTTCCACAGAACAACAGAAAATTCCCATAACACATGGCAGCTCAATGCACCAATTACGCTCATCCAACAACGCGGCGGGACTTGCGTTTTCCTAGTTGTAAAAACATTTAAAAACACTATTTGCTCTTTTGGGTTCTTAGACATAATTTTTTCGGGACCGGGGGCATAAATTTAAATGATTAATTGATTTTGCATAATTATGTTTTGAACACGAATCACTTTATATTTCTGATATCTTATTAATTCGTGTTTTCTGAAAGGTTCAGTTTCGTAATGTTATATTCAATTCAAAGTATATCGGTAATTAACACAAACACAACCGTTAGATAAGGCGCTAGACGGTCGATTCCATTCACCGGCAATCCTGTACGAAGTCTTTCTCGGTCACAGCTGAATACGGTCACATACACACATTCTTTCCCAAGTATACAAAAATCTGTTTTCACTGGTACCTAGTTCATCCCCTCGGGAAAACCCACGAAACAATTATATTTTGGTCCATTTCAAGAACAATTTATTGTAAAACGTTTAACGTAAAACTAATATGTTCAATAATATAATATTCTTCCCAAGAGGCCCGCGACCTTGAAGCCGACATTTTGTTTTAAGGTCGGCACTTCTAGCAACCCATGACCTTGAATACAACTAATTAGTTACGCAAGTGTGAACTGGCTCTATCGCTAATCTCTTGTTACGCTCTCGATCTAACTGTATCGCAGTGAAACAATGGCAAACCACTGCATTGTCTGTGAAGATAAATACCTTAAGACTAGAAGCAGATTGAGTCTAATATTGTATTTGATGTAGTTAAACAGTTGAAGACATAACACGATAATGCCTTTGTCTTGAAAGGGAGCATTGTCATAACGTGATTGCGAATTAATCCAATATCAAGCTTAGCACACAGCTAAGCGCTTATTGGAGGCTAAATTAATAACAGCGCCTCGTGTAGTGCGAGCTAGAAGCTCCGAACCGCTAGAGACGTTGTAATAATGCGGTTGAGTGCGGCAACTTTACACGTGAAAGGAAATGAAGATGTTTTGTCATAAGGGAAATAAACCAATTAATGTAGTGTTAGGTTTTTGAAATGGGGGTAAAATGTATAATATTTATGTAGAATATTATTAAATTACATATAATGTCGAATATTTTATTGTAAGTTGAAGCAATGTAGAATAGTTGTAGTTACAACTAGAGAAACAAAAGTTTACAATGGTTGATAAAAAGCAGGACTTGTTAACCGGAAGTGGATAAAAAACATACACAGAGCAATACACGGTTAAAACTACAAGGCACTCACCCACTGCGTCGCACAAGAGAGATTAATTTCACATACAGTCACGATGTACGAAACCAGACTATGTTTTATCTAGACAAGTCGAAGAATCAACCTTGTCAATTAGTGACGGTTCTGTGAACAAGTTGTGAGAAGTGTTTAAAATAACATAATATATCACAACAGACTTGATTGGCTGTATTTGGAAATAAAATCTAAAAATTGTTTTTAAAACTAGCAAGGTTTGTAAAAAATAAATTACTATTCTTCGCGTACCATTTAAAGCAAATACAGACGTTAGTTCGAGGGCAATTAGTAAAGCAATTCTGTATCTAAAAAGTAATCTGTTGTTTCAAAATTGGAAAACAATGCACAATTAAGCTGTGATTGCTTTTTAAAGTAAGCTCCCGTCTATTTTAAACTTAAATTCATTACAAACTTTTATTCTAATTAGTATCTTTAAACATAATGCACAATGACAAATTTCTTAAATAAAAATGAAACGAACATCATTCTAAGTGTTTGTATAATATACACGCAAATATAGTTTTAAATGCAAAATTTGCATCTTCTAACATTGCAAACATATTGTAGAAAAAAATCGATATAATCTTTCTTAATTTAAAAGCTAATGTAATTTAAGTTCAATAACATGAAAAGTATAATACACGATAAATGGGACGTTTAATATCAAATTCAGGCTATATACACTATTACAAACAAAATTAAAAACGCACAAAATGTGAGAGCTCATTGTATATATTTAGTAGACTCATCTCACAAATGGTATTAATATATATACTACGTCGTCAACTCTTAAAATCAACATTTTCTTGTACGCATTGTGATTGTATTTTCTAACGCCTCTCTTTTTTCAGGCCACTCGCTCCATATTACAAGTACATCGAGCAAGAAAGAGACTACATATGTTCCAAGCCAGATGACAACGGGATGCACATGTGTGCCGATCTACCGCCGTTCAGAGAGGGAGACATGATCTGTAACGGGTAGGTGACACACGCACACGCACACGCACACGCACACGCACACGCACACGCACATCTACACACACGCGTGTGTTAACAATCTTTTACCTACCAACCACCACACAACAAAATAGCGCTTAAATTTTGCAACCAAAAATATTGGTAAAATATTGTCTAACTTATTGGATGAGCGAAGCGAAGATTCCATTTCACTACACTGGAGAAAAAAATCCGGAATGTTTTTTTTTCTTTCTTTTTTTCTGTTTGTATTTTTGTGTGTTTGTTAACACGATTCCGGCTAAACCGATACTCCAATTGCGATGAAATTTTCTGGAGGCATTCGAAATCTCTGAACTTAGAACTGCCACGTTTTTTTAGCACGATCGAAAAGTTATTTCTTATGAAAATCGCAATTTTACGATTTTTTTAATTTAAAAACAAAATCGACCTATAACACCTACATGCTTTATCTCGATTGTAATGATATTTTCACAGAACCTTACTTGTATGAATTAATATATTCGTGTGAAATGTGAGCGCAATCGAAAAATTATTTCTCATGAAAATCGCAATTTTACGCTTTTTTCGTTTAAAAAATACGCTCATCCAACAACGCGCCTAAAAAAGCGTTTACGAAGCTTCCTACTATATTATAGATGCACGAGATGTACCATCTCAAATTTGCGGATATTCATTTGAATAACCATAGGCTAATTGGCCCATGAATTGTAAATTGTTAACAACGTCATTATAACAGCCGCGCATGCAATGCTAAAAGCCAGTTGCTTCTGCAGACTTTATTAGTTTGATGTGTCAACATGGGCACACGCTTTCATAAACGCGTAAAAGTGCGTTAGCCCAACAAGAAATGAGAAACTTTACAATCTCACATTGAAGCTCGCAGAATCGTTTGCAAAGTATAGATCTTAAAATGTCAATAAACTTTACAAAATCACTTGTAAATTGAGTTGTTATGTAACTGTAAAGTTCCGCTTATAAAATTGAACTATGCATATGTTCATCTCCTTCTTTGAGAATTTCTCGCACGAGTATATTTTAATTGGATGAGTTGTATGAAGTTAGAAAGGTTTTGAAACGTACGCGTTGTTGAACCAAGTCAGTATAATGTATGTCAGTTGAGGTTGTGTAAGAGAATTCATATTGAGATTTGGTGAGGCTTTAACCTGTCTACGTGTGGCATGGGTAGGTATAGCAGGTCTTGTAAGAACTAAATGCATCTTACTTTTGTAAGAAATACAAAAAACTAATTCACATATATTTGGATATGTAATGACCATCATGTCGTTAACCATAATCCAAGACTCATATTTTCCATTGTTGTAGCTAATTTTGTAAGAGAAACAAAATAACATGTAATATTGATCATAATAATTTTTGTTATCCATTACGGTATCCTATTTTACGTTGTTGAGAAAAATATATTTAAAAAACTATGATTCTGAGTTTAGACTCAGAATTAGTACTTACTTTTTTGATCAATGGATCACAATATTTTGGACTTTTTCTCATATTTTAAAAACATTTGCTCAACATTGAGACTTAAACAGTAAATGTTAAATTCAAACTCCCTATTTTGACAAATTTCAAGTAGAATTACAATCACAACTATTTAAACTGCGCATTTTGGTCCACACTTCTCTTGCGAAATAGGACGGGAACTGTCTGTTAACATCTGGTGCACTGATATAACTTGATCAAATTGGTTACAAAACAAAACGATATTCTACAATACTTAAAAGTGTCGATCCCTTTTAAAATCTTGCATCTTCTTTACTCAACAGGACTGCATTACCATTCCACAACAACCTTCCCACGGCCAACAGCTGCGTCAACTGGAACCAGTACTACACCGAGTGTACAGCGTCTTCCTTGAACCCTTTCCAGGGTACGATCTCCTTCGACAACATCGGGCTGGCCTGGGTAGCCATATTCCTGGTGAGCAGAGTTGTTCCGAATTCTTCTTTTTTAAACTGAGTTAACGTCTATCCTTTATTTGTATTTTACTACATTTTTCTGGAATAACCTTCCCTATGCATGCGATCTAGATATGATTGAATTCCAGCCTCAACCTAGCTGTGAGGGCGTGTTTATTGCAAATTACCTGACGACTTCATCGGGATTTGATTTTTATATACTTTAACGGGAATGTATCTGCTTTTGTCCATGTAGTTGTAGTCCGTTGTCCATGAAAGTATATATCCTGCTGGCTTAACTCGAGCTATGTCTGGCTTCTTCTAGCTACTACTAGCCTAGTTTCATCCAGCTATGACTGGTTAAGTCTAGCGCTATCTAAACCGGCAATAATCCTTCTATTGCTAGCCTGTGCTAGCTAGCATAATTCTAGCCATTGCTTCTAGCCTAGCTGTATCCTACTAGGACTAGCTAGTTCTAGCTCAGCTCTTGTCATGTCTAGCTGCCTCTAGCTAATTCTAGCCTTGCTTCAACTGTCTGGCAACTAGCTCTAGCTAAATCGGCAATAATACTGCTATTGCTAGCCTGTGCTAGCCAACTTAATTCTAGCCGTTGTTTACTGCTTCTCTCCTAGTTACCCAGTTCTAGCTCCTGCCATGTCTAGCTGTTCCTAGCTAATTCAGGCCTAGCCGTATCGGCTACGTCTGGCCAATTTTAGCCCCATCCCTACTAAAAATTCTAGCCATCTTTCTCCTGACATTTTTCTAGCTAGTAATTCTAGAATTAGGCTGGCTAACAAAGGATAGCATTAGAAGGATTATTGCTGCTTTAGCTAGAGAAGATACTAATTGGGGCGATTAGATACTAATTGGGGCGATTTACGTTCATGAACAGTCGGACGACAGACATGAATCCTACGAAGGGTCCATGTCTGTGTATGGACGGGATTTGAGGCGAGGACTTGGACAATGCAAATAAACCGCCAAGATTTGAGTAGTAAATCAGTGTCCTCTTGACTCTAAGCCGCGCATCTACGGGACCGTGGAATGTTGACACAGGTTTCGAGGCCCGGCGGGAAATGAAGTTAATGCTTCGTGCAAACAAGACCTCCTTGTTGTAGATGCCAGGGTTTAACTTCACTCATTGATTTCTCTAAAAGCAATCGTCTGCACTTTACGACTCTGTCGTGTTAGCGCTGCTCAGTCGCAGCACGAAGAATTTTATAGTACAAAATACCGGCACTCAAAATTGTTTTGTACCTTAACACTGAAAAATTATTAATTTGTTTTAGAATTTCAGAATATTTGTTAAAATATTGATTTTAAGAAAATGTCTGATTTTGGATTTCAACTTATAACAGAAAAAACAAATTTGAGTTTGCTTTCGAAAATTAGGTTTATTTTGTTTAGGATTTTTTCCACGTGTTCAATATAAATCTACAAAGCGAACAGAATATCTGGAACATCCCGGAACATGGTGTATTTTTGTGTTTTAATAAACAATTTGATTTTTTTCCAATCCAAAAATCCTCCTAATCATTATAATTCATTGGGGGTGGGCTAATTCTTTATTTTCCGTACAAAACAAATCAGCTTTTTACCCGCGAAATAGAAAATGGTAGGATATATGTATCTCACTGTCCTAACAAATCTATTTACGCCAACTTAGTATTCAAACATTGTATACCTCGTATATAATACAAAATAATGTAGTGCAAGCTGTGTTGGGTTAAAATATTCTGTATATAAACGATATTGCAATTTGTTCGTGATGGAATTATGGTCGCTGTGCATGGCCGCTGTGCATTGGATATTCATTTAGTGATGTAGTTTCATTCGCTGACATATCTGGTTATATCGCGTGCAGAGAAAGAATTGGTTTCCGGCACGTAACCTCGTTTAAAGAGTCAAGTCTTCATGGGCTCGTTGCATGTAGACTAAACCATCAGTCGACAATTTCATTGTTTGTAGATGGTATCTCAATTCCACAAGACAATTTACTTCTTGCAAACAATCACTGTAGGCCTACTTCATTCTAAGCTTAAAAATAACTAGTTCCCGTTACTGTTATATATTGCAAACCATGTAAATTGATGACGAACTTATACGTCACGTCATCGGCGACCTTAAGTACTAAATACCATACTAATCGGCATACATTAATGCATATATTAAATACAAAGTACAAATCAGAGTGGGGAAACAAAACTGGCGAAATTCAAAAACATTTGTGAGAATATTATGCTCGGATACGGGAAAATTAATGGGATGAATTTTGAAGGAATTCACTTTAATTAAAGTTAAGTGTTCTTGTTCTTCTCCTTAGGCCCGCACTGCACATAACCTTCTAATCAATGAGCTTCATAGTAAGTGTGCCTTATTAGTTATATACAACCATTGAAATTGTTTAATTCCCTGAAGTTAAGGGTGAAATTCAGTCTCCTGCTGATTGTCTACAAACTGAATGGGGCAAATCATCACTAGTCTTGCTTTTGTATGAAGTTCCTGGTCAAACAAAAGTTTTGAAACAAGGGCAATGTTGATAAAAGCAGACAACAGAATCTATCGATGAGTTTGTGATTGAGCGTCGAACAGCTCTAATTTTAACATTACCTTCATCATAACCATCCATCATTGAACCATAGCTGTCATTAAATGTATGCTCGCAGTCGAACCCCTTGTAACAAGTTTTAATTAAAACACTAATCGAACATAAATTATACAGGTATGTTTGAATTCCAATGAGGATAATTGTTCAAACTATTCTATGATATTTGTACGTGTATGACACAGGGGACACATCACGTGCTTTTAGCGCCATTAAGAACATCAGTGGTTTTAGGTGTTGTAACCGGTAATAATGATACGAGTAGGCTAACTGTGTATTTCACAGTACAATACAAGAATTTTAGAAAAGCTCTAGTGGCTCAGTTTTGAAAACCTTTGGGCGACTGGTGGGCAACAAATGCAACTTCAAGCTACCCGGCACCTCCACCATAATAAACACTCAAACTGAAATTTGAAGAAATCGATCTATCCTCCTTTGTAAATCAGTTTTATAACTGAATAGGATAGACGTTAAATAAATAAATAAATAAATAAAAAAAATACAGCATTAAGGATCTGCACGTTTCCAAAATTCTATATCCTCGATCAAGTTTTAAGTATTTTAATTTGATTTTTTCGTCTTTTAAATTTCGATGTGGAGTCGATATCGAAAATATTCTCACAAGTCGATATAGTATCAAAATATTGATATCTTTGTCCAGACCTAAATTCATATACACATGCCTACCAGTGCCATCTTTCTTCAAGGTTCATGTTTTTGGGTTATTATGTTCAACACAATAATATTTAACATCTATAGTAGGCTAGATCCCCAGTCTTGGTCCACTTCCGTGACAATTTGAAGCCATCTTGAATAGGTCAGTTCTATGTTAAATTAGGTTGTAGTGATTTGCCCAAATATTTTTCAAGATGGCTGTCAGGTTGACAGATATTAGCCATTAACACCATATAATTACTAAATTCCCTTATGCAATAAATTCTTATTGTTTCTGTTTGTTCATTCCCATGCTGCACAAGTTAAAACCATATCAAAACAATCCAGAAAAATACTTAATCCCATTTTAAACATAATGTCAAGCATAAATTGAAACGCCAAATCGCCATCTTGAATAGGTCAGATTGACGCTTCAATTTGCTACGCTCGCGCCTGTACGGACGTATTTGAGACTGGGGGTCTAGCCTGCTATAGGTGTTCGATATCATTGGTTCAACCTATATAGTTTATCACTGCAGTAGGCAACAACGTTTATTTAGAGACAACCTCGGACGGCCATGTTGCCGCGACGTCACGAGACCGCATCAATAGAGTTCCAGATGAGAAATGTACGAGCATTTAAACCCACATCCATCGAGAATCCTGAGGAAAGTTAATCACAGTAATAACTCTTGACAACGTCATCAATCATACTTGACACGTCACATCCGTAAAGAGTTTCATTCAATTAACTTCGCGGTACAGTCTGAACAAGAAGGCCAAGACAGTTGCTGAATGTGACGTTTCATAAGAGCAAATTCAGACATTCACAATGATAAAGCGTTCTCGCGATTCTTTACCTTTCATATTGTTTTACCTTTTATTGTAACCGTAGTATATTTATATACACATTTAATTAATTATTTATTAACTTAACGTCTAGCAGTTATAAAAACTAATTTACGAAGGAGTAGGACAACTAAATAATGAAGTTCGTACATGCACACAAAATAATCAACTGTAATTGAGCAAAGTTTGAAGTTATAATATTACGACATCAATGAATAATAAGTCAACGATTTTAACATAACATATATTTAAATTGGTATCAAAAATATAAAGTGAAATTAGTTAAAATTATTCAAATATAAATAAGGGAAAAAAAGAAAAAAGAAAAAGAAAAAAGTTTAAAAACGTCAAAAAAGATAAACGAATAGAAAAAACTGGTTTCTTAAATGGTCCATTTGCTCTTCCTTCACCAAACTGGTTCACATAAAACAATGGGAATCAATAGATGTGGGGGTGAGATTCCAATCTATTTATATTTTTTTAAATTGTCAAGACTTGAAAATTGCTGACAGTAGATAACTTGTTTAATAGAACGTGCAAGCTTTTGTTTCAGCTCGACGTTTCGCAACCACTGTGGATAGCATCATCAGAACCCCCATGCCCAACGATATTCCCACCCACACAATGAATTAATTTTCTCTAGGAATCTTACCTGAACCTGAACTAAACTTATCCTGTTGAATGGTATAATCATGACGCAAACGTTCTTCTGTTCACAGGTTATCAGTTTGGAGGGATGGACTGACATAATGTATTACGTGCAAGACGCCCACTCGTTCTGGGATTGGATATATTTCGTACTTTTGATTGTTGTAAGTACAACCTGAACAATTCACACTATCTTTCAGTAGTTTATTTGCCTCGTGTGTTTCACTTCTTAGTCCATGACTGAGTCCCATTCAAGAAAGTAGATCTCAATCCAAGTAGAATTCCCGTAGCAACTATCTAGCGTTGTCTCGTAGTTTTGGCAACACGAAGGTCCGAAAAGTGTTTACACACTGGACTAAACGTGGTTTTGAAATCATATTATACTATAGTGGTACCAACGAAAGAATGCAGATTACTCGAAGTTGTTTTCCCAACATAACAACTTCGTCAACTCATTCACGCTAGCTCAGCGTGGATCTAGCACGTGGAGGAACTCCGTGATCTAGCACAGATAATCTTTGCTTGTGTTGGTAAAAGATATATCTATTTCATACACAAAGGCGACATTCCTTTTACCGCGCATTCATACTAACCCCACCACTACAAAACATCTGCATTCATTCGTTGAAGCTAGTATATTACTGTCGTTTTTCACCCCCATTTCTTAATTACTCCTATCAAGACGCATTATTATTGCACCAAATATTATCAAAGACTAGTAACTGCATATCGCTATCGCAATATCCTAATTTTCGTGTGAATGATAGCTCAGTCCTAGTCTAAACCCTACCCTATAGAGCGTGTCGAGTACAGTGGACCTGATGGTCAAATGCAACAGGTGCAGCCTATCGAAGCGGTCAATTGTTTCAGATCGGGTCATTCTTCATGATCAACCTGTGCCTGGTCGTGATAGCGACACAGTTCGCCGAGACGAAGAAGAGAGAGATGGAGAGAATGCGGCTGGAGAGGGAGAGGTTTAGATCCACCAGCACCCTGGCGTCGTCCACCAACAACTCGGAGCCCAACTCGTGCTACGCGGAAATAGTCAAGTGAGTGTCACGTGACTTTCACTAAAACATGGACGCACGAGTGTTTACTGTTGGATGCATAAATCATTAGGCCTACATGCATGTTATTGATTTTGGGATGGGAAATATGTTATGTAATTATTCAAATTATCATAGCAATTTTTTAAGTTTATGTTTTTACTATCCGAAAATGTCCGGGACCTTAAAATAAATATAAAATGTTCCTATTTTAACAAATCATCTACGGCTAGTATGATAGTCACGTCGTGTTTGCTTCAGATGTTTCCATTCAGCAATGCCCTTTATAAATTGTTCCGTAATATAATGTTTATTTTTTATTTTTGCAGTTTTTGTAATACAATTTATTGGCTAATTATATTGAGTTTTAGAACAAAGTTAATGCATCATTTCCGGTGATAATATTTAACCAATAAATGATTAGTTACATCAGTTTTATTCTGCTTGTCACACTAACAAGTTCGTACGTTTGCAGATACGTCGCTCATTTGTATCGCCGAAGCAAACGGAGATTCTTGAAGAAGTTCCGCCTGTACAAGTATCAACGTCAACAGAAACAGGAACAGAAACTCTTGTCGGCCGGGGGTGGAGGTGGCGTCGGCTCCACCCCCGGCGTCATGACTCTACACCAATACCACCACAACAGCGGCGGGCCAGGTAACCAATCAATCATCTCTCGTCGCATCTACATTTAGCTGACACAAAAGCCTAGACAAAGAACATTCTTCTGCGAAGACCAAAACTATTTTTTATACATACGCTTAATATGAATTTCTGCAAAAAAAAAACTCCCCTCAAAAAGTTTATCATTTGAATGGTTAATTTTTTTACTGTTGCTTACACATACCTTTGAAAATGCAATGAGATATTTTGAAATGTGTATCTTAAATATCTTGCGTTCTACGCTTTATTTTCTTATACCGGTGAAAATACTGTTCACGTACTGGCAAATGTGAAAATTCGTAGAGCACAAGATATTAAAGATATACATGCCAAATTTACTCGTTGCATTGTCAAAGGTTAGTGTAAGCAACAATACAAAAATTAAATCTATCAAATGGTATACTTTTTGAGGGGAGTTGCGGACCTTTTTTTTTTTTTTAAAATCCTTTTTACAGAAATGCATCATCCAAAAAATAAATGAAAAATAGTTTTTGTCTTCTCAAAAGACTACAAAAGCTGATGTTCCTTCTCCGAAATTACTATGCAAATTTTTTTGAAAATGTTTTTTGGCGATAGATACCCCTCAATCAGTCTTTTCTCGGTAAAACAAGATACATCAGTACAGGCGACTACCTTCTCTTCCTATAGACGGTGGTCGATGTCACAACCATTCTCACCAGCACCACCAACACAACCACCAACACTCTCGTCACCACCACCGCGAGCACGGCTGCGCTGTCCTGGGGGCTGATGCGCAGTCGGTCCCGGCGCAGCCTAGTGCGCAGGCGCCGGAAGACCAACCTGCGCGGAACACCGGCGCGAGACCAGGGGACGCGCACAACAATGCACCGCGCGCCAGTCCAGAGGTACAGTAAATCTTGGAGCATGTTACACCTTAAGTAATGCTATTGAGTACGTTTGTAATACGCTAGGCAACACTCGCATATAAATATCAAGAAACATATAAATTTACAATTTCAGAACAGTAATAACGCAAACACTAGACTCATGCGGAAGGAACATTTATTCATGGCCTATCTTTTGAATGTTGTTCGTATGTGCACTTCTTCCTGCACAGCTGTTTCGATGTTACAGAAACCGATTCTAAAAAACACAACGGAGCTGATAACTTAGAGTTTATAACGAAAGTGCTTCTCTAGAAAAAGCAGTAGATAGTTATGCTTTAGTAAAAGATCATTTCAACTTTAAATAAAAAACGGGAGGTAAGTGGTCGATGTTACACCCACCCATCCCTAGTAATTGGTAACATTGTGTAGAACAAACTTTCCGCTCTCCACCTTAACGTGGCTAGTGCAGCGATGTCGTTCTCCTGTAATTGCACGCTTTATTACACAAAACACACGTGATGGCCAAAACACTGCATCGTGTAATGGTTATAAGCATTACACCCAGAAGTATACACCTATGAGGAACTGCAATAACCGTAAAAGGTAACTATTAAATAAGCGCTCACCGAGTTGTTTCAAATGGCCAAGAGAGCACTTCAAACTAACGACGGAGATACTGGTCTCAAATTCCAATTGGAGAAAACTTCTTTATTGCTCTCACATCTTCTTATTGCCACAAAGTTAGAAAACACGTGAGGTTCAATGTAGCGAACACATGAAGAGGTGGGGGGAAGTAATGAGTGCATCATACACTTTGAGTTTTGTGTTCCGGACCAACCCCCTCACCCCCGCGACCCCCTCACTCCTCTGCTGGCAAAGGGTGGGGGTGGAAGGGGGGCAACTAAAAAGTGCCATCATACACTTTGAGTTTTGTGTTCCAGGTGACAGACATAGACCCCCTCAGCCCCCGGCGACCCCCCTCACTCCTCCGCGTCCCCTCCGCGGGCAGTGGGTGGGGGGACGCAACAAGTGGCAGCGAGGTAAGTAAACTTTGCGGAAAGTTTTAACAACTTGAACGATCCAAGCTTGACAATATTTTCTGAAGTTGTTCTATAGTTCCTTCAGTGCTGCGGTCCCAAAAGTTTAAATTTTTCTCGCTATACTTGTTTTGAAACTGTGCTCGGAAATTAACATGAGTTATCTTATAGATGGGTAAACACATAATAATTTCTCCGGCAAAAGATTATAAACTTGAAATCACGACATTGTTAAATGTGAGATGTTCTACAGAAACCCTTAACTTACACATTTTTTTTTTAATAGATTCACATTATTACTATTGGAAGAGCTCCAAATAATCAACAAAATTGGGGAAAAGTGGGGGGGGGGGATCATGCGTCAGACAATTTCAGTCACACTATTTTTAGAGTAAAACAGTCAAATAGGAGGACTCATATTATTGCATGTATCCATTAATTGAGTCTAGCAAAAAGGATAATTCAATTATATTATTAAATATGTAGAAGGGTTAATATTAATAATATTAATGAGGAGGTTAATATACCAAGGTATATTTTGCATTCCCAAATCGATTTAATATAAACATCGAAAATGGGCTCGTACAGAGGCGTACATGTATTCATTTCTATAAATAAAACTAATTAATTCTTATTAAGAGTCGCCGAAAATCACACCCATCCCACTCCCTCACACCGTATTTGTTCTCCAGCAAGTGTTTCTTGTGCCCAGGGAACCCAGACGGCCCCCCACCTCCTGAGCCCGCCCGGTCTGACCCACCAGCGACGCCGGAGCTCCGTGATGTTCAGCGACGTCGTCTTCCTCCACGGAGGCAGCGGGAGCTCGGGAGAGACCGGGAAGAACGTCTGCTCGAGCGAGAAGATGACGCAGACGGGGGACGGGAACGTCTGGGATGAGCCGTCATCTCAGACTGCGGTGAGGGTTCTTGCAATATGCCTGAAGCGGCAGGATAGACGGCTGGGGAACAAGGGAGAGTCAGGGAGGAAGGACTCTCCACACGGGAAGTGCTTCGTGATCATATATATATTAAACCCAATTACTGGCTGCTACTCTTCAACAACTTGTGACTAGAAATCAATATTAAACAAACTAGTTGTAGCTAGTGTTACACATCTGATCTGAAAATATAAATTTTCAAAAAGTTTTCCCCATCTCTCCTTAACGGAAAAAAATAAAAGTTTTCTCCAACTGGGTGTTGAGCGCCTAGACTCCAGTTCATTGTGTTTTATTTTGGAATGTGTGTCACTGACCTGGGGCCACTAAACCAAATATTCGTATGTATCATATAACCCTTGTAATTGTTTTGTTTAAAAATATGCATTAATAATTATTAACATAGTCAAGTACTTGGCAAAATATAACACAGCCATACCTAGTAAGTTAGGATACTAGAAACAGCAAAGTTGGTTGAAGTAAAACAAATACTAGAATCGTTTGATTTTAATAATGAATTTCACAATTATGTTGGTTTGATGTGAAAGCAATTTGTTCAGAAATTTTCCTCGATTAGGACGCGAACCAAGGACCTTCGCTGGTTTGTACTGACAAGTGTTCTACTAACGACACACAGCTGAAGAAGCTGTTGATTTATGCATACAAATCAAATACTGTGTAGTTAGATGTTGATAACTTTGAATGTTGAATGAAGATGATTAGTTTTGTGAAGATGTAGACATAGTTTAGATAGTCAAGTCACGGCCACAGGCACAGTCTGCAAGGTAAGTACTCTACTAGTTTCGGTGATAGTATCAGCAGAGTCCGCCAAAAGAAAGTTCTCAGGTTAGAAACTTCTTTATCGACGTCTAGTATCAGTCAACGCTTGTTGCCCGCTGTCCGCACAATTTTCGAACAATATAATCGATTAGTAAAGATCACCTACACGCAAAGTAACGCAAAGACACAAAGCTTTATGTGTAGGTTATGATGGACTGCCTTACCGGCTGTCTAGCTAACTATCTATAGGATGTGATGGACTGCCTTACCGACTATATAGCTAACTCTCAATCAGAGTCGATAAAGAAGTTTCCCCCTGGGAACTTCTTATGACCTCTGCTCTCAATTTAATTCTGCATTGAGATTGACTGCATTACCGACTCCTAGCTAACTCTCAACTAATGTCTAGATTATGTGGACTGCATTACCGACTATCTAGCTAACTCTCTAGGATGTGATGGACTGCCTTACCGACTGAATAGCTAGCTCTCTAGGATGTGATGGACTGCCTTACCGACTGCCTAGCTTACTCTCAACTTCATGTCTAGGAATTGCTATGGACTGCGGGGGGATGTTTGGCACCAACGAAGCCATGACGTGTCAAGAGCTCTTAGCCATGAGTGGCGCCTTAGCTGCCTTAGCTGGCTGCAATTACCGACTATCTATAGCTTACTCTCTCGGATGTGATGGACTGCCTTACCGACTGCCTAGCTTACTCTCAACTTCATGTCTAGGTTGTTATGGACTGCGGGGGGATGTTTGGCACCAACGAAGCCATGACGTGTCAAGAGCTCTTAGCCCTGAGTGGTGCCCTTAGTGCTGCCTTACCGACCGGACAGCTAGCGCTGGATTCCTTCTTCTCTTCACTCAGCAAAGGAGGTGATCATGCATAATGTTACCCTTTAATTAAGATATACTATATACAAACATTTCACATCGTGTTTAGATTAGATATACTACATTTAGGGCACATTTAAAATATTTTTTTTTACCCTACTTAAAATTCTACTTATTTATGCATTCTAAAGATTATTAATTTTAAACCAATTACACGAAATATGCTTTACCTTTTAGATAGAACCATGGATGCATACACACAACTATGTTGGATAATGAAAACAATTTTAATTAAATTGCTCCAGAATACGTTAAACTATTATGAAGTTCGTTAGCGCTATTAGTGGGTGACTGTTATAGTACGTACTTAAGTTACCACATAGTTTTACCACTTTTATGTTAGTTAATTTACGTTTAACATAAGT
Organism: Sweltsa coloradensis; assembly: GCA_024449915.1. Lineage (NCBI taxonomy): Eukaryota > Metazoa > Arthropoda > Insecta > Plecoptera > Chloroperlidae > Sweltsa > Sweltsa coloradensis. The sequence goes on from JAMZAV010000314.1 coordinate 260,697, forward strand.
TCAAATTAAATATTTATAAACAGTATCGTTCTAGAATTCTGCTGGAAGTGCCTGGGGGGGGGGAGTGGCGTTCTACTTTATACTACCTATTTGCTCCACTTGCTTTGTGGAGTGTAAACCTGATAAGAACAGATGCGTTGTCACAATGTTTTACTTTTATGTAAGTTTGTTAAATCAGTATTTTGTATGACCCACAAGCACAGAAGATCTAAGTTCGATCATGGCTTTATTATTGTAATTAATATGAGTTATTACACATTTAGTGTAAGTGGGGAACAAAGCTAAGGATCTACCAAATACTACAAATATTCATAACGAAAACACTATTTTCCCCACCACTTCTTAAGCTATAACTATTGTGCTGGAGCCATATCAAAATCCAACAGACGCTGAAGGTCTCACGGTGTGAAGATATTTAAACTGGGAAACCGTCAGAGGTAGCTTAAGCGTGACGGCGGAGACTTTGATTTGCGATTTCGCCGAATCAATATCTACCCCCGGCAATTCCGGTAGAAAGTTTGTCGAAAGTTAATTCGTTCGTTAATGCGATTTCTGGGGATTTAGCCCTTACCTTTGCCTTGGACATTCTCTTCACAACTACACCAACCCCAAACAGACTGCAGAGGGGTATTAATTTTGTTTGTGCAGGTTTCCTACGAGAAAATGTTAAAAGAAAATTACAAAATGAAATTTTATTGTATGCTGAGTGTAAGATATAGTGGTCCCTACGAAAGAATGCAGGTGGCTCGAAATTGTTTTCCCAACATAGTAACTTGGTCAATTCTATTCACGCTAGCTCAGCGTGGATCTTGAACACGGAGGAACTCTGTGGTAGATAATTTTTCCTTGCGTTGGTAAAAGATATTTCTCTTTCATACACAAAGGTGACTTTCCTTTTACCGCGCATTCATTCTACCCCCACCACTACCAAGCATCTGCATTCTTTCGTTGGAGCAAGGGTAGAAGAGCAATTACAGGAGTGTTGGTATTGTCTGATGTAGGGGCGGGAGGAGATGAGCTGCCACCCTGGAACCCCGAGCCAGACGACCCGTGCTGCCACCTGGGCGACCCCAACTGCAGCGAGTGGACGATGCTGGAAACTGGAAATGACGTCATGACTAAACATCGAAGACGCCGATCGTTCCCGTGGAGATGGATCTCGAGTAAGACAACAACCACTTGTTCTATAAATAAATAAATAAATAAATAAATAAATAAATAAATAAATAAATAAATAAATAAATAAATAAATAAATAAATAAACAAATAAATAAATAAATTGTATTTAGAGTCTACCCATGCACTCAATAATATAACTGTGCACATCTTATTCTGTCTTCCCTTCCCCTTTCTTTCACTTAGCTGTAGGGGGAAACTTCTTTATCGACTCTGCTATAAATGTTCCAACAATTCCGCTGTTAATGCAAGGATTGTGAACATCTAGAAGGCAGTGAACAAAACACTATACAAACAAACAAGTTTTTTTAAGCATACAGCATAATGTTTTGTTTTTGGCAATCTATTTGTTTCTTGGAATTCATTTAGCTATATCATTTGGATAATTTATAAGGTATCAGTAAGCCAAATATTTAAGAAGATGGAGTCTACTTCATCAGCTTCTATCACAAGAACTGTGACTACAGAGTCAGCTGTGAGCATACACAATCTTCCCTCAAGAGGTGCTTCTTCAAGTGTTCTCGTACCTGACTCCGGCAGAACTGTGCGAGAATATATCCAAGGTGTGTACGCTATGGCATGATCTACATCAAGACGCATCCCTCTATAAGTCGCTAACATTCAGTGAAGGCGAGGCAAGCACAGAGGTTGTCGTGAAGATCCTACGGTTAGCTAAACGTCTTGAAGAACTCACGCTAAACAACCGTAGTGATACGGAGACCATCTTGAAAGAGGTGAGCATAAACAACACCCAGATTCGGGCGTTAGTCGTGCAGAGCTGGGAAGGCTGGGAAGATCCTTGCGGAATTGAGGCAACCGTCATGAATACACTTTTGCAGACCTGTAGTCAGCTACAAATATTAAAACTACACGGATGGTACGTGCATGGTGAGGACTTTTACAATAACTTTAGTCTACAACTCCCACACCTGCGAAGTGTGCATTTTGGATCTGGAAGATTCAGTTCTAAAGCATTAATGCAGGTTGTCAACAGTTGCCTTGACCTTGAGGAAATACATTTGATTAACAACGAAAAGCCTCCTACACCGGATGGAGACTCTTTGTTCCCTCGTATGTGTTTATCTGACGTCGAGATCATTGCCCTGTGCAACAGGTTCAGTAAGACTCTACGGTCTTTGAAAATAAGCGATGGCAACTGGTCTCGAGAAGCTTTCTCTGCGCTGCAAAAGTGTTGCCACCTGGAGACTTTTGGTTTATATTATGGCTACGTTCTACATTCTGAGGATATGCTTAACATCGGAACGATGTCTAGTCTGCGTCATCTGGAGATTGCTGCAATATATATGCAAGACAGTACCAATATCCAACTGCTTTCATCTCCAGAATTGTCGAACCTCGTGTCCCTGAACCTGATCATGTGTAGAGTGACAGACAAAGTGGCGTTGATTATTGGCGAGCGCCTGAAGAACCTACAATTTCTTGGGTTGTTTGACTATGGATGTGGGCGCGCTATTACAGTGAAGGGGTTAACAGGCGTCATCACGAGATGTCCGAAGCTACAGGTACTTAAACTGTATTTCTTTGACCTGGTGGCTCAAGCTGCAATTCTTTTAATACCAATATATCTACCTGGTCTGAAGTTTTTGTACATATTTGGAGGTGAGGAAGAAAACCACCTATGGGGAAAATCTAAACAAAATTAAAGCACTAATGCCGGAGCTACAGATTGAATACCCACATGTCGACAGAATTGAATAGACATGGGCCTTATTCGCATAGAAAGACAAGCTACCGTTGGTTCTGGACCGAGCACATGTTGACATGACTATCTGGAATCCCAATGACTGGTCACTACGCTAGCGTTGCAAATCTTTGGAGTGTTTATATTCATGAAGCCTGCAGCTGTCACAATCATCGAAACAAGAATTACTTACAATCATCTTTGTAAAACCAATGTTTAAAAAATCTCTTGTCCACATTTACAAAATACGATAAAAAATGTGTGCCTAAAGAGTTGTTCCTTTCTGTCCATGCCCCTTGGCCGTCCCCCTATCGTTTTATAATATCTTAGAATCGCTTGTTGCTCTCTTTGTTGGTAAATGCCTTAAATAATGTACTCATAAATGAAACAATACTTTTATTTATTTATAACAAAACAGATGCAGTTATGCACCATGCACAAGGTATTAATAATAAATAAATAAAATAAAATAATTAGACGAGGGAGCGAAACGATAGGATCTTACAATTTTAGTCAAACGGCACTTATTCTGTTCCTGTGTTTGTGAGTGACTACGCCGAAAATCAGCCCAATCGCTGAATAGATTGCGCTGAAATTTTAAACACTTCCTAACAAAATCAGCAACATCCATTGCGATTTACACCAAGAAATAACCAATTGAAATATAGTCTGTAAATGTGTAGGATTCAATTCAACGACAATGGTTTTGTTCTTCAAGAAATCATTTTTATCGAATCATGTTTGTCAGGCGGTGTATGCATGCAGTAACCAAGGTGTATCGAATCTTACACGCTCAAGGTTTCCCAACATTTCGCTGTGAGATTGAGTAAACCTTGCAATCTTTACATGTATTTCGTACTGACTATGTTTTCCATAGTATTGTTACAGGTGATAGACTACACTGCGTTATATGTATTTCAAAACATGTTCTATAATTTGTTAATACAATCCAGAGATAAAAAATCTAGCCCGACCGTAGTTTGAACCTGGGTCTCCCAACATTCAGGGTACACAGGCAGACGCCTTAGCCAACTAGACTAGGAAAACACCAAAGTCGTTGTTAGACGAGTGAGCGAGTCATGTGTTGAGAACCCGGGAACATTTGAATTTAAGTTGGTTGATGTGTAGGTATAAATGATAGAGAGTTGAGTTTAATTGGTATAAGGGCGCGTCAACTGTAAGTCCATAATGCGCCACTCTAGTCTATGATAGGCTGGGGAGGAAAGACCCATGCTGTTCAGATCCAGTTGTTTCATGGTTGGGGTTCTCAACACAATGGCTCACTCACTCGTCTAAGAACGACTTTGGCGTTTTCCTAGTAATATATAGCCTGTAATAAAAAATGAAGGTAGGCTGTAAGGTGACTTTCGATATTCAGCCAAAACGATTTCAAGTTGACTCTACGTCTCCAGTCCTTGTAACAGTGAGGCGTATTGCAAGAAGTTGTCCAAACATATCTGTAACTGAGTATACAATAAATTTAAAATAATTTTGATATTGTTATTCGTTGGATACTTCTATAGATATTTTCTACAAAATTTATATTTATTTTTTAAGCTGGGTGCGCGACCTGGCCCAGCCACGCAAGAACTTCCACTACGCACCCATTACCGCACGACTATATAGACAATTAAACAAGATCTTTAAACCATTAAAGATAGAAACCTGCAACTAGCTTTAATCGGCGAGCTTGTAACCATTAGGTGACCTAGTTCAAGTTTCATTCCGATCTGATAATGCGTCTGAAAGTTATTAAGACGGCCGTTCAAATTCAAAATATTTTATTCTTCAGCAATAGCTGGATGGGTTTATGGATGGCGGGCTGGCAGGATGGCTATACCTAGGTGGGTGGCCAATTCTGTGCCGGTTTTTGGTTCCCATACGTATGAAGTTTGAGAAACCAAATTTCGCACCAATGTCAATCATCTCCCGGGCAATGCGCTTTGAAAATCGGGAAGTTAATTGGATGGGTGGAATCTGAGATAATGGGAACCACATTAAGCTTTGAGTCTTTAAGAGCATTTCATAAAGATATGAAGCAGGATGTAAATGAAAAGCTTACATTCGGGAGAAAAACTTTAATATTAGCAATCTCAAAAAACGTGGTACCAACTAAAGAATGCAGATAGCTCGAAATTGTTTTCCCAACATAACAACTGTCGCAACTCTATTCACGCTACCTCAGCGGAGATCTAGCACGTGAAGGAACTTCATGATCTAGCACAGATAAATATTGTTTGTGTTGGCTAGTCCTATTTCTCTTCATATACAAAGGTGGCATGCCTTTTACCACGGATTCATACTGACTCCACCACTTACGCCCCCCCCCCTCCCCGTCTGGGCCCGAGGTAGAATGGGCCCAGAGCTTGGCTCTGCTAATCGTAAAAGGCGATTGAAGAGAAAAAGTCCACCTCGCAAACATCAGCTAGTATAAGAGGGGAGTATATTACTCCGTGAAACTGGAGGCTAGCCCTGGCAATCGTCGTCGGGGACACCTCCCCCTTCTCTTGACGACCTCCCCGACGACGATGACAATGACACAACGAACGATGACAAAGACGATGACGACCGCGACGTGAGAAACTCCCCTTCCTCCCCTTACCCGTGGCTGGTTCTGACCAGCATGGGCCCCTGGTGCATTATGACCTAACGGTTGACGCGTCCTTAATCCAAAATAAACCAATCCGCCACTACCACTTGTGAGGAGAGCATTTGCATTCTTTGGTTGGAGCTAGTATGCCGGTATCATCTACTTACTAAATTATTCCACAGGTTGTTGCTGCTCATTCTGGCGAGGTATACACCGGGGTGTGAAGGTCATGGTGGAGCACAAGTATTTCCAGCAGGGCATTCTAGTGGCCATCCTCATCAACACACTCACCATGGGCATCGAGTACCACAATCAGGTAAGGTAACATCATGCCTTCTTCTTAATCGTACGAGTTCGACCAAAACCGACTCGCTCTCAAGTTAGAAAAAAATCAAACGTATGCTTAAAATACCATTCAACATTTTGATGTTGAAGGTCGTAAGGCTGGCCGAGGTGTCTTGAAATTTAATTTGATTTCGTGATTGGTGTTTATTCTGTTCATGTAAATCATTCTGATACAAGATTTTAATTTGATATCGGTATTGTATTATGCTCCTTACAAAATTATTCTGTTTTCAATCTCTTTTTATGTAATGAGCCATTTCGTGTTGTTGACATAATGTACGACTTCGTCAGTTTGGTTTTTTAAAGTTTTATTGTTCAATTTTTAAAGTTGCTTATAGAAAATTCTTTTAAACTTGTAAAGTAAAAGTGTTTAAGTGAGCAAATAATCTTTTAATGGGATATGTAGAAAAGAGCAGAAACAGAAGGAGTCTACACTTATTGAACTATAGGTTAACAAGCAAGTACTATCTGTCCCTGTTGCAGCCGGAGGAGTTGACTGTGTTCGTCGAGATCAGCAACATCGTGTTCTCGGCAATCTTCGCCGTGGAGATGTTGCTCAAGGTCACAGCCGAGGGCCCCTTCGGATACATCAGCAACGGCTTCAACGTGTTCGACGGTGTCATCGTCATCCTCAGGTAGGTTGGCCAGAAATTCGTGTTCCTTTAGGGAGGCGGCCAGACTTCTATCATAAGCTTTCCATCTATTTGGCGACATTTTCCTGCCTACTACTCATAATGCTTCACATCTACACAACGGTGTAAAGTCCTTCTGTTACATAAGTTTCACTCAGTTCATGCTTCACATTTTGTGTAACTGATTGCTGCAACTGGAACGTTGTGTCCGGACGCAGTGTTTGGATGCAGCTGCAGACGCAGAACTAAAAACTCGATGGTCTTCAATGGAATCTTTGTGGTGTGAAACACTGTAGACTGTAACTTTCAGTTCCCTCACCCCAAGGTAGCTGAGTGACTCAGTTCATTAAAAAATGCTGTAACACCATAAAATGCTCACTTTCCCGTAGAGGATAATGGCATCTTACGAAGTTCCTCAAGGCTTCGTAAATAACTAATACGAGCTAAATTATTGGCTTATGTTTTAGAGGTGTGAGCCTACTGAGTGGCAACCTAACAGTACACTTGGGCGTTCCCTTCACTTTGGCCAAACATCCTGTTAAACTAGTAAGGGTCACAATGGGAATTTGGGAAAAACTGTTGTGTACTCGGACATCCTCAGCAAAAGTTTTTGTTCTTATCAACGGTTATGTTTCTCGTGTTGCAGCGTGATAGAGATGTGCCAGACGTACATGGGCGACGGGGACGGCAGTTCTGGCCTCAGCGTGCTAAGAACCTTCAGGTTGTTGCGCATACTGAAGCTCGTGAGGTTCATGCCCAACTTGAGGCGGCAACTCTTCGTCATGCTCAGGACGATGGATAATGTCGCAGTCTTCTTTTCTTTACTCGTTCTTTTTATCTTCATATTCAGGTAAGAGACAACAACTAATTTACATTTCTTACAGAGTGTCTCGTGTTTTGTATATAAACAGTATCCTTTCTTAGGGTGTAATTACTGGATCACAGTCAGATGTTGTTGAAATTTACTCATCGGAATTTTAATGAAATGTCAATGTGTTATGGGACTAAGATTTAATTCTTACCATCAGCAATGTGATTGTTAAATGTCATGTAGGAATAAATAAAATCAACACGTTTCTTGGTAGCACTTATGATTTTTTACTGAATCAGCAACTATGCACTGATTGTCTTCTCTTTGCAATCAGTACAAATTAGTAATATGTAATGATTTCGTCAATAAGTGAAGATTTCATGATGATTCATGACGTCAGATTCAATAGCTATTCATAAGTCTTTCTAGCTATTCATAAGTCTTTCAACTAAAAGAAGTAGGTATATTCATTGCCTAACTAAAATTTTACTTACAAGCAAAAGATAAATTACAGAAATCCCAACAATAGTAATCATAACCTTAATGTCGTCTGCACTTTGACCGTGCGAGCACGTGAAATTTTTATTCTTGGGTGTATTTTTGGAAAACACATCTGCAAAGTAAGTATTGCGCCTACTCAAAAATTACAGTCATGAGTTGCTGTTACAAACACGAATGTTAAGTGAGATATATCTCTATAAATGAAAGGATTGCAAGTTTTGTATAGAAGATGATACCTACCGTACGCACGGCTGTTAATATTGATTTGAGTATTTTTCTTAACGTTCTGAGAAAGATCATTAAGCTTTAGTGTTCGTTTTACGAGTATAAATATTGTGATATAGAAACAGATATAAAAGTAAGTTTTATTTTTTCATTTGAAAAAAATGTTTCAACAATGTCTGACTTGTGTAGTCACAATTGCTTAGGCCTGTGTTAAGTGTTAGTTAAATGTACTTTTCTGTATATATTACACAGATCTTATAATATTCTCCAAAAACAGCATTAGTATTTTTTAAAATTTTCGGTTAAAATTTACTAATTTAGCCTCTTAACTGTGTTAATACCGTATAGAGACAGAATTAGAATCTTTGGCATTTACACTTTCTTTGCTTTCTCGATTAATACACTGTAAAGTACAAATCTTGTAATTTTTATTCTAAATGAAATATCCAGAATGTGTATCAAAACTTTCAAAAATCTGCAAATCAAATTTTGGATAATATTGTTTGATCTGTCTTTCGTCCATTGTAAATATACCTTTGATGTTAATGCTTAATTCTTTCAGTGATGTACTATCAGTTCTTATTCTTGCATATGGAAACCCTGGCCACGTGTAAGATAATTCATAACCATCTTTTTCCAAAGATAATAATTTTTAGAAACCTTTTTTAATTGTTATGTATTTTAAATGTGTTTTGTTACGAATATGAATTATTTTCTCGTTTAATTTGCATGATTTAGCAGTTAAGGAATCCTTAAAACTAGAGACGTTTAATCCTTCGTTCTTCATCACAATTTTGGCGAAACCAAGTCTTTTTCATATTTCTATTTTGGGTTGGGTTGGGTATAGTGAAATATTGCGACTTCGATAACGGTTCGTTACCTTAGGGCAAAACAAGACGAAATTTAATTTTGGACAAATTTCTATGAAAAGCGGTACAACTTGTGCAATGTAGTTTTTCAAGTTTAGATTTTTCAGTCCACGAGTTAGCTTCTTTGTGCCATCACTGACCTATTTATTTCAAATCACAGGAAAGGTTAACATGCAAAAATACAAAATTTCAAAATTAACCTTCATTGATATCTTTTGGGTTTAATCTTTTAATTTTTTTAGTCAAAATTATCGTTTCTTTAAGGTTCTTTGATTTGAAAACCTAAGGCAAGTCCAGACAATACTTGATACATTCTTTATATTCATACTTTTATATTATTTAAACATTTTATATCATTCACGATTTGTTTTGACCTTGTTCAGTACAAGATGGTTCCATTGTTGAAACATTGAATGTCTTCTTTAAGCTGCTTGACAATGAAGATAAACAATAGAAAATAAAAACTATTTATTTAAACATAAGCATTCATTTATAAATAAATGGAAAATTATTTTTATTAAACCAATGTCCTAATTGCTTTAAAAAAATGTCCTACCTATCGAGCTTTCGTATTCGTAGATAAAGGTATGTAGTGAATAAACGCATGTCCTCTAAAAGCAAGTCTTAACTAAAAACATGTGTGCCTTTTAGCTTTTTTCTTGATATTGGTTATTGTGAAGCAGCTTAAGAGGAAACAGGACATGCGAGTCAAATTTATGTTCGCTCGGCTGACTGACATCACAGTTGTTCAAAACTTTGCACAGCTGTTGTCTCGGAAGCAGAAAAAATGAAGGGCTATATGATCACGCTTTGATAGAAATGGTCTTAAATAAACGGTAAAATAATTATTTCTGTAATTTTGGATTTTATTAACAACTCGAAAATTGAACATTTCGTGAATTGTTTCTAAAATTGATAGTAAAGCAATTAAATTTATAATTTATAACTGTAGAACTGTCCTTATGTCCTTGATTTACAACTATGTACCGTTTCACATACATCGAATGCTACCTGGCCGAACAAAAATTTGTTTGTGAAGTGCAAATATGTCCCATTTCCTCTCAAAGAAAAACATGATCATTGAAAAATGTAATTTTTAATCAACAATGGAACCAAACTTCTCCAAAATTCGAAATTTTAAAATGAATAACGCCCATTGATTTGTTTTTGCCTTGATTCTAAACACCCCAGAGCACGGACAATACGTCTAAACGGAATGGCTGGTGGCATGCTTGTAAAGGGAAAAGAACCGCCTTAGAAATCAATTCTTTCGTGACAGGGGTGACAATTTTCACTCTCGCGTTTCACTTCTACCCCTTATCCTTGTCTCTTATACCCATGGCGCGTTGCGCGTTCTCGATTTCGAGAAGAAAATAATTTCCTTTTCGTTTCTCCCACTTTTCCTCCGTGAACTTCTTCACCGTGAGATTTGTATTCTGTATCTCTGTTTTCTCCCGGGTTTCACCTCCCAAAACCTCTCAGCTCTCATTTAATCCGAGGACTCGGGGGAACCAACCCCATGAATCAATTAATATTTGATGCCTTTATCCGGTCAGTAAAGCACAATCCTAATTGGTTTGGGGTTGACTCTGTTGCTGCTATCGATTGGGGATATTGAGCACCTAATCCCCCCTCCCCTCCTACTCCTCCTCAAGGTCAATCAAGTACTGTATTATCTGTCCTAATACATACGACACCCTTATCTACTCTTTCTCCAATCTGATAGGCCAGTTCATCGATCAATGTCACATTGTTCGGCTTTCTATACAACAGATTTAGGTTTAAGGTAGCTGTCCTTATAAATCTTCTTTTCATCCAAAATTACCTGTTAATTTCCGAAATATATTTAAACACAGATGTGTATTTATTAATTATGTATTTTTTACCTGGATTGTATTAAATATTACCCACCTTCCAGAGTATTTCCCGTTCAACCAAATCGAGAAATAGTTTTTTTGCTCCATTTTAAAAAAAATGTTTCGCCAAGGCTACATTATTGTATTCTTGTTCAACATTTAAAATGAATTGCATGATAAAACTACCACTTGTAATGCAATGTTTTAAATGTCTTAATTTAAATCGAACATTTGGCCAGGCTTAGTAATATTATATTGAGCAAATTTTTTAATTTTGCAACAATATTTTTTTACGTCAAAAAGTGACTTTTAACACACAAAATGTCCCTATGTGAAACATTAATTATTAATTATTAAATCGTATAATTTCTTATTATTTTCTTGCTATGATTATTTTTTTAGTATCCTTGGGATGAATTTGTTTGGTTGCAAATTCTGCGACAAACCGTTGGACGCGGAAGATAGAACTTGCGACAGAAAGAATTTCGATTCTTTGTTGTGGGCGATAGTGACCGTGTTCCAGGTACAGAGCGAGTATCTCATCTTTAGTTTCTAGCCTCTTTGGAACACGCCAGGGACAAAGCGTTTGAGGAGGTGGACATGGCCTTTACCCTACAATACAACCTTCTCTAGATCACTGGAAGAGCTCATATTCGTGTGGTGAAACGGCTACCGCCACGACGATATTTTCCAGATCTTTGTAGGCAGTTTAACTGGTTACAACTTGTATTCAATATGATTGTGATAAAGAGCAATGAAGTCTACTTAAGTTTTAAGTTTACAGAACATAAACATAAATTCCAATATCAGTAAAGCGTTTAAATTACATGTTGCAGATATAAAGAGCAGTAGCAACAAGTGTGTTGGTGTTTCGCCAGAATTGCCTCACTCATACATGGAGCCAACATCGACCATAGCTAATAGAAATAAACTACAGCGTTAATATCTGTTCATAGTTCTAAACACAAACAAAACGATCGGTTCTGCTTGAAGGTCTACATCCGCTATCACGTTCACTGTATGAATGGTTATGACACTGTTTGCCTTAATTTTATTTTATAATTGTATCATCAGACACTATGATTTAAATATACAAACCTCGGTGCTATCACTTAAACAACAGGGTGAAATGCATTCATTGGAAGTATGCAGGCATCAGAGCCTGTCCAGGGGTTCTATTTACTAATTGTGATGACAACAGGCGATCGACAGCGCCAAGCGACAAGTCAATTTAATGTGACAAAAGTCGATCAAAAGTGATAACAGTCGATCGAAAACGACAACAGTCGATCGCATGCGACAACTTTAGTGAGAAGAGTAAGTGAGCTGCCACCTCGAAATTTCATCATACCAAATAAAATAGTTGTCAAAGAAACATTGGCAGACAGCTTTAAAATTGTAAAATCTGTCATTATTACCAAAAAAAGCTTATAAGCTTGGCTCAACGCTGCACGCATCTGACTGCAGCTTAACAAGCCTATAAGCTGTGTTGTGGCAACAACTACACATTTAATATTCTTAATTCCGTCTGCCAATGTTTCCTTAACGTAAGAAACAACTACATAAAGAAAATGTAAGTCTTTGCTATTTTAATTGGTGTGATGAAAATTCGAGGTAGCAGCTCACTTGCCCTTCTCACCAAAGTTGTCGTGTCGGTCGAATATTGTCGCTTGTCACTGTTGCTGTCTCTGTCACTTTGTAAATAGACCCCCTGATCCAAAACTGCAGTCGCTAGGAATGACTCATTTAATGCAAATCTGTCGTTGCCATCGGCAATCTATATATTAACTTAACGTTTCATCACCATATAGAATAAGGCATAATAATACAAGAATATCATTAGAATCATATATATGGAGCAACTTTTTAGATGGATACATTGGATAAAAATATAATCGATAAGGAGTCAAATGCCTACATTTTGAAGACGAAATATTGATCGAAGACAACGCATTGATTTTTGATCAATTCTATGCTAACAAGAATCAATTCTTTCACCGCTATTGAAATTGATCATATCTTCACGTTAATCACAAATAATCATTTTCACAGTGTTTTTGACACTTAACACAATATATTGAAATATGATATATGCAAACAAAATGAAAGAAAAAACGAAAGCGTCGACGAACGACGACGAACGATGAGCTCTTCCAGTACCCTCAAGTCCGCCACGCTCAGCCTGCAACGTGGTCGCCTCCTCAGGTGTTTTGTCTATGGCGTCTGTCGATGAAACCCGCCGTAAAATAGTCGCACCACTAGATCGTCGTAAAATAGTGTCAAACTACTAGATCGCCGTAATCTAGAACCTAGGTCACACCAGCCATACTTTCAAAGCCAGGTAACGTATCGCAGTAACATGGCTTGGGCTTGGAAATCTTATCTTGAATAATATAAACCGCATGGAGGTATAAAAAGTTGATGCCTGCTTTTCAGTAACACCGCTTTACGCTTACTAAGTCTGACGATTGCTTATATTTATCTCTTTTTAACGAGGACGCCATATGAATTATCAATATCATCCTGAACAAGTGTGTAGAATTTTTCAAGCTACATTAGCACTTTTAAAAAAAGATTTTAAGACGACGTACATTTTTAAAGTAATGGCTTTTGTAACATTGAAAAATCGAAACATTTGGAGGAGATATTGAACTATTTAAATGAGTATCTCGGTTATCTTTGATATTCATTCTTAACATTATTATAAGTATTCAGTAACTAGATGTAGTGCCGTGTTCCAAAGAATCACAAAGCAACTGCGACTCTGAGAAGTGATATCTTCTCGTGTGTTTCTTTGGAATGAGGTTTCGTCTTATGAGACTTTTTACCACTCGTCAGCACTGGTGACATTTAGGTTATTTTCACTTTCGGTTTTTACTTGTGATAACTGAACATTTACTTTTATTTTTTTATTTTTTTTTATGATTTAACTATTATGAAAATATATTGACTAATGCCACTTTTAACTTTTGAAAGTGAAAATGACATTTGAAAGTAATACAAATTATAAATTAAATTCATGAGAAAAGAAAAACTAGCAATATTATAAAGAACAAAAATGCCAGATTGTCGTATAACCTTTTAACATTTCCATTTTCCATTTATGTTTTACAAAAAGATAACAACTTTTAAGTTCTAAAGAGAGATTAAAAGTTTTAAGTTTACAAGAAATTGTGTTAAAAGCAGTAATATCCATCAGATTAAAGTTATGGGATAAGATACATATTTCGTTTTCTTTTATATAAGATTATAAGATATTATTAATGTATTCAGAAAATAAAATAATTAAGCACGATTGTGAATAATTTAGAGTTCATGTTGATAATAGTACGTTATTATTTTACCAATGCTTGGACAAGTAACAATGCACCAATAACGCAGAGTGGAAAAATGTTGAATCAGTCGCGTAGTTTAATTTCGGCTTTGCAGGCTTGCCAAATTTGAAAAAACTTGTATGCAATGCAATTAGTTAGGGTTAACAGCAGTCATTCATCATTGCTAAGAACATATTCAATAGAAAAACAGAACACTCGTATGCAAACAGTTGTACATAAGAGAAGTCGTGACCCTGAACTGATATAATAGAGAAGGTTGCGGTTGCAGGTGATGTTAGCCACGTTTTAGTCACAAGTCAATCAGAAAGTAAGTGTTCGAGTAGAGAATTCATGTGTGATGAATGCGTTAAGTTTGGGTAGAGAATGCATGAAAACGATGAATGAGTAAAGTCTGGGTAGATAAAGCATGAGTGAATGATGAATGAGTGATGTTTGGGTAGAGAATTCACGATTGAATTAATTATTATGGTTTATAAATTCTAGTTGTCTCTCAAGTAGGCTTACACATGTCATTTTATAAATAATCGTGGAAAAGTATAAGGTGTTATCATTCGATTTAAAACTATGGAATATAAGTCCACACTTTCAAGTAACATTTGTTTTTTCAAATAAAACAATAATCACACTAAATTAAAAAATTAGCACAACTCATTAACCTGGAAACATATATTATTATAAAACAACTCAACTGAAGTATAACCTGGGTTACTTACTTTTAATTGCGGTTTTTCGGATACTCCGACTCCTTTTTTATGCTCCAGTAAGTAACCCATGCAGGTTATAGTTCAGTTGAGTGGTTTGACAATAATCACTACTGTAACATTATAAAACATAACACAATAACAAGTATAAAAAAATATGTCTTCATATTATTTTTTATATAATTCATACTCTGACAAGGATTTAATTCATCGAGACTAGATGCATCTGTATTACGCGAGTAGGCAATCATCCTGAAGTGAAGCTCTAGTATTATTAAGCGAGTAAGACTTATTTTTCAAAAGCTAGGATAAAGCTTAGTTTAAGAATTCTTTTACCTTAAACTTGCTCTTATACTGCATGGGGAAAGGGAAATCTTCACCTTCCTTCTTGAATCCTTTGTGTGTAGGTTGGGTGGGTGAATTAGATAAGCAACGGGTAGAGCATGCTCAGTAGAGTGAATGGTGATGGTTGACTGAACTAAGTAGAGAATCTGAATAAACTGTGGATATGACATCAAAGACGTTTTACATTATCACTAACACAAAACTTACGAAAATGTATATGATAAGTAGACTGTGAAAAACATACGGCAACTACAGTTAATAACCACAACTTTAATGATTCGGCTTGAGTTCCTTCCTTGATCTGAATGCATTACAATGTGTACCATGTTTTCCACGAGCTTTGATTATCCATAAACGTATTGAATCGTACCTTTGCATTTCAGCTATTTTTACCTTTACCATTACCATTGCCGCATATTCTGTTTCGCATTTTTGATGAATGGTAGGCCTATTCCTTTGAAAGCATCTGCATACTTTACAGCTCCCAAGACAGCTCGTTTAATGGACCTATCCTCAATGTGCCTACATAATAACCATGTATTTTTAAACTCTATATGTTTACTTTCCAAACTTTTAAGCATGTTGATTCTAACTCAACAGCCTTTATTAATTTATAAACACAATAACCACAGAATATACTTCACCACAAATTCAATTGATATATTAGTTGCATCGTATTTTAATACACTTCTATAATTCACGTTATTTAAAATAATTAGTTAACTTGCACACAGAAAATCTGTTAAATTACGTAATATTTTGTTTTTAAAAGTTTTAAATCTCATTATTCTGTCTCTGTGCTTGCCTGCTCGCTCGCTGAACTTCGATACAACCTTTATTACAAACTTTTAGTTCAAACATTCTCTCCACATATCAATATAATGGTACTGTAATAGCCATATACCGTGGTTGCAGTGTAATTATTCATTTCATTAACGATTACTGCCCAAGTTACATTGTACGAGTAGACATCAAACTTCACACTTTAGATTGGTACTTAAATTGTGGAAAGAAAAACAGATGTTGATGATAATATTCAGTTACCAACTGGAACTAAATATGCTAAAAGATAAATTATTGCTTAACTCCTTTTGGGGATGGTTCGGTCTGAACCGAAGCCATTTGATGTGTTCTACTAGGTGGCAATAAACACGCTCAGCTAAACCGTCAGTACTCTTTAACAAGAAAATATTGTACAGACAACACAATTAAATGAGTCTACATCAGTAAGATATTAATTAATCAACAGCAATGTTAATGGTTTCGGTTGGGTCGAGTGGAACATTGGCAATGGATACAACGCAACTCTCGGGAGTGTAAATAAATCTCAAATATAATTACTTGTATCATTCTAACCAATTAAATACACCTATTAATACTATAAGGTATCAATTTAATTTGATCAAACTTACTCATTCAGAAACGAGTACAGATGGTACACAGCGTTTTAATAATATGAAATAGTAATTCATTTTTTTAAGTTATTATTTAGGACAAAATGTAGACGTTTTGAATGGCATGCACAAATTACGTTTTTTGAACTGTTATGGCATGTTTAAGAGAAAACTACAGCTGAACTTTACATCTGCATTGCCATTCCATATAAATCGGATAACGCGAATGGTTTTGATTGATCTCTTTGGTCTGTGCTGTTGAGTTGCTGATCATTGTCTTGCTTCACATAATGAAAGTGTCAACAACGAAAAATCATGACATGTGGAGCAAAACATCGAGTAGTAATATCATCAACAGTCGTCAGATGGAATTTCTCGTAAAACCATTGAGCTTATGGTATGGTTAGAGAACCAACAATAGTTCGCTGTTTAGCGTGATTCCGCATGATACTAGTGGTAGTACATCTCATTCTACAGGTAGCTTTCATGTCAGACCCATTATTCTTAACCGATGATGAAAATTAGTCGGTTGAAAGTAAACGGATTTCATTTTGGTATTGCACGTTGCATATTTGCGAGTTGTCTTCGTTTAACCACGAGTTGTCCACAAACTGTTTGGAGAACTTATCTCAACTTGCAAATCTATAGGACATAATATTTGCGATGTTTATACTTATATGTCATATATTTTAATTTTGACTACTTTGTGTTTTTTAGGTTCACTGCGGTCTATTTTTCAAGAGTATAAGAAAAACTGAGGTTATGATTTCACGGGCGGGTTAGCCGGCTTCACGCCATGAGCTTGGAGTTACTAAGTGCGTGAGCTCTCCGATAGGAGCGGGAACGCCGACTGCAAGTTCACGACTCTTGTCTGACGCTTTGATTGTCGAATCTGGTTGTGGAGCTACGATGGTCAGCGCTTGAAGTTTTCAAATCCCTGTGCTCGCGAAACCTTTAGTTCTCATAGCGGTATAGATGAATTTTTAACATCTTGTGTTTCGTGTGAAAAACGACACTTATCACAGAGCTTGAAACATACCACTTTAGTACATTCTAACTAGGGTTCAGGACGACAATGTACTACGAGTAGACATCAAACTTCTCACTTTAGATTGGTACTTGTGGTAAATTGTGGAAAGAAAAACAGATGTTGATGATAATATTCAGTTACCAACTGGAACTAAATATGCTAAAAGATAAATTATTGCTAAACTCCTTTTGGGGATGGTTTGGTCGATTGGGTAGTACATTCTCGTCCTAGCGTGTAGCTTTCATTGATCAGGACGACAATGTACTACCCAACCACCGTATGTTCGGTGTTACGACGCGTACACAGCCAGCCATTGTCATTGGAACTCTTACCACATTATGCACTCAATGGTGAAATTAGATAGTACGAATCTGTCCGCACTTCACATAATATGGCATGATTTTTATTAGACACAAGTAATGGAGCGAGGGTGTTTCTTCTATTCACCAAGAATCGAAACACGTGTTAGACGACTGATGCACCTCGTAGTTGTAAGGTATTTCATGAGATGAAGTAAACATAAGTGGACCTGAACGTCACTATAGCATAGCAACACGCAATGCAACCTATATAAATAAGATTCGCCAATAAATCTATAAACTATGTCGAACATAATTTCTGGGAGAAAAGTACTCTTGTAGTGTATTTTGTTCTTAGTTATGCCCACTCAAATCTATATTATTAATATTTAAACCTCCTTGTTAGGTATATTTAATAAATCCGTCACCTCTGTCACAACATCCCTACCCAAAGTGCATATACATTTAAATATATTGTAATAAATATTAAATAGAGTAGTACATTAATCTTATCATGCTAAAGATGTAACCCAAAATACATTTAAAACCATTTAACTATATCTTAAATGTGAATAATTAAAATGTGTGCCATGTAAATCTATCCTCTAAAGAACGTATTACACTTGACACGTAGATACCCTTTTTGTAATATGATCTTTTTGTGTACTGTAGTGTAATTATTAATGTTGTGAGTAGCTTTGTTGTATATTGTGTAACCTTAACTGTGTCCGTCCATTAGAATAGAAAATAGTCAGTGCATACTATGTAAACATTGATATTACAATCAAGAACGTGTTCATAAAATTATTTTATGTTTTGCTAATACGAGAAATAAACACGTAATATGGACAAATAATAATTAGTCATCTTGAACGAAAACCAGATGCTTCAATGTGACAGTTGTAAACTTATTATTGTGTCATCCTTAAGCAAGGAATGGCAAGTGAAGATTCTTGATTGTCATATTCTCTAAATAATGGATTGATTCCACTGTAATCCATGTTATTTGTCTTTGTCTTATGTAATTATGTGTACGTTAAATTGTCGATATTTGTGTATTGTCTACCCTTTTAGGATTTTTTTCTTCACGAGTAATTTAGCATGTAGATTTGCAATCTAAAGTAACTATTTGATTACATCACTTCTTGTGCCCTTTGTAGTAACTAACAACAAAGTACGCATTCACTATAATCTCCAACAAAATCACAACTTGCACCTTGAAGACTGCCTATACAAAACAATCGTGCGCATTTATTACTAGGTGAAGAATTATAAGTGTAAAAAACGTACCTTAAAGTGTAACAACTTTATAGCCAAACGGAACAACTTTGCAGCAAAGTGTAACAACAAAACAGACAAATGTAACGATGTTACCAATATTAAACTATTAATTTAACGTTACATTTTTCAACTAATGATACCATAACATAAGATGTTTAAGTTTGAGATAATTCTGACATTGAGTGGATAGATTCTAAATACGAATGCATTTAATGTATTATTATGCGATAACAATGGACCATTTAGGAGAAATGGATATTAAATAAAAGCTCCTTCTCCAATCTCCAATGATAATGTTGTGGATATTCCCCAACTTTTTTGTTAAAAAACTAAAATATACAAAGCATTGAATTAAAACATGATTTTCTCAAGCTAATTGAATGGGCTCTGCACCCTTTCTCAAACATACAATTTAATTACTGCTCAAACCAGTCTCAGAAGAATTGATATGGAAATTAATGTAATTACACTCTGGCCACCTTACATTTCAATATAGAAATTGAAGAGTTTTTATCTACTCGCATTAGACTTTACTTGACAGAGACAATAACTAAAGAACAGTATGAACCACGAGTTCCTCTAGTGTGGCATGATCCAACTCTTTCTCTATTCAAGAGGTGTGTTTGTTACTCGACGTAGCTTACACTGGAATCCAACTTCTCTTCTGAGTATGATAACTCTTCACCTAGGTGAAATGCGCACACGTATCCAACGAAACACCCTACTTCAACACATTGTTACAAACAATCTAAAACTTACCTTTGCTTGTGTCAGTCCACATTTACATGAACACTTTCAATATAATACGTACACGAGTGTAGGTCGCTTTTTATCTACGAAAAGTTTAGGTATATTTCTATCAACTGAGGGCATTTTTTTACATGTTCGCTTTCTAATCTTTGTTTTAGTTATATAATAAAATAGCATGAACCATGATTATCACAATAACTTATAGTTATTTATTAACTTAAGAAATCAAACATGTGTTCTATGGTTTGTATAATAGGTATATTTCATCCCCAAATGTATCCTAATTTACACTGTTCAGTATACCGGTAAATGGCATTCATTCAGAAATATTCAAGAAAAGTGGTATTAAAAAATTTGTAAAATAAAGTATGAATAAAAATTTTAAATACAAAAATAAATAAATAGTAGTTTATAAGACATTGAATCGCAATTTCAACTAGGGTCACCATTGAATGGGCACCATTCGTTCGGCCAGATTAAATGACAACATTTATAACAAAAATCTTACATTTTCTCATCATTACTATGAACAGTCGTTAATATAACACGTAAAACCATGGTAAAGTTCGACTCTATTGTATAGTTTCGGCCTTCACTCGTGAGAAACACACGCGCACGCACGCACGCACACACACACACACAAACACACACACAGTTGGGCTGTATCAAGTCGCTTGGCGCTGTGGCTGTACGAGGGGTGTGTCGTTGTCTGTTCCAGTATCTTAGGAATGTACTTGTTCGGTGGTAAGTTTTGCATGTTAGCCGACAACAGTAGGGAGTGCAACTGCGAGGAGATCGTCCACAAACACCCGCAGTGCGTCTGCGACCGCAAACACTTTAATAACATTCTGTGGGCCACAGTCACCGTATTCCAGGTGGGTACTACAACATATCCTGTGGCCAATACTTATAGCGAGTAACTTGTCGGCATGCACTAACATTTCGAGCGCAGTTCATAGAGAAATATACACTTTCATAGCAGGCCATTCCATTATATATTATATATAATACAGTTTTAATATGCCATTCCATTATAAATTATTAATTTTCTATACAAATATTCAATATACAGTTTTAATACCTAGGTGATTCGATTATGAATACTGCATTTTCCATACAGATATTGATGACAGTTTTCATAGGTCATCCAGTTATGAATGACTGCATTTTCCATACATATGATTATGCAGTTTTAATAGGCAATTCCATTTTGAGAAATTGAATATTATATGGAGAAATTCATAATATAGGCTATTATATTGTGAATAAACTGCATTTTCTTGTAAGATACTGATAACTGTGTTCATGATACGACCCAACATAGAATTGGATCATTAACTTGTAGTAAACTAGTTGAGGACCTATCCTCATCCAGCCACTCACAGCTGCACTGATGCTTGTTGTTGTTACGTCACTTCTAACGCTAAATTAGTTCAACTAGGATAGTGCAGTACGGCAATAATTAGCTTTGGAATACACCTACATTACCAGAAAATGTACCAGCTACTACTACTTATTAACTACCCTTATTATTTTGTCCTATAGGCCCACATTTAAATATATATTTAGATAAAATCATACCAGATAAACTAAATATAAATAAGAATTTTTTGTGTATATATGCATAGTATTATTGGAATTTAAGAAAGATTCCTGAAAAGGATATTGCCTTCATATTGTCACAAGAACAGTGTAAATGTCCAAAAATTCAATGCATATTATAAATATTTGGTTAAATAATGTTAAATGCACGAACTAAACATATAATACGATCTTTTAGATTAAACCAACATAAGAAGTTGCAATACATTCTGGATTAGCGTTGATGGCTAAGAAATATTAAATTTATCATACACCTGACACTGTCATCAGTCAGCCATTAATAGTGTAAAGGATTTGCTCATTTAATAGTTACAACAAATCTATGTCTTTACCACTAGCATTAAACAAATTATAACAGTAAAATAATATAACAGCTAACTTAATATGGCATATAATGTCATAGTTTAAAAACTATATTCCACCTCAAAACAGTTACTCTAATAAATTAATTAATTAATATTTACTACGCTACTACGCTAAGCATGTACGATTGAATGATTTCCTATTTATATTAATCACTTAATTGAGGTACTTTTAGTTAAGTGTAGCTTATAAGATGGTCAGTTGTAGCCAAATATAATCACATGTTTGAAGAAAACACTTTTGGACTTGATTCCCAGATGAATTTACTATTTTGCTTAAGTAGGGATCTACATCAATGCAATTTGCAGGCTATCAGCAGTTGACCGGATTTATTAAAATTATTTTATAAATGTAATACATTTTTCAAATATTGTGTTTTAACTTTAAACAGCTGTAATGTTATCGTTTATAATACCGGATTATAACCTATTTTTTAATTATCAAGCGCATATAACAATATCAAAATAAAGCACCAACGGGCACATAAAAACATATTTATTTACATGATATACTGAACACAAATAAGTTTTTAAAAAAAAGCAGTTGTGGTGTAACAAATGAACAAGTCAAGAGACAAGGGATGTAAAGATGTGTAACAATTAAATTCAGGCTTATTATAGAACAAATCTGAAAGTGTGTGTAGTTTCAACGTCACATTCATCAAACGTTTCTGATTTAGATCTTGACCCAAGAGGATTGGAACGTTGTCTTGTTTAACGGGATGGAGAAGACGAGTCACTGGGCAGCGTTGTATTTTGTGGCGCTCATGACATTTGGCAACTATGTGCTCTTCAACCTCTTGGTGGCCATCTTGGTGGAGGGCTTCTCCGCAGAGGTAACAATAATAACAAGTCTGTTCCTATGAACTCCCTATCCTAACAGATATTTGCATTTGTATTTTTAATTATTTTTAATTAATTAATTAAGTAGGAATTAGGACTGGAGAAATTGAGGTTTAAACTAAGAACGTTTAAGATGGTTTGGGCACATGAAGAGGATGGAAAAGGATTGGATCTCAAGAAAAGACTTTGAAGCAGAAGAGGAAGAAAAGAAGAAAAACCAAGAGAAAATGAAGAAGATTGATCGAGGGAGACGTTGAAGAGCGAAGTGAATCTTGGATCCAAATGTTGGAAGTGAAACTGTAAGAAGACAGGAAAGTGAGGTAAATTAGTGGAGAATCAGGTGCAAGAAGAAGATACGATGAAGAAACTCTGAGCATGGCAAACTCGGCACTAAACCGTTTCCTGATCTAGATATTATATCACCGTGAAAACGCCACTCAACCCAACATAGTTTTAATTGAGTTAGGATTATTATAATTATTAAGGTTTCCATGATTGTGCGTTTCATTTAGTTAATTAGTAAAGCCTTAGGGCAAACTATTTTGTATCCATAACATGGCATGACCGCAGGAAAATCTACAATCATCGATGTAGATTAAATTTATTATTATTTTTGTTTTTTAATGCATTATTAACATTTCTTCTTACTTAACTCAGGAAAAATATATCAGAATACATTAATATTTATGAAACATTACCAGATGATACTTTGAAGTGACATTCCATGTCATGTAATCAGTGAAGGAAACAAGTGAACTATAATGATTATAGGTTTGTATTTGCTACCAAATATAGGCCTAAGCAAATGTTTGAATCTATGACCGCCTAAATGTGATACTCTGTGTTGTAGCGTAACGAGCGCCGTGAACGGGAGCAACGAGAACTAGCGAAGCAGCACTTGGCGAGGGCAGCTGAATACAGTGATGGGCTGTCTAGCTTCGGCTCCAGAACCAGCACTAGTTCAGAGACCAGCAGCTTTACAGGGAACCAGGTGAGGGAGGGTCTTATCTGCTAAATACTGTTGTTGAGAGTGACTTAGTTTATAGAAATCTGTCTCCACTTTTGGTCGGGCTAACCCCGCTCCCTAACCTATATGGGATTAAAAACGTTATACGTAACCCACATGACAATCGGATGGCATGTTCGGGTTTTTTGTTAGGCGTGACACACACAAACAAATAGACGAACAGACAGAAAAGTGAAGAGTATACCCTATACCAATACTTATACCTATACGATATAGGTAACAGGTAATTTTCCATGGGAATCCTGCCAGGGTGCAATTCATGCGGATAGGACAATCGTGAAGGGATGTCCGAGGGCTGTTTAAGAGGACTCAATCCCTTGCATTCGCATTAACGACTAAGGAAAACCTTGGAAAATACCTTCAGTCAGGATTGCCGTCTAGATTGGATTTTAATCCGGGACTTCCCGAATCAGAGTCGCGCATGAAGCTTTGAAATCGATTTCAAAACACTTCAATGACACCCATATAGGTCTAACATCTAAAAAGGTTTTGAAAACGTTTTGAGATCGTTTTGTTGATACCAGTTCATGTATACAGACGTCGAATTAGTTTTTATTCAAGTCAAAACTTTTTCAAAACTGCACGTAAACGTAGTAACTGAAGGTCGTTGGCAACAGCAATTTATATATGTATTGCTAATTTTAGTTATTGATAAAACGTTATCGAAACTAAGAAGCAGTTAACCTCAAAGTCGAGTATACACGTACCACTCTAACCCCTGACCGGCGATCGTGGCCCCATCTGCCGCCGAAACTTGTCCCTCTCCGGCAGTCACGTGACCAAGTAGCTAATGGCTGCCCCGATGCGAAGTACTGCAAGAAAAATGCTCGTCCACAGATGGCGTGCTCATTACCAAGCGTTATCGGACTCGTGGGAGGCACAGTTAGCGACTAGGGGCGCATCAATACACGTACAAGTAACAACACAACTTGTAACTTGACCTACAACATCTACATCACAGGCTCGTGAAGTTAACAACTATGCCACGGTCTAGTCCGGAAAGTTTTAATATTATGCGCACACGCTGTGTAAATTATTTACTTGCCAAACTATGAATTTAATTTTTCGTAAGTTTGTTGGTACTGGCAGCTAAGAAAAATGCGGAAATTATTAAATTATCGTTGAATTATCAATCATGATAAATTATGAACAAGCACGGATACCAAATACACCCCAATAGAGAAAGCGAACACAAAATTGCACATCTTCAAAGTTTTGGTGGAGGTGCCAGGCTGGTTGTAATAACAGCTCTTACGGATAGGGCTGGCCCAGCTCCCTTCTCGTGCTCGTAGAAGGGCAATGTTAACAAAAACACGCATACCTTCAGCTTGGGGAATACAACCCTTTTCTGCCAACCTTCCTACTTTATGGTGGGACAATAAATACACAAATAAATAAATAAAAATAAATGTTCGGCTTATAAACATCGTGAGACGTGACACAAGCATAGATGGACGGGCAGACTCCCTGAAGGAAAATGATGCAATTCGGTTACCTTTTCTACCTAATAACTAGTTTTATAAAACCATTTGGAAAACTTGTTTGTTAACGTAATAAAAATAACAGTATTGAATATTTTGTCTTATTCCATTTAGCTGTCATATAATATCATCCATTTGAAAAATAAGCTATACATAAAATTAATAGAAATTATTGTTTGGAAGTATTCCACGGTTGTTTGATTTCGGTCAATTCCATGCAACATGGTGCCAAATGTTTCTGCAAAGCAGACACGTTGAGTTCTCTTGCAGTATTTTATGTAACCTGTAATTAATGTGAACCTTGCGGTTTCAGGAGCTGCGGAACAAGTGGCGGAGCGCGGAAGAGGTGAGGAAAGCCAAGGACAACGGCCACAGAGAGAAGGAAAACAGCTGGAAGAAACAGCAGAAAGGGGGCGAATACGACACGAAGTGCAACATTCAGAAGGGTGAGCACACCAATCAAACAACACGTTTCGCTATTCAGTTCAATATATACACAAATTGTCGACGAACACATGATTTTCAGAATCATTTGCCTCGTCCATTAGAGATTTAACTGCAGGCTGTCATAGACTCGGACATTTTAGGGTGTGCGGTGGATTGCGTACCTGCAAACTTCGTATCGTAGGCCATTACTTTACAGTTTTATACTTCTTCCCCAAATGGTTTGTATCGACGCACGCGCAGTTGATTTTATTGATTTAGTCATAGATTAAATTGCATCATGTTAAAATATGAATTAAGTTTACAAACAAGAAAAATAATAGAATAATAATAATAGACTTAACGGGATATATATATTCAGTTAATCACTACTAGGTACCATATTAAACCATGTTCAGTTTGAGTGGTACCATGTGTTGTGGCTGTTGCTTAAAGTTTGTTCAAAGTAGCATGGCATATGCTGGATTCATACATGACTGCAGTATTACCCAACCAGATTTGAAATACCCTGCCCTCTGAGTAACTTGGAACCTGCTAGTTGGCTACGATTCCCTCATCAATGACGTTAATGACAGATAAGTTGACGACAGCTTATATTTCAGTTACCCTAAGCACTAATGAATGCATTGTACTTGTGTTGTTTCAGAGAGCCAGATGCTCAGTCAGCCCCCCATCATAACCCACACGGCCGCCACCCCCCAAGACTCCCCCAACACAACTCTGGACCCATCCATGAGAGACTTTGCCAATAGACTGTCTCCCGGCTTCGCGCTCTACTCTAGCTCGCTCAGCATCGACTCCATAGACCGCTCCTCGGTAGGTATCCGCATAGTGTTACTACGAAATCTAGAAAGCTCAAATATCCGAAAATATAGATTAGCGATATCCAAACGCAAATCCCGAAAGCTAAAATGCCCAAAAATATAGATTCGCGAAAGTAAAAAATCTCCCAAACGCAAATCCCAAAAGCATAGATTCGCGAAAGTCAAAAATCCCAAAAGAGCAAATCCCCGAAATGCAGATTCGGTGAAGCTAAAAATCCCCAAAGCTCAAATTACCGAAAGTACAAATTCGCGAAAGTAAAAAATCACGAAAACGCAAATCACGAAAGTGCAAATCCCCGAAAGTACAGATTCGCTAAAGTCAAAAAACCCGAAAAGTCAATTCAATGTCCGTGAGTGCAATTCCTTGAAAGTGTAATTCCTCGAAAGTGTATTTCGACGACGACGACGACTATGTTTGTTATGATATTATGTTCTCTGTTACAGTCGTCACAGTGTAGCATTCCCGGCCTCTTAAAGCCACCCTCAGCAAACTTCCGCAACAACCTGAGTCTCCCTCCTCCCAGCCAATCACTGGGCAGGAGAGTCAGCCTCGTCACAACCATCAACCAATCAGCAAGCAGGAAAGACCCACCCCCAAGGTATGATCATTAGAACTGAATAGGATTGACGTTAAATAAATAAATAGAATAGACTCAATATTGCTTTATATTTCGTTTCCTTTTTATCAAAAAGAATATTTTACACCTCAAACAGCATGATTGAGTAAAGTTGTTTTTATCTCGATCCTGTTTTTGTTTTGTCTCTGTTTCTCTTTTATAACATGCTTTTCATATTTTTGTATTCATTAATTCTAACCAAATTTATTTCATTTTATCACTTTGTATTGTACTGTACTGTTATCCTTTGTAAATTAGTTTTTATAACAGTTAAGAGTAGAGAAATGGAAATAGTAACCACTTTAAATAAAAACATGCGTACAATTTTCTCTTATAATTAAGCAGCAGTATTATTGTTGTTGTGAACTTATTGGTATCATTAATGCTATGCCTAACACAGAAACTATGTGTTAAGAAATTACATAATTTATAATTTAATTATTGTAATACGAAGTCAATCCTATAGGCCTACTCGTTTGTGGTGATTATATAAAAGCTAAATTATAATTTTTAACCCCACAGCTAATACAATAATCAGGAACAGTAAGCAATCATCGAATATCAAATTCAAAATATGTTATCAATAATTTAAAACGAATACCAGAAGGTTTTTATTTTATTATAGTGGTTAAACTATATTCTCATCTCGGCATCACGATAAATAACTCGTACAATGTGAGTGAGCTACTTTGTGTCCATAATCCTTAGAAGCATTTTCAAAGACCAAATGAAACTCCTCTAAAGCGAAAGTAATTCTTCGATAGTAAAACTTTCTTAAACGAGTTCGATAAACTGGCCGCAGTTTTAGAACCGAGAAAATGAAGACCGATTCGCTCTCTTTACTAATGAAAAAATGTAAATCTGAAAGGTTTTTCTTGTTTCGCGTTCGTTGAAAATGGAATTACTTTTGAATCGGCTTTGGCAGCAAACTGGTGCGCAGAAGTTAGATTACGTCTTTGGAATCTTTGCTCGTTAACGAAGTGCGACTTATCGAATTGAACGATTCGATAAGTCGATCACTAACGCTTTGAGCAATCACAGCCCACACAGGCGTGGTGTATAACAGACTTATGCCACGGTTTGCCACGGTTTGCGTGATATTTAAGTGTAACTCACATAAAAAAGTTCATGACAACTGAATTTTTGCGAGCATGTACGAACCAACTAGATCGATACACACTCAATGAAATATGTAGACCCTAAACCATGTTAGATGTAATGTTGAAGGTACAAATGATAAATCATAAATGTGACTGTTTTGTGTATAATTGTTCATTTTAAAAGTATAAGATGACCGAATAGTAGGGCAGAACGTCCGCGCACACTCAGCTATACTTGCTCCAACGTAAGAATGCAGATGGTTGGTAGTGGAGGAGATAGAATAAATGCGCGGTTAATGGGATTTCGCCTTTGTGTATGAAAGAGAAATATCTTTTACCAACGCAAGCTAAAATTATTTGTGCTAAATCACACAGTTCCTCCGTGTGCAAGATCCACGCTGAGCTAGAGTGAATAGAATTGACTAATTATTTACTACAATTTAGAAATTAAAAAGTCATTCATTTCTGAATTGTAGTAAATAATAACAATTACACCTACGGGAGTGTTTCCCGACTAAACAAATCGAGAAAATAAAAGAATTGACTAAGTTGTTATGTTGGGAAAACAATTTCGAGCCACCTGCATTCTTTCGTTGGGACCACTATACTTTGTAGAGGTGCGGGGCGGCGAAGTTATGTTGATCGCGCGGCGGTTGGTTTTGGTTTATTTGGTTCAAGGGCGCTGTAACAGTTGGGTCATAATGCCCCACTCTAGCGTACAAGATGTGGGTAGGACAAAGGGGAGGGAAAGTATTGAGTTTCTCACGTCGCCGGCCAGAGCTCGCGTCTAGTCTCTAATATACGCCAATACATACTAGCTGATGTTTGTGAGATGGAATTTGCCTCTTTTCTTGCTTTTTACGATCAGCAGAGCAGATGTTTGGTTCCAGCACCCCTCGCATCCAGCGGGGATATTCCTGGAAGCTGTCCCGGCCTTCCCTCAGGAGGATATCCCGGTGTAACTCGACCTCGGAGCCGGAAGAACCCGAACATGAGTTCGTGCTCAACAATGGTCTCAACAACAATGTTCTCAGCCCTATGTGAGTTGTTTTAGAACTTGTTTCGATATTCTGTTTGTGTTTGTGTTTTTGTGAGTGGTAAATTTAATTTTGTCTTTTATCAGCGAAATACAACCATTATTTCTTTAATAAACTTAAAATATTTTGTCATGTTTTTATTTTACTTTTACTTTAAAATTTTTCGCTGTTCTCGTGAGTAAAATCGTTTAAAATTGATGCGATATTTCGGAAGCTATCACCTTCCATCAACAGCTGGCACCTAGTATTTACAATCAAACACACGCTTGACAACAACACAACAGCCATGTGCTTTACCCCTAAGCTACCGGGACGGTTAACTTCATAACATCTGGATTGCTGGTGCATTGTAGATCTGAATAGATTGGAACAGTACTGCAACGATTCTGCTGCCTTTGAACTGACCATCTAAACTCGATTTATAATGTCGTTACCTAACGCAGGTATGAGCGAGGGTTTATTTCTCAATTTCATCTATCGGGAAACACTCCCTTAGGTGTAATTGTTTTTATAGAAATCAAACCAGAAATTACAAAATCCATCTCTGCGAGGTTGGATTTTTTAATTTCTGGATTGATTTCTATAAAGACAGCTATGTGGATCGATATTCGATAATATTAGAACATGTCGGTAACCGGTGTTTATAACCTACCACGTGTAACTTACTAGAACAAAGCCGGTTTTGTCTGAATCTTTAAACTAAGTATTTTTATTACTTATAACTTATAAGTGATATCAATATTAAATCGTAAGTAATGAGACTACTCGTGATTTGATATTATCGATGTAAATTTTAAATTATAATTATTTAGTTTTTTTTATTTAATACTTTTATGACATTGGTGTAAATATTAAATCGTAATTAAGAAAATGACCTCCTTTGATGTAATATTATTGGTGCATTATTGTTGGAATTATTTCATCATGAGACTGGTACTCTTGGACCAAAACTCAAATCACAGGAGTCGTTTAAAAAACACTCCCCCCCCCCTCTTACAGTGACCAAATACTCTCAACAAATCGCTATCTTGAGGTTCGACCGTCACCATCATAACTAAGCCGTGCTAGAACTCTTCCTTCAAGCTTAGGTTATGATCCTCAAAGAAAGGCTTTTCACAAAGAAAACATTAAACCCCCTAGGAGATAAGAGTTGTATCCAACCCCCCCACCCCCTCCCCCCCACCCCCCGGCGAGAGATAGTGCTACAAAGAAATTGGAAAGAATTTCTAAAGCCTAACGGCAGAAGGGAACATTCTATGAATCAATATTGGATTTCCTTTCAAAGTTTTCTTCGGGAAAGTTACGCAACGCAAGAACATGAGCATTATTTCTCATTGGCTGGGTTTCTATAGAAGGACTGAAGCTTTGTGGTAAACAACCCAATGTGTAGGGCAAACATATTTTATAATAACGTATAAAACATTAATATAACTCGAACAATGCGTAAATTTAGTTTCATATTCTTGGCTTTTCCCAACGCAGATCGCGCCTCAAAAATAATTGTAATTTTATTTGTGACTTCAATAAAGTATCCTAATAGAGTCACCTCACAAAAATTCAAAACGATTCTCGACGGTCACATGGTTTGACCTATACGCGAGTAAAAAGAGCCTCGAAACTTGCTGTACAGCACGGACGACATGACCACATAGGCTGATACAACGACCTTGGTAAGGGATTTTCAGTCAAGTAAATACACTAAAAATTGTTATTGATATGATTAAAATTATTTTTCGTGCCAAAAAACCAGCCTCAAGAAGATTCCACACTACAGACAAAATAATTAGCTATTTTGGTGGAGGTGCCGGGTCGAAGCGTAATGCTTATGCCGCGACGATTGTTTTAGGCGTACTGTTTTTAACCGAGTGCAGATTAATATCACATTCTTTTAGGAACGTTCTTACTAAACTTGACCACAGATGTAGCTCAAAGTAACGCGCGAGAGGTCCCGAGTTCAATACCCTTCACCGGCAATCCTGACTGAACGTTTTTTTCTTCTCCTAAATCGAAAATGAGGACGTCTCTTAAAAGCCCTTAGTGGTTCTCTTTATTGAGCGAGCGCAGCGAGCGTCTCCACTTGACTCTTATGGCTCGAATGTCTGTTATTTTTGGGTTTTTTTCTTTCTGTTACTGCTTCGATACAGGTCGCACCGATTCTCTGATCGACCTGAAATTGTTTACACATGTACATACCACCTAGGTGGGTTGCTGTATAGTTTTTGAACAAAATCCGATCGTTGGTTATAAAAAATAAAAATAAAATAAAAAAATAAAAAAATAAAAATGTTCCGATCGTTATG
Source organism: Sweltsa coloradensis (assembly GCA_024449915.1). NCBI lineage: Eukaryota > Metazoa > Arthropoda > Insecta > Plecoptera > Chloroperlidae > Sweltsa > Sweltsa coloradensis. The sequence goes on from JAMZAV010000314.1 coordinate 292,176, forward strand.
AAATTTTGCAGGGTCAATAAGTACAACATTCTCTCATATTACCAAATTTTCAGCTAAATCGGTCAAGACCTTAAAGACTTATTGGTAATCATAATTCGAAATATGAAGTTAAAAATGAAGGAGGCAGTGAAGATACAAAGATACACTTTAGAAGGCATGACGTGAATTAGTACAATCAGAGTCGATAAAGAAGTTTCCCCGTTGGGGAGGTCCTCCAACTCCCTATACCGGCCTGGGTTAAATAAAAAGTCGGTTTTTGGCGTTTGGAATCTAACGTTCCGCGCGACTCTGTGTGACGATTGATGGAACTACTTCAAAAAAACTACGTCACTTTTCTACTAGTAGTAAACAGTCGATGACGAAAAATGGCGGAAACGTCAAAATATTAAATACGATCGAATGTTGGCGAATGTTTTGGCAGAAAGCAAACTCTCTTTATTAATGAGGATATTTCTGATGGAGTAGATCTAAGCTTAGGACCTAGGCCGACAATATGTATTGTTCAAGATTTCGATTTGAGTGTCTAGGGCGTACTTACGTCTGAAAACTGTATTGTGGCCGTGGGCCTAGGCTACACTTACGTCCGTAAGCTTAAACAACCATATCTCAAATAATTTCGTACGAAAATGTCAGTGACGCCTGCGCAACACTTTATAGTACAATAATAAATCAAAAGTAGATCGTTTTAAAAGGCTAGGGCCCTGGGCTAATATGATTGAAAAAAATTAAAGTTTGACGTTTCGTCTGTTGTTTTGTTGATTGCATTGTCACTGCATATCGATAATCTACTGACCCTATTTAGCGTGCAGTGCTTTTATTAGTTTTACATTTGAGCCGCCCTCAGCGCGCAGAACGTTAGATTCCGTTTTGACTTGGGAGTTGGGGGACCTCCCCAAAGGGGAAACTTCTTTATCGACTCTGGTACAATGCAAAGATGTTGGAATAGTATATAGCACTGCCTCCTAGATGCTCGTCGTGGCTACGAGGAGCCACGACGAGCATCTAGGAGGCAGTGGTATATAGTGTACAATGTCAATATCCAGTTAGGCCTACACTGTGTGGTGGGCCTTATGGGAATGTCGTACTCGGGTCATGTTGCACGTACCAGTGCTCGCTCAACAAAGCGTCCAACTGAGCAACTCTTGCAAAGTATGATCGTTTGTAATGAGGTTGACTATTTTTTTGATAAAATATAGAACACACTTCGAAAGTTATATTATAATGTGCAATATTGTTCTTGTTCCAGGCATTGCGGGGAGCACCTGCATTGCAACGGGGGGCTCCTAGGGACGATAAGGAACGACACCCAGGCAACGCCCAACAACAACCGTCTCTACGGGAACCACAGGGGACTCAGCCCCCAGAATTCCATTCGAAGCCACGACCCTTCCGGCTATTGCGCTCTTCCACAGGTAGGTAGGCCCCCATATCCGCTTCAGTAGTAACTACTGTAATAGGAATAGATCTACTCTAGCACCTTCAGTCCCTGCATTGAATGGACATCAAATTTTAAATTTTAATCCGGGCAAATGAAAAGTTTTCCAATTTAACCCCTATTTTTTTGTGCTAAAAAATAATTAAATTATTTCCCCGTGTCAATGGGACAAAAAATGCCCTTTTTAGAGAAGTTTGAAAATAACAACTACAAAAAAGGATAAAAATAGCAGAAAAATGGGGTTTGTCCCAGAAAAGTAATATATTCCTAGTATTGTTACTATTTGAGGTACAAAAAATGCAACAAATGCAAAAATCTCAGAAAAATTCTAGGTTTAGGAAAAGTATTCAAATTTATATTTAAAATTAAATTGAAAGATTTATTAAGAATCCAAATTTCCGAAAATTCGTTAAAAAAACGTGATAAAAAATAACATAAAAAATCTTATAAAAAAATCTGGAATTAAATTTAATTGCTTAAAATTCCTTAAATTGCACCAATTTAATTCGAGGCTGAAGGGGTTAGGGAGAAATGGGCGAACAATATCGAGGAAGTTCCATCCCGACTCACCGCCGCGCCACCAGTTCCAGTGCCACCAACTTATTTTATGTAGTTCAGTTGAGACGATATCCTACAGCTGGCAACACTGTCTCGTGCTTGGTTCTAGTTCCAGCCCTTACCGCCAGTTTTTTAGTCGCCACCTCCACGTGTGTTAAATTCAGGGAGTAGACAGTATTAATGGCGAAGCATTTCCTATAACAGTATTTGGTCAAGCTAACAGGAATTTACCTAAAACGTACGTCCATATCCTCTGAAAGACTAAGATTTGATGTTAACTGAGGGACTTGTTTCAGGTGGCTTGGGTCGACTCCCTGGCGAGACAGAACTCCCTAACCGGCAGTAACTACAACAAGGGCCTAAGTCCACGCAACTCTCTCTCCAGCTACCGAGGTAGTATCTACAGTGGGAGACGGAAGTCCTCACTACAGTTAGTTAGCAGTGCTGACGAGGAGAAGCAGATCAACAACCTCATAGCCATAGGTGAGTGACTACAAAATATTTCTAAGTATATAAGAATTCATTATCTACGGTTCAAGGTAAAAAAAAAACGGCTTTTTCCAATTTTTTTAGGTTTTAAGAGTATTCGATACATTTAACGCGACTCGAGCGCGCTGTGCGTTTTATTTGAAATTTCCCTATTTCACACAACAATAATTATGATAAATGTATTTTTTATGATTATCAAAAATATAGATTGGTGATTTTTTCAACTACCTCAGATAACGAAACATGTGCCAAAAAATAAATGCCCCTGAAATTACTGATTTTTGGTTCTGAAAGACGTTCTTCGATTTCGATTTCATTTTGAGGGGTTGAAAAAATCTACAACCTATAACTTTAAATTGATATAAATTTGTGTGTCTTAATCCATATGAGAATAGGTCAAATCTAAAGAAATCGACTCGTGAATACTCTTAATTTTTTTCACTCTTAAAATAGTTAAATTATATTGGATATTGGATATTGCTTAACGTCTCATATTCGTTAAATTATAGTTTAATGTTTTCACAGACACTTGTATTTAAACGTGTAAATATTCCACCCTACACTTATGTAATGGACGACACATTCCTGACTCTAATATAACGATGTATTTTTTGTCGACGTGATGTTTCCAGCTGCAGCCGAGTCGTCTCCACTGCCACGAGTCAAGCCGATGATTCCCGAAGACGCAGTCACCGAACTGGAAACGATCACTTCGCCGGAAGAGCCAATCGCACCGGAAGTTATGAAGAAGATATTCTTCATCTTCGAACCGACGGGGATGTTCAAGGAACGGGAAGACTACTCACTCTATATGTTCCCGGAGGATAGCCAGTAAGTATGGGAACAACTAGGATACGCGCGTACGATGAGGGAATGATTTGCTAAACAGGAGTAGACACATTGTGTTAATATTACCTAGGGAATGTATGTGTTAGTTTATCCATGTTGCGACTGGTGTCATAACCACAATTGATGCAAAATTCACCAACAGTGATGTAGCTCATGTGAAACACATTAGATTCTGATTCGCCAAGTCCCGTGTTTGATACAATCACATTCAGTAATTCTGACTGAAAATTTTTGGAATCGAGTCCTCTTCAACAGCTCTTCGACATCCCCTTTATTGGATGAGCGTAGCGAGCGAAGCGAAGATTCCATTTCACTACACTGGAGAAAAAAATCCGGAATGTTTTTTTTTTTTTCTTTCTTTTTGTATTTTTGTGTGTCTGTTAAAACACGATTCCGCCTAAACCGATACTCCGATTGCGATGAAATTGTATGGAGGTCTTCGAAATCTCTAAACTTAGAACTGACAACGTTTTTGAGCGCAATCGGGAAATTTTTTCTTATAAAAAACGCAATTTTACGATTTTTTTACGATTTTTAAAAAATTTCTTCGACCTCTAACACCTACATCATATACCGATTGTTATGATTTTTTCACAGAACCTTAATTGATGAATTAAGATATTCGTGTAAAATTTGAGCGTATCGAAAAATTTATCTCAATGAAAATCGAAATTTACGTTTTTTTTATCTTTTTTCAAAAAATTCTTTGACTTATAACACTCTTAACTAGTATTTGTAATGATTTTCTCAGAACCTTAATTTTAGGGAATTTATGTACTCGTGTTAAATTGTAGCGCAATCAATAATTATTCTTATGAAATTGCAATTTTAACGATTTTTTTTATTTTTTAAAATTACGTGAATTAAAAATTAAATTATTTTATTTATTTTATTTAATTTCAAAAAAAATCTTCGACTAAGTATGATTTTGACAGAACAACAGAAATCCGCGTAAACACTGGCAGCTCAATGCACCAATTACCTCTACATAAACGCGGCGGACTTAAGCGTTTCCTAGTAATCACAATAACTCCGAAACACTTAGTTAGTCGTTAGACACCTGAACTGCATGTATTGTCAGGCAAGATTACAAACGAGAATTTGATTTATGTTAAATTCGAATTGGATTATAATCGTATTCAGAAGTTTGTACTTCTTTAACAAAAATTGGTTTATAAAAGTTATTTTTATGAAATGGTTTTTATGCACAAGTGTAAACCCTTATAGAACAACAAACATATTTGGAAGATATAAGGTTTAAATAAAAATATATATATATATATATAATTTTTAATACTGGATGTGTGCGGTAACGGATTATCCAGTTCAATTGTAATTTTGTAATATACATTTCGAATAACTGGACTATATCGGGAAAAGTTTGAGTGTCTAAACTACTTAATAGGCTAATTGGACAATAAACATGCAGGATCAATCATTAAAATTGATTATTTTAATTAACTTATTTATTATGCAGGTTTCGGAACCTCTGCTCGCGCTTCGTCGAGCAGAAGTGGTTCGACAACGTGGTGCTTCTCTTCATCGGACTGAACTGCATCACTCTGGCCATGGAGCGGCCCAACATTCCACCCGACAGCACAGAGAGGGTGTTCCTAGGCACAGCCAACTACGTATTCACAGCAGTATTTGCTCTAGAAATGTTCGTCAAGGTAGGGAAAATATCAGAAACCATCGCCTAAATGTTACAAATAATGAAATAGAAATAAGATAAAAAATAAATATACAAGTTCGTTTTACCACTCATTGTGTGAATCATTAACACACACGGTCTATATGTATCTTTTAACCCTTTATAGGCAATAATTAAATTATTTTAAATTTGTCTGTATAATATTCATGAAAATATTATGATTTTGGATTTCAAACTGGGAACCAAGTTGAACCAAACTTCAAACTTTTAGTTTTGTTTGAGAAACTAGATTTTTTGCCGTTTTCAAATTTTAAACAATTTTATTCACTTGTAAAAAATAACTACAATAAACATATAAGATATCCGGAACAACCCAACGTCAAAATCTACCAGAATAACATTGAATTGCTTTTGATAAAACATAATGACAATGTATCACATAACTCGTCATTGACTCATCGAAAGAAACGTTTGAGAATTCACAAATATTAAGATGAAGTTGCAGTATAAAGCACCGAAATAAGAACAAGTAAACATATCTAAAAGTTAAATCGATTATCGCAATAACACAGGAGTCAGCCAAGTCCTCCACAAACGACGACCTGCTTAACGTTACGTTATGCCCTTCTGTGTCCAGGTGATAGCGGCGGGCATGTTCTACGGCAAGGAGGCCTACTTCACATCAGGCTGGAACATCATGGACGGATCTCTGGTGATCATCTCCATCATTGATCTGCTCATGTCTCTACTGTCTGAGAGCAGTCCGAGGATCTTCGGCATCTTGAGGGTAGGTCTAGGGTAGGGTAGGTTGATGGTGGGTTGACGGTAGGGTAGGTTGAGGGTAGGGTAAGTTGAGGGTAAGGTAGATTGAGGTTTAGTAGGTTGAGGGTAGGGTAGGTTGATGATATAGGATGAGGGATCATGTCCATTATCTCAACCCCACTGACAGTTTTGCATCGCTTTCTAAGTAGTGGAATTGCATGCTTTGCATTCCCTTGGAAGCCTAATGATAATAACAAATTGTAACATCAACACAGTGGTAAAAGTTCTAGATTAGGCAATCAAGTCTCTCGGACGCTATAGACGTACCCGCGCTTTCTTGACAAGAGGATTGTGGTTCAAGGCTTGAAATGTCCCTTTTTCGATGAATTTAACGTTCGTTTCAAACTAATATTTCTATCATCTTGTCTAATATCTTAAAAATAATCTTAGGATTTGTTACTCCCGCTTCCATCACTTGTAATGCCCAAGCATGGACTAAAGGGTTCTTTCAAGACAACAGAGCCCTGCTGATTAATCTGGCGTGGGAACCATTGTGAAACCATTGTGCATTTTGGCATAGAGGTGCAAATTTTTAGACCGGGAGTCCATTCTACTCTCAATCCATTTACCTGCGGCGCCCATATTTAAAAATGGCGTCCCTAATGTAATATGATTACCAAGTTTCGACGGAATCTTGGCATGTGGCACCATTTTTACCATTAAATCGACCATCGGGAACTCAAATATGGCATCAAAATTTGTGTTCCTATTGTGCTAACATTGTTCTACTTGTTGCGTGCAGGTGTTTCGTCTGCTGCGCTCTCTGCGCCCGCTACGAGTGATCAACCGAGCACCAGGCTTGAAGCTGGTGGTCCAGACTCTGCTCTCATCTCTCCGTCCTATTGGCAACATTGTTCTCATATGTTGCACCTTCTTTATTATCTTTGGCATCCTTGGCGTTCAGGTTAGTATGACCTTGTGTAATACGTATGATAAATACATGTAGCAATATATAATTATTCACAGCCGTTTTCCCAACAACATTTAGTTGGGTAAAGGGGTGTTTCCACCATTAATCTTGGGCATCACCGAATCAGCACCGGCCTGCCAAGCTCGTCACCTCATCTTCTTCCTCATTCTCTTGTCGTAACACCAGCTCTCCACTTTTTCCTGTCCTCCCACCATCTTTCTCTCTCTTCAACGACTACACACTCCTCTCTCCTCCACATATGCCTGTACTTGATCTAGCCATCTCTCTCGAGGTCTTCCCACTCTTCTCCTATCATTCTTTAGCTCAAATGCTTGTCTTGGGATTCTATTCTTCTCCATTTTTCTCATATGTCCATACCATAGTAGTCGCTCCTTCCCCATCTTATGTATCTTCATATAATAATATTATATTTTAATCTCGATTACATTAATTCTGGAAACAATCCCGTAGGTGTAATTAAGTAAAGGGTAATCAATAAAAAAATCTGTCCTAAAAATACATTGATTAATATATTTAAATAATCTACTTGTTTCATAGATTCATTTTGCGACACGCGACTATTTTAACTTTTAGTTTAAGCCCTACATTATGGCCACATTGTTAGTTCAACCTTGGCAACGTTTACTTCTACATAGTTGAAAGTTCTAACTATATCCCTGTGTTTGTTCCAGCTGTTCAAGGGTGCGTTCTTCTTCTGCGAGGGGCCACACATCAAGAACGTGCGCAACAAGACAGACTGTATCGCGGACAGCCGCAACAGCTGGATTAACCGGAAGTACAACTTCGACGACCTAGGCAAGGCGCTCATGTCGTTGTTCGTCCTCTCGTCTAGAGACGGCTGGGTTAACATCATGTACACCGGGCTGGACGCGGTGGGGGTCGACCAGCAGGTTAGTGCAAAAAATACGGAAAAATAGCATTTATTAATACATCTATTTTTTCTGTCCACAAACCCCTAAATGTGAGTGATTTCTTGCACCTCTAATGGGAAATAAATTATTTCCCAGATACGTTTTTTAGCATTTAAATTTAGAATATTTAGAATTAATTTTGACAAATTTTGCATTTTGTAGCATCAATTGGTGTCCTTTCCACCAAAACCCTAAATGTAGGGTGTTTTTTACACTTTTAATGGTAAATGATGAATTTAACGGAACATTTAAATTCAATATAATTATATAAAATGCTAGAATACATTAAAAACTAGTTCTCAATAGGCATTAAAAACATTATTTTTAGTAAAATTAGCATTTTAAACCGTCAAAACATTGTAGCATCAAAAACCTAAAACGCTAAAAACCCGCTCTAGAAATAATACTTTACATAAACATTTCAATTCAATATAGATACTTTTTAACGTAAGAATACAATGCTAAACTAATTCTTAATAGGTATGTGAAAACAATATTTTTAGTAAAATTCGCATTTTGTAGCGTTGTAGCTGTAATGGATCACATTTAGGTTTGAAACAATAATTGTATGTCTTTGGTGGAGGGGCCGGGTCACGTGCCTATCATTTATTTTAAATACTTATAAGTTTGGCATTGTTGCTGATATATTTAAAATGTATTAGACAATACAACATAGGATCGCATATAATATTTTTTTTAAATCAAATTTGTATTCATACTTTTATAAAGTCATAGTACGCAGTAATCATAAAACGATTGTGGCTTAGATGATGACTCCCGACTAACATGCAACTCGACCCGTTAGGCCAAATAATACGCTCTATTGGTGTGGCAAATATTCACGCATACCATTAAATTCCCAACACCAATTCCAAGATTGATTAACTCAACATTTTGTTCGCCAAAATAGCGTCGCGACGCTCCAAAGACGATTGACGTCGAATCTTTTCGTTCGGACATTGCCAAGTTAAATACAAAGTTAATTTGCTAAAAATGCACTCACAGACATCTTCATGTCTAGTTTCCAGCGCTAATCATGTTCAGGATAGTAAGTCCCTTTTCGTTCAGAGTCAAGTTCCCAAAAAATGCCCCATGAAAACCCGCCATCTTGAAAAAACACCATATTATTGGACTTTCCGTTTTTCTGCTCTAACAGGTGTTTCAAGTGACCTACAAACAATATCTTTGCCATCTCTTATTATTTGCAACCTCATTGATACTAAGGAGAAAATCCGACATCTTAAAAAAATCCACCATTTTAGATGCTTTGTTTTTCTGCTCTAGCAGGCGATTCAAGTGACCTATAGACTTAATATAAGGGGGCATTCCGAAATTCGCTACAGTCGCCACAGCTGTGGCGACAATATGGCGGCTGTAGCGCTCGTACTTTCGGAATGGGCGCGGCGATTTTAGGCTGTGTTTACAAATGGCTGACCGTGAATGTGTCAACTGCCATTCATGTAATTATAGATTAATATGTAATTATCGAGCTGACAATAGTGGTATACCACGCAATGAAGGTTTTGTTGAGAATGTGCTACCTTAGTACTCTTAGAGCACTTTCAAACAAAAATTCAGGTTGAGGGGGCAGTCCGTAACTCGCTACGTGGCGCTTTGTAGCGAATCGCTACAAGGTGCTGGACGAAAAACCTCCAGCGAGTGTAGCGATCTGTGGCTGTGTGTTGTACTGCGTGGCATGGCGCTCCAAGCTTATTTCGGACTAGGCTAAGCGTTACAAAGCACCACGAAGCGAGTTACGAAATGCACCCTAAATATGATGAAATGTCCAGGACAAAATCGTTTTGTCCTGTACTATATGAGTGTTCCCTGTCTAGCCGATCGAGAACTACAGCGAGTGGCGTCTCCTCTACTTCATCGCCTTCATCCTCCTCGTCGGCTTCTTTGTTCTCAACATGTTCGTCGGGGTCGTCGTGGAGAACTTCCACCGGTGTCGAGAGGAGCAGGAGAAAGAGGAGCGAGTCCGGAGGATGGCGAAGAGAGCAAAGCAGATGGAGAAGAAGAGAAGAAGTAAGACTTCTGTTGGCTTGGGGATATTTAGGCTGTTTCACCCTGTTTAACCATTTTCTAAAATATGCAACATTGGAAAAATATAGTGTATGAAATTGAAACCTGTCACTATTATAACATCATAACAACTTTTTTTTTATTAATGATCGGGCACAAGACATATAGGCCTATTGCATCTTTAAAATAATTTCAAACTGCAATTATATCTAGCATAGTGCTCAACGATGATGGTTGTGTTTCTGTGAGATTAATATTTATCTGTTTTTCTTTAGTTTATAAAAAAAGAAAAAATCGATATTTTGGAACCGTGTCCACGGCGAATTTTTCCGTTTTCCGGTTCAAATAGACAAAAAATACCGGTTATGTAAAAAATTCGTGGGACATACCAAAGTGTAAAATCTCATGTTTTCTCTTTTTTGAACTGAAGAAAAACAGTCCAACAATAATGTCACAGAAACACAACTATCAACGTTGAACGATATGCTAGATGTAATTGCAGTTTGAAATTATATTAAAGGTGCAATTTTTGCCGAGTGCCTGATTACATTTATTTTTTTGTTCTGATGTTCTAATAGTGCCAGGTTTCAATTTCGTTCGCTACATTTTTACGTAGTTGCATATTTTGGAAAATAAAAAACAAGGTGGAACAGCCTTAAAGGAGACAGATTGAGAGGAGGAAGGAATAATTATTCCAGAAATTACAAAATCCATCTCAGCGGTGCATCAAACCCCGGTCTCGCGATTACGGGTCGGTTGGTTTAACCCTATAGTATCAATGGTTTAACCTTAATAAACTTCTGGATTGTTAGTGCATTAAAGATCTGAATTTTCTTAAATCAAGTTTACCTATGGGTGTGTTTGCCGATTAAATTGAGAAATAAGGAATAATACATTGCTAATGTTTATTGGCATGTTGCAAGCAAGAGCCACATTTCTCGAGTTCAGAGCAAAATGGTGTCAACGTTTTGATTGCTCCTTTCCTTTGCATCAGGATATTGGGGTTGGGGATATGAATATTTGAGAGAAAATATTCATTAAACTATAGACAAATGTACTGGATACATCACAGGAAGATAATTTGAAATAATGAAAATATTAAAGAGAGTGACGGAATAATATTCATGGTTTTGGTGGAGGTGCCGGGTCACTTGCGTATCTTATTTTAAATTTTATGTTTTGCAATTTTTGCTGACATTTAAAGTGTACAAAATACGATACGATCACATTATAATTTATTTTATGTTTTAAATATAATTTGTATTGATACTTTCATAAAGTGGGAGTGAGAGAGAGAGAGAGGTAGAGAGAAAAAAGAGAAAGAGAGAGACCCAAATTCGTTACTATAGTTTAGTCAATATAAATACTTTTTTTTTCACTATATCTTAGCAAAATCTGCACTCAGTACGCCCACGGTATAACAATATTGAAATTAAATAAAATGTATTGAAGCTGAACTCAAAAAATATTTCATCTGGGCTTTATAGAGTAGCAGAAAATATATTAAGTACACCATGGACCGAAAAAATTTCAAACTTAGTGTTTTTCGAGCTCGGCAAAAAATTTCCATTGATAGTCCGACTTCCATGTTACACCATAAGTACCACCATATTCGACTAGCTTTTCTGTAAGTGTCCTATGTTTTGTTTTTATAAATTGGGCAAGTGCTTTGGTCAAAATATGCTGATTGCCAAGAAGAGGTGTGATTTCGGAACGCATATTTTTGCGTGTTTCAGTGAATATTTGTGCACAGTTTCAAGACATAATTTTCAAGGGGCGTTTTAAATTGGTATGATTCTATAGTATCTATAACCTATGTGAACAAATAATAACAGCTATATTCACGTCGAAATAAAAAACTCCTCAAAACATCAATTTTCACAAATTTCAGGATCAAAAAGCTGATTTTTTTTCATAAAATCACAGTTGCAAGATAACTAATTTTAAACGCTCATTTTAGTGTTGCATTATGCTATTGATTATGTTGTAAAAAATCAATTTTGGGGGTTATATCAACTTTAAATAAACGGTTTTGAGTGTTGGTGGAGGTGCCGGGTCCACTCCGTTGACTGCTATGCGAGTGTTTGACAAGACCCCGAGCTACTTCATAGACAGCGCTAACTTGAATCTCTGCTTCCAATGCAGAAGGTCCAGGGTTCGATTCCCGCTATAGACATAAGTTTATTAACTTTTGATTTGGACTTGAGTCCATCAGTTCTTGAGGAATTTGTTAACGGTGACTTTGGAGCCGTCCTAGTAACGAGGCACATTATAAATTTAAACTTGTTCTGAATAGGCCTTGTAGATTCTGGCGTTGATCCACGGGTGTTCGCACTGTCTATACCACTGATTGCTATATTTCTTATTTTTTTAAACGATCTTTGGTTGGTTATCGCTCACTCGTCGATTGAGTCGGGGCCTACAGGGTAGGCTTGGTCGCTTTAGTTTACTGCCCCCACTGAAAATCAGTTGTATGACTGAGTAGGTAGACTCTTAATACGAATTTTTGTATTTTTTGAGCGAGCGTAGCGAGCTTCTCCACTTGACTCTTTTGGCTCAAATGTCTGTTTTTTTTTTCTTTTTCTGTTACTGCTTCGGTACAGGTCGCACCATTTCTTTGATCAACCTGAAATTTTGCACACATGTACATACCACCTATGCGGGTTGCTGTATAGTTTTTGAACAAAATCCGATCGTTGGTTATAAAAATAAAAAAATAAAAAAATAAATGTTCCGTCGTGGTGAATTTTCCAGGGTCAATAAGTACAACCTTCTCTCCTATTTTACAAACTTTGAGCTAAATCGGTTCAAGACCTTAAAGACTATTGGTATGTACATTATTGAATGTCAAAACTCGGTCGTGTTGCACGTACCGGTGCTCGCTCAACAACGCGACGGGACTTTAGCGTTTTCCTAGTTATTTATTTAACGTTGCAGAGATGCACGAGCCTCCCTACTACACGGACTACTCCCACTCCCGGCTGATGGTGCACAACGTGGTCACCTCAAAGTACTTTGATCTCGCCATAGCGGCCGTCATCGGGCTGAACGTCGTCACCATGGCCTTGGAGTTCTACCACATGCCCAAGGTAAGTGGAGGAACCTCTACTGTGAGTCTCGTGTCACATATGTACACCCGGCATCAGAAGTAAATCAAGGGTTGGGTATTATAGATACAACGAGACCCCTTGATTTACTTCTGACGTCGGGTGTACATCATGTCTTTTAGACATCTTCTTAACCCTCTGATAAGAGATCAGCTGAATGTGCTCAGGGGCGAAGATTTATTGACAGATTACCGACAGTGTTGGCTCGAGCGCTAAGGGCGCGACTCTGATTCCGGAGGACCCGGGTTCAAATCCCGTCGAGACCGGCAATCCTGACTGAAAGTTTTTGGACGTTTTTCTCAGTCGTTAATGCGATTGCAAGGGATTGAGTCCTCTTAAACAGCCCTCCGACATTCTTTCATAAATGTCCTATCCGCAACATGCCTAGTTCACCTGAAGAGTGGCATATTTCACCTTTTAACTGGTTTTATTCCCTACAAAAATTATTAATGTTATTATTGACAGATTTCGAATAAATAAATACATTTCTCAAAGAATACTGTCCAGGAAGAAGCTACTTCTTAGAAAGGTTACTAAATGGGTGTAACTGGTGAGAGGAAATCCGAGAGAGAATGGCCAAGATCTGTTATAAGATTCAATTCAAATTAATGGTTGAAAATTTTTAATATGACTCAAGTCTGGGTAGTTCCGTGCATTTGATGATGATGAAGACATTTTAACTCCTACTTGGGAGGTATTGCAGGCAATTGAGAAATTTGTGTACAACACTACCAAGTTCATAGACTGATCTTTCATTAACTTCCTTCAATTCTCCTCGTAATATGTTATTTTCTTGCCTTCAGGCGCTGGAATACGCTCTCCGGATATTCAACTACTTCTTCACAGCAGTTTTCATCGTGGAATCCATCATGAAACTCGTGGCCTTAGGCTTGAAGCTATACTTCAAAGACCGGTGAGTGTGAAAGATTTATTTTGTTTACGAATTCTACTCTTACGACAATTTACAGTCCTAGTTTTAGTTTAAGTTTTAGTTTGAACAATTAATATTTATATTATAATTATAACGAATTATAAACTGCAAGATTTCTCTTACCTCTTACATTATTGAACATTACGCCATCACTCATGATACAGATTTTCTTATTATATTATATTCTGATAGATTCCTGTAAAATTGTTCAAAATGTCCCGACTCAAAATTCATTCTTACAGGGACATCCAAATATAAATTAATTTAAAATGTATTGGTAAATAGTACTTGGAAAATAAAAATGAAATGGAAAAAAATGGAAATGAAATGTCATGATGTCGGACCAGAGAAATGTTCACGAGCATCTTGTTATTATTCCAGGTGGAATCAGCTGGACATCATGATCGTGATCCTGTCGATCGTCGGGATCGTGCTGGAAGAGCTGGAGTCAAAGATCATTCCGATAAACCCGACGATCATTCGGGTGATGAGGGTGCTGAGAATAGCAAGAGGTAAGACATACCGCCAGACATCTTTCAGCAGACACTTCAATGGCTTGCCGCTCAATGTGCTCAAGAATACTTCTTCGCAGTGCGACTGTGACATTGTCAGTCATATAACTCCTCATTTTCTTACTACCATATAGAATGTCGTTTCTATCGCAATACAGTCGATTAACTTAAGATAAGGCTTTCTGGTACACGAAATGTTTTAGTACTATAACTTCTAGTAGCACATAATTAAGCGGGCTTTACACTGGAAACTCTTTTGAGCAATACCCAAGCGTGGGCCTGGCGTTGTATTCAATGGCAACCGAGGTACCAATTATTGCAATCGAGGTCACTTTACTTTCCACTTCACTCTTGTTGAGCAGTGTCCGAGAAGTTGGGAGACTTTTTACTTTTCACTCTTTAACTTTCCAGTGTGAAGGCAACGTGAAAAGTCCCATAAGCTACATGCTATCATAACTTCAGAAAAGTTACTCTTTATATTCACTTTCTACCTTGTAATTTTCCAACTTCCTATAAATAGTGTAAAGCAAAAGAGGTATAGAAATGTCTTGGAGAGAACGGTTGCAGTTTGGAATTGTTGATAGACCTACAACCTAATCCACATAATGCAATTACGTTTAAACTACTGTTCTGTTTCATGTTTGATGCCACGAAAGAAGCTGACAAATTGCATGCCTATTAAGCCACTATTAATGTTGAAGAAGATGTCGCTGCTTGATATTCATCTGGCTCTCTTGCTTACAGTGTTGAAGCTACTGAAATGCGAGGGTATTCGCAGCCACCTCGACACAGCCATGGTCGCCATGTTCATGGCTCTCTTGCCTTCGCAGGTTCGGCCTCCGACACTCTCCGGCCAGTAACTGCTTCTTCCTCCTCTTCTTCATCTTCGCGGCCCTTGGAGTCGAACTCTTCGGCCGACTAGGTAAGTACATGAACCCTTTCTTCATTCGACCGTAGCAATCAATAATGATCAATATGTGACAAAAATCAACTTCGGAAACAAAATTGTATTGACGCCTAAATGAAGTTCTGCCAAAGAAATCGGAAATTTTCCTTTCAGAACATTTAGTTTATCCGATGAATCAAAGTAATTTATGATCAGAATGTTACATGAATGAATGCCATGTTCTAATGCAGCTGTTATTGTCAGCACTAGCTTTCGATTCTCTTTTCTCTTCCCATTTCAACGTTTCACATACTTTTTCTGCAATATTTCAATTGTAATCCAAGTATGAACCATGGTTCCCAACCACATTTATGAACTTTATGACTCTCACTTGAACCGACAGTGGTGGCTCAAGCGTAAAGCGAGATACTCTGATTCGGAAGGTCCCAGATTCAAAACTCGCCACCGGCAATCCTCACTTAAAGTACTTTCCGAGGTTTTCTTCAGTCGTTAATGCGAATGCAACGGATTGAATCCTCTCTAAAACAACCCTCGGACCTTCCCTCCACAATTGTTCACATTCTAAAATACCTGGGCAAGTCAACTGAAGAGGGGCATGTATTGCACCCTTGGCAGGTTTTCCAAGAGATAATTTCATTTTTAAATTTATTCTCAATTAATTGGAAACGGTATTTCCAGAGTACCCAATCTACTTACTGACATTTCTATGTGGTGACTCACACAATCATCCTATGTTTATATTGCAGTTTTGGTTCGCATTTGCCTGGAATTGCCTGAATAGCGAATTTTCTAAACTGCCGACTGCAATCGCGGGTTGGATTTTTATGGTATTGAGCATGTGCACATTCGTTCTGCTTACTTCTGATTGTAACCAAAAAGTGTAGCCGTTTAGCTGCGATCCCAGTGTAATGCTCCTCTTTTAGAAACTCTTCAAGACGCATTAACACCGAAGTTAAGCAACTTTGGGCGTGGTCATGGTGGAGAGTGGGTGAACGCACTGCCCTGAAACACACGTATACCGCTGGGTAGATCAGATGGAGTATTCGAGAGCTAGTGTAACGGCTTCGTTCTCCTCGAAGTCTGCTTGACAGTCCGGATTATAGTGGAGGAACCTTTATGACTCAAGATTACACCGTCCTTTCAGATGGGATGTAAAGCCGTTGGTTCCCTTGATACTTTTCGAAAGAAGTAGGCTACATGCCGGTACCGGGTTTCTCCTCTTCCCTTCTATTCACCTTTCATCCTCATTTATCACCACTCATCGTCTCGAGTAACCTTAGTGCATTAATATGAGACGTTAGCAATACAAATCAATGCGTAACATATGACCACGGTCCTGTCTGCCACAGAATGCAGCGAGAAGTTCCCCTGCCAAGGACTGGGCGAGCATGCGCACTTCAGCAACTTCGGCATGGCCTTCCTCACGCTCTTCCGCGTGGCTACCGGCGACAACTGGAACGGCATCATGAAGGACACTCTGCGCGAGGACTGCGACGACGCCACCGACTGCGTGCGCAACTGTTGCGTCTCCACCGTCATCGCGCCCATATTCTTCGTCATCTTCGTGTTGATGGCGCAGTTTGTGCTCGTCAACGTGGTCGTCGCCGTCCTCATGAAACACCTCGAGGAGTCGCACAAACAGGTGAGCGTTGCAATTCTCCATCGAATGTATTTTAATTCAACTTATATATTTTTTTATGTCCATCCAATTAAGTTACTTAGGCCTAAGACTAGTGGTGTGCGGGTACCCGGAGTTTCGTTTCGGTTTGGGTATTTGGGGAGAGGGGGTGCAACCCAATACCGGCCAAAAAGGCACTCAATTTTCGGGTGGGGTATGATGGAGGATGTCTGTCCAGGATTTTCATACTTTATTGGTGGAGGTGCCGGTCCAGCCAACTTTTTTATTCCTTATACAAATTGCCTTTCAATGAGAATCCAGACAATAGAAAACAAATTGGGAAAAATTCTAATGAAAGATTCTTCACATGTCAAATTCATTATCCATTTTTTCATGCAGTAACTATTATAACAACGGTCTTTTCTCCTACCCGACCAGACTGTTAAAACCTCTACCCGCACATAGGATGCTCTTTTCACATTAGTGTTGCATTATTTATCCATAAAGTGTAGCTGGTGAACCCTATTAGGCTAAGCTGCTCTTATAGTTTTATATTTAATCATGAATCATACATTCGTATATTTGCCAAATTCATTTCATTTCATTCAAAGTTTCTTCAACAAGACTTTTTACCTAAGCATCTACATATTATAGTCCCCGTTCAAATCTTTTATTTTTTTTACCGAATGATTTTAAATTATGGAATTGGAAATCTCAGCTAGGAGAAAAGGGCCTGACAACGACGGCAGAATAGTGTGATGATAAATGTGGACTGGAATGTGGTGGAAAGGAAATAGTAGTGGCAGTGGAGAAGACGAAGACGTAACTCAAATAAGAGCTGGACGCGTGCTGACTTCAGATTATGCACATTCACGGACATTAGGAGCATATGTTTTATGTAGGTATGTCGGCTTTGGACGCCGCGCAACCACCCACTTTGAAGTGAGGTATAATTTTATTGTTTCTTTTTTCTCTCAGATGGAGGACGAGCTAGACATGGAGGTGGAACTAGAGCGCGAGCTGGCCGCAGAGAACGAGGAGCTGATGGAGGAAGAAGAAGAGTTGTGTCTCCAGCAGGCGCTCGAGATGGCCTTCGAGTACGACAACACGGTGCGGCCCAAGAAGAAGCTGAGCAAGGTGTTGTCGCTGCCGGCTAACTTCACCTTCTCCTCGCTCAGGGACTCGCCGACCAGAGAGAGCGGTAAGAATGAAGGTAGAACACAAGAATGAAGATTCGCGTTCATGTTCGGTGGTTTCATCCGCGAAAGATTGATTACTCCCTGATTTGCTGTTCCTGATTTTTGGCAAACCTCATATTTGTTTGAGTGGGATCGTCTAATATATCAGTTTTCTTTTTGTTTTTCTTTATTAATTTTTTTTCTTCTTACTTTTTTCCTTTCCTTTTTTTCTTTTTCTTTTTCTTTTCTTTTTTCTTTTCTTCCCCACCCTTTTTTATATTTGATTCATTCATTAGTTGCATTTAATATCCCTTTTATTTGTCATCAAATTTTTTGAGTTTTTAATGCATTGTTGTAATATTACTATTTCAAATATTTACTTAAATGTAGTTCATTGTTGTGTCTGCATCTACGTAATTAGATTTATTTAGCTGTCCTCCTTTGTAAATTAGTTTTTATAACTAAATAGGATAGACGTTAAATAAATAAATAAAATAAATAAAGACGAACAGTGCATGATGCGCTTGCCGCTTTCTAGGGGTCGCTAGAAATTATTTATTTATTTAACGTCCATCCTATTCAGTTTAAAACAAACATATAAGGTCGCAACCTAGTCGCGCCCTAAAAATGATTTACAAAGGAGGATAACTAAATAAATCTAATACATAGATGCAGTGCAGACATAACAATGAACTAAGGTTAAGTAAATATTTGAAATAGTAATATTACAATAACACAATAATTTTGGTAACAATTAATTAAAAATGGATGCTAAATGCAATTAATTACTAATTAGTGATCCAAATATAAAAAGGGGGAAAGAAAAGAAAAGAAAAAAGAAAAGGAAAGTGAAAAAATTAAAGAAAGAAAGAAAAAATAATTAAATAATTTCTTTAAAAGTCAATGTAGAATTGTCAGATGCAGCAGATACTGTATTTAAATTGTATTTAATTATACAACTGCATGTGGGAGTAAAGGCAAGATTTAAGAATTTGTAAGTCACAAACAGATACTCATTTACTAACAGAATTGTAAAAATAGCTTCCAGACATTTTCCAATATGGCGGCTAATGGACCAACGATATGGCTGTCGCTTTCGATTATGAATAAGTACATGTGTGTCAACTTGCAAAAGAACAAAAAGAAACATTTGTGTTTAAATTAATTGTAGCAAAGCCTCCGAGTTTTTTGCTGTCACAGATACACTGACGGAGATTATACCTAACTAACTTGGGTATATTGTCTGCCTAGAACCGCAAGAGATCCAGGCGAACCCGTCTCGAAGAGGATCTTCCAACTCTGGTGACTTGCAGCAACGCATCGCGACAAGAAACCCCCGAAACAAACGCCGCCAGACCTTCCACTCCCACCAGGCCCTGCTGCCTCCCACGATCCCGCCCGCGTACCCCGCCAGCGAGTACACGCCCATCTTACAGCAGCAGGAGGAGGAGCCTAGGTCTCGCGGCCGACGCAGCTCCCTCAGACGACAGAGCAGTTCCGACAACCGCTCGTCGGGCGACGGCTGCTTCCTGGGGGTCCCCAAGCTCAAGTCCAGAGACCTAGGAAGCACCAAGGGGCTCAACTTATCGGAGCTGTTCGTTCCGTCCAAGATGAACACGAGTTGCAGAGACCTCTGGCGGCAGGAGGGTGACAACCCGCCGATCAACCTCTCGGAAGATGTGTCGCCCGAGTGTGTCTCGCCGTCGGCAACCCTCGTCCCGCCCACGTACGGGGCGGCCACGCGTAGCAACACCCTCAAGTCCTCGGAGAATTCGCCCATCTCGGAGGAAGGCAGCATCGAGAAGACCTCGCCAAGTAACGACGGCAGCCCCGACGAAGACAAAACACACACCCCAATTAAAAGAACTCATTCCGCAGAACGGCCGGAAATAAGTATCGTACAAGATACGTCACAGATAAGCATAACGATAGAATGCCCGCAGATAAGTTTTATAGTGCCAAGTTTTAATGTTGAAGGTGTGGTTGAAACGTCGTTCCAAGAGAGCGTTTCACCACGTATCTATATTGAAGACAGTGGGTTCGACGCCCGGCGAGCCACAACCGCTCTAGTCAGTCCGGTGGCCGACGACACAGGGGGCCGAACTAACCGGGGCAGCGACATCGAATTGCGACAGTTGAACTTTGGCCCGAGTTGTTCGGCCACGAGGGACTCGTGCCAGAGTCCGAGGGCGGATGAAAACTACGGTCCTAGCAAGGAAGACATTACAAATAGACGATTGGTTGATGAATCGAAAACCGCTGAAGTCTGTGATGATTTAGGTGCGAAAGAGGTTTTAGTTCGTAATTTTTCGGAGGATCTTAGTGAAACCGACATGCTCTTACCAACGAACCAAAAGAAATGATGGCAAACAATATTTCCCCTATATGAAACGTTCAAACTAGAGATCGTTTCAAAGAGAACTGATGTAGAACATAATAATCGTGAGCTTATGTTGTTAAATGCTAACGCCTTCTTAAGTGTATTGGTCATTTTATGACCGGATATTGCCGTCATTTAAGTTTCATTTTGCAAATTCAATGTAATCGTGTTAATAATGCTTGGCCAAGTTATAAGAAACTTTGATTAAAGCTGCAATTTAAACAGATATACGGACATAGGTTGTACAATATAGGTACAAAAACACCATAGACCGCAGAATTATGTGTGTCGCATGTCTAGAGGAATCGCAGTACGTGTAAATATTGTTCATATAACAGCCAGTATTTTATTTCATCTTCATTTTCAGTAATTGTAACGAATCTATCTTCAGAATGGTAGTTTACCATGAGGTTTCAGTAGCAAAGATGGATGCTTAGTGAATACTACATTTGCCACCGGAAGTACCAATTTTTTTGTTATTGTCATCAATAGGTTTCTTAAAGTAATTTTGATCTATGTGAAAAATTAACAAAACATATTTTTGAATTTGTATTTTATATAATTTTACCAATGCTTATTTAAGTACTGAATAAGCTTCAATGATAGTTTCAAAATTCTCTATGGTGTAGATATTTCAAACAAATAGGCATACAGGCTTGTTTAGTTTGCCGCGCATGTCAGAAAAATCATAAATCCAAGCCGATACCAAATTCCATTAATTTTGTGAAAATATTGTCAAGACATAGATTTAAATACTGCATTATTCATATAAAATGCATCTTTATTCATAAGAGTACGTTTTAAAAGCAGCTAACAGTAGCTAATATCAACAAACAAATAAAGTATTGATTTTAAAACACTAGTGTGTAACAAAAATTACGCATTGTGTGACGTGTATTTAAACTAAGCATCCAGACTTCAAGGTATCTCGAAAGACATGATTCTTAGCTATCATTACCAGAAACAAAATTCATGCTTGGAAGGTGGGGTAACGGGTTAGAAAAACACCCGTAAGTTTCTCTCAGCAGGAAACGATTCGACCAATTTATTGGCAAACCTACTTAATTTGCAGAAGAATTAATTGTTTGATAGGAACGAAATTGTGCGATACACAAAAACTGTGAATATCATTAGTTGCCTTAGGCCTTCCTCTTTCTACCTAATCTTTAAACATTTAGGGTCCACGCACTATGCCTTGTTAATCTTAACCCCGATAGATACTATAAAAGCATCTGTCTTCTCCCCAATAAAAATCATTGGTAATAAAAATGACAAGTAAGGGTATACTAAAGGGTAACACTTACAATAACTACGTAAATAACTACTTTTTTAAGTATGACAATCTTCTAATATTGCCTTTTAAATATCAGAGTTAAAAATCTCTGCACAGCAACGAACGTTTTAAACTAAGATTTATATTACACCTAATTTTGATTCGAGAGGTTGGTAACACGCCGACCCAGACAAAGTTAACGTCTTCTACGAAAGAGGTTAACGTGTTTGAATTAGTTACCAGCCCTCGAAGAAGCTTGCTCACATCAGACGAGGACCACCATCCTAGGAAAGCAGAGTCTAGGCATGATTTTCATCGAGAAATTATTCTATATTCTATTTAAAGTGGTTTTAAATCTATTTATAAACTAAAGAACCTAAATGTAAATTATGTGTTTCCTGTTAATCTGTGTGAAACTGTGATATCAAATTGTAGAATTATGTTGTCGAGATTTTTAGCATGTTCTTTTTGATATAATATATGATTCCGTTGATTCGTTTATTTGTTTGTACGTACTGTAAATATGAATTGTTATACATATGAGAATAACTATTACAGTATGAATTTATAATAGTACTTATTTAAACTAAGTTGAAAATAATTGTCTTTTTTCTAAGCTAGCTTACCTCTTCACCGAATTATGGACCTATTGATTCGGGTAAACTTGTCAATTGCTAGAAGTTACTGAACGACAGCATTTTTGAAATTTATCTTTCAAAATCTTATATCTTGTTATCCTCAAAAAGGTTAAACTATAAAGTCATAATTTGTAAGATCCAATTTTATACGTAGTTATGAAAATCATGACGTACCCCATCCCTAACACATTAAAACATGGAGAAATGTATCGTCAAGGTGTCAAATTCGTGTGGTTTAAAGGAACTCGAACTACTTTAATGTAAATTTGCTCCAAATTATCACGTTCTTTCGACCAAAGGTCAGAGTAATTATATTCGTAGGTTTTTCTTATGTTACGTAATGGGTTATAAGATTCAATACAGTTTGTTTATTGCCATTGGAGACATGTTTTGAGCTCATTTGCTCTGTAACACGAAAATTTAGTTTATAAAGTAAATTAATGAATGTTTCTTGTTTAGTTATTGTTTAGAATAACCTATTCATTCTTAAAATACAAAATTAAAATTGTTTATGACTATGAGTAACAAATTATAATAATTGGTTATTAATACGTCACTTAGTTACAGAGACATAGAAAATTACGAAGTGCATTGACAATTAGAAACAAGTCACTTTTGGGTACTAAAATCTCCCTTTGTTTTTCGGTACCTACTTACAAACATCTCTTAAACTCGTGAAAAATTAATGCAAAAGACTTTCTAAAAAAAGGAAAACTGGAATCCAAATACATAATTTCTTGGAGGTAGATTCCATTAACATCAAAAAGGAGAATTTTGTTTGCAAACTGAATGAAATAACACTAACTAAACACAAACAGGTCCTAACCTAGGTACCACGTTAATCGCAACACTCGAATGCTTGCTAATCATCTCAACAGTGTTAAGGCTGTAACGTTGTCAGTGTATTCATGCGTTTGATTTTACAACTTTATAATTATACTATTAGCACTAACTCATAGTCTCCATTAGCAGCCTTGCCAAAATATCAAACGTCAAGATCAATATTGTAATCACCTTTCAAAACCTAACAGGTCAAATTTATTTTCAAGTAACCATTTGGATTCTGATAAGAAACAGCAGAAATTATTACTTTGTTGAAAGTTCAGATCAGTTTCCTTGCGGGTAAAAGTGATAAATTCTCCGTTAAGTTATCTAAAATGATTCTTTCGGCTATTTTAGTAATAAACAACTCTCAACATGGCCTTGATTAGTCATTCATCTCGTCTCAGTACGATATGAGTATATCCTAGACAATTTGTAGCCGGATCAGTCCGACGCTTGACGACCAAGATCGAACATTGTTTGGAATCTAATAACTAGGCCTGTCACACTGTCAACGTAACTATTTATTGAACCGGTGTAGTTAAACCTAAACAACTACATAGCCCTAAAATTCAACTAGCGTTTCGTTGAATTTGTACCGGCTTTGCTTGTAAACATTCACCCCAGTAATGAAGTTTCCTGACTAGGTTACATGAGTTGTCTTTTCCTGCAAAAAATGATTCAGATTTGGGAAACGACAGAAATTCATTAATGGTATGAGATGAGTGAACTAAAATACCCAGGCAAACTTACCTGAACATTGACTTTTATGTTCATTGAATTAGATTGAATAGATATAACTGTTCATACAATACCTACGAATTAAATAAACTACTACAATACTAAAAAAACATGTAAATTAACGAAGAAAAAGCTGTAAACAATAAAAATAGTGTGAAATTAATTAGGTTATAAATAGTCCATCTCAGTTATGTTAACAATAGCAATCAAGTAATATACAGTTATTGATCAACGTCTGACTATCAAAGGATTTCAATGATATGTGTGTACGTCTTCTAAAAGAACCCATGAATGTATGTATGTATGTGCGTCTTATAGTCCCCCCAGATCAACGTATGTATGTCTGTCCTTGATTTTCGTCCAAGAACAAAATAATTCATCGACGAATAATCGTACTACTGCAAAGGATGTTAGTGTCTGGAAAAAACCTAAAGGCTAGTGTGGGTTATTTATTTGTGAATTCACTTGTTTATATGTATAGACTATGTCTAAAGATAAACCAAATAAACATACATCATTTCGCAGTTATGCTATTCATTTTACATTCCCTACTCGCATTCTATAACCTTTGCAATTGTGTATTTGACTTGTACTAGATGTGTGAGAGTACCCGAAATTTCAAACTCGAGTATTTGCTATTTGAATTAAGAGTATCAGAAAAATTGTTGGTGGAGGTGCCGGGTCATTAAACTCTCCAAGTGTTTTGGTGCTACCTAGTTTCAAGTTACCAACCAACCCTTGTTATACTTTACTAGGAAATCGTAAAAGTACGATATTCTTGAGAAATATTTCTTCGATTGTACCCAAAAACAATACACCTCTAAGTTCAGAGATTTCGAAGGTCCCCTCCAATTTTCATCAAGATCGGATATGCCGTTTGCCCGGTAGAGAGCGAACAAACAGACAAAAAAAAAAAAAAAACTCTCGAGCTAAATTTTTTGGGGGTCAGTGAAATTGAAGTCTTCGCTTCGCTCATCCAAAAATACATTGGAATGCATAAGAAGCGCGAGGTGGAGACTCTGGTGCGGGGTTCGCTGGTTCGGTACCAGACACAGGCAAGACTCACTGAAGGTTCTTGCCAAGCATTTCCTAATTTCTAAAATTTTCTAGAGATACTCCATTTTAAAACGATTACATGTTACTGCGTCTTTCCTTTTGTAGCTTCACTACAGCAAGCACTACAGACCAACATAAAAAAAATATATACAAGGCATATTGTAAGTCTAGTCAAAGACAATAGAAAATTTTAAAATTAAGTACTACTTGACTACCCGGGACTCAAATTGGACTCAATAGACAATTTTCAAAATCACCAGCACGCGCCAAAGCATTACGGGAGAAAGGTCTTTTACTTGCTAAATGCCATATGCTCGGGTGTGTGGCGCTCTGCGTTTCCAACACAGTCAGTGCAGACCGCCACGCGCCCAAGCATATGGCTTTTAGCGTGTAAATGCCCTTTCTCCCGTAATGCTTTGCAACGGAGCGCGCATACGCAGTTAATTCTGAAAATGGTATATTCTAAAGTTAATTTTGGTACCAAGATTCAGACTCAACTCCAGCTCAAAAATCATGACTTGCACAACTCTAATTTGTACCTTTGTACTTTTACAATGCTTGTTAAGCAATCCTGGGTCCCTATTCTAGAACTTCTACTCGAATGAATTCGTAGGTAATCATACGAGTCAAATTCGAAAGCGATGCGTCACAAGTCTGTTTGCCATGATACACACAGCGACTCATTACTTACGAGTTCAGCTAGTGCGATTAGTTGATTACCGTACGAATCCAATCTAGTAGAAGCTAGAATTGGGGCGCAGAGAAGCAGTGCCGAATTTCTTGTAATTTGACTGGACCATGGTCGGATAGCAGATCTCAAATAAGTTCCAATGTAGGAGTATCAAATCAGTGTCTGTAATACACATTTAGGAAGTGTAATACTTCATTCAGGAAGTTACCAGTACAAATAAAAACAAACAAATGATTTATGTTACGTACCTTTTATTTACTAATACATTTCAATGCAAACAACTCCCTACTAGACCAGACTATCCTACAACTAATGAAGGTATAGCTTTTGCAACGTGGTTATATCAAACCACACTCGCAGATTGAAGATTAGGTCAAAAACAACTGATAATCAAATATCTAAACCCTTTATTAGTTAAATAAAAATCGATTCTAGTAGGAAGTTTTGAGAGAATGGCATGGCATTTGAATTCATAGAATTCAATTTAGCAATGTGATCACAATAAAGTAACAATTAAATGTTAGAAGCTCCTATAAGTACCGTATTGTTCCGAATAAAGCACGACCTCGAATATAACACGACCCCCAATTTTTCAGAATCATTTCAAGAAAAAAGAAAAAAATCAAAGAAAATTAAAATGTACATGAAACACTTACAACAAAACATTTTGAACAATGTTAGGGCCTAGGCCTATGGTTTTTTACAGGGTAGGGCCAAGCACAAGCTCACATGTCAACCACAGTTCACCAGTCTGATTCCTGGTCTTCAATGTTTACGTTGTGGGGGGGGCGTGGGGGGTGGGGGTTATACTAGGCCTAGTATCTATGGTCGTAGGCCTAGGCCTAGCTCCTTTGCAATCCCTTGCTGATTTGTAAGGCAGAGGAACCTTTCTTTTCCACGCGATCAGCAGTCTTCATTTGTTCATCTTGAGCCATTTCATCTTCTCCTTCATCACTCATTATTACGTTACGTAGACTCTTAGCAACGTAGATAGACAACCCCGACAAACAAAATCTATGTAGGTCAAGCTAGGTCACGATGTGATCACGGCTAAGGATTCTGACGACTAGCAGACAGTTTCACCCAAGGTTCGGCCGAGTTCAGTGGCTTCGAGTGGGTGGGCGGGGCGAAGCGCAGCAGACTGCGCGGGAGTTGTATAGAGGCGTGGCCTATGTTCAGGCGCTATTTCAAATGCAAGCGCGCGGAAATAACGCGAGTGCTGTTTTTGAGATTGTATTTTCGGAAAAAAACATCGCGCTATATTCGGAACAATACGGTACCCTAAACACAGTAAAATTAAAACCAGTCGTTTGACGTGTTGGTTACGTTTTGCGAGTGAGTCTAGCTCTCACTCATCAGTCCGAAAAATTGTCCATCACAACCTACCTACCAGCAGCAAGCATAATGCTGAGACGATCACGAGACCCTACATCTGACTTGAGCCTTGATCAATAAATGTAAAAGATACGTATTCAGAATTCAGATATATTTAAACATTTATTTTTAGTAACTAGTAATATTTACACAAAAATTAGTAGGGAAGGTACAAAGAAACCAAAACAAGGCACGTTGCAAGTTGCAACACACAGAAAACAAATATTGGCAACCATATTATTAAATATTTTTTTGAATTTAAAGAAAGAAAATCTTCACATAGTACAAACTTGACAACAATGGGAGTTTGTGGGCTCCAGGTTTTTGGTAAAATTTAATTGAGCCAAAAAAGCTCTCAATATTGTGAAAGAAAGGGGCATAAAATGCATGTTAGAAAATGAAGAAACATTATAGAAAAGGAGTTTTTTGTTTTTAACAAACACAGTCAGGTTAACAAGTGGGTTTTTTCCTTCATATTGCCCTCCTCTAAAAGATTTTGATGCTGGCTAAGATTTTATTTATCTATTGTTCAAGAATCAGGAGCTTTGCTCTCTATCATGAATCATGATTGATTATGTTATGAAATAAATAAATAAATCGTGTTACATTTGCATTGTTTAAATTTAGACCAAAAATGCAAATGTAGGGGCAGGTCAAAATGAGACGTTCTAAAAATAAAATTTTGATCTCTGGACATTGGACATCAAACTGAAAACGGACTGATGGTAGAGAACGATGAGTGTTAAAACTTAAAACGTCGAGACAATAAGCATAAAACTAAACATTCACTCATTTGGTTCCACTCTCTCAATAGAGCAATATGATGTGTAAAATTTCTACAAAGTGGTTAACAAAATTGAAACTTCTAATTCACAATAAGTTTTGTAAATGAACATTATTCAAATACAAATGCTCCTAGACTACTGACAAATCACTTTCAAAATTGTATAACATCTGCCCTAATGTAATTTAGAAACTGTGTTACTCTTTCTTTCAAGTTTCAACGACTATTACATACATAATAATATGAATCCATGTTTAAATTTAACATTAATTTTATTAGACAACTAGTGAGTACTACTACTGGAAAAAGCCTTAGCTCTAGGTCACCTTGGAAGCTGGCTGTAGGCGGACGACAATCACTTGACGGTCGTTTCTGCAAACTCAGAATTTGGAGGACGCATCTTCCAATTGTTTCCACTCGTGTGTAGTAATCTACTCTTCTAAATATTCGTTGGATATTTCGTATATCTGGTTCTTCGAAACCAAAATAGATCCTGGAAAGAGGTCCATCTAATTAGTTAAGTGTCAAAGAATTGTGTTATTTTACAATGGGAGGAGATTGGTGAGAATATTGAAGGATGGTGAAAAAACAGTTAAGGTACCAAAATGAATGAATTATTTATTTTTAATTTCTAATTTTATAGATTTAATTAACTCATATCTTGCCACTTTAATAAATGAACAATCATTTATGACATCAACAAATAAAACCCATTTCAATCAAAGAAATTTTGAGGAAAGATACTCTACAGACTGATTGCACGGGATAGGAGCGATCCCTGCTGGTGAGTCACAAAGCGCTAGGTGATCAACAAGTCGCTAGTGCCAATGGGTTTGAACTGCTAAAATACTAATAGTGCCTAACGTTTACATTTCGCAACCATCGGCATGCAGATACCCTCCTTCATATCGATACGAGAAAACGAGTTTTTGCAAATTAAACAAGGATTTATATGTTATATTTATATTATATGATATCATAAGATATTATTTAACACAAATTAATGAGCAAGCCAATAATAATACGGTAAGTAGCAGTAGTAATATCCACTATCCAGATTTATTGTTGTACTAAGAAATGTAAGCCTTTTGTGGAACAGGGTGACCAAACCCCATAACATAAATTATTTTGTGCACTCATCTCTTCATTTGCATCATATTTCATAATAAATAATATTACTACTATAATTATGTAGATCTAAAACTAAAATACAAGATATATGTATTCCATTGTCAGCATTTATACAAGAAAAATTAGTAGCAAAAGTACACTTTATTCACGGCATGAAAGGTGGATGAAATGTGAGTAGGCCTAACAGTACTGTATTAAATTTCTACTACGTATTCACAGCGAAGAAATCATATATAGTACAAATACTGTATCGCCATATATTTTATGAATACAGTAAGATCTCTCTTATCCGATCTCCTCTTATCCGATGTTCCGTGTTAACCGAGCCGCCAAAAAAAAAAAAAAAAAAAAAAAAAAAATTAAAGTTTTAAATACGTAAATAAAACATAAAAATAATTACAGACGCCGCGCCGCACTTTTTTAAATGTACTCGCATACATTTGTAGGCATGCCTTACGAGTGAGTGCAAAGAAGATAGATCGGCGATATATCTCGACTTTCGAGCAGTGTGCATCAGTGTACTGAGCGTATAGAGTTCAGTGGTCAGTGTGCGTCGGGCGCATCGCCGGTAAGCATCAGTGCCACCCACTGAGCATATAGAGGTCAGTGTGCGTCGCGCGCCTGCGCGTGCGCATACGATCCAGCCATCTCACACACAGCTGTTCAAAGATGGTCGTTGTGGAACTAGATGCAATCATGTTTCAACCGATTCACGAAATTCGTAATCACGACGCATTGAATTGTTATTCCTGGGCTTATCTTATTTCTTTCTCAGACTTATCTTGCGTCGTGAGCTTCAGCGCGGGCATAGTAGTGAGAGGTTTTCCCACATGAGAAAGAGAGCTAGGCCTAGGCCTATGTTTGCATTGTAGGCCTACTAGGCCTACTGCGTCGAGTTTAGGCCTAGGCCTAGGCCTAGACATACGTTTTTATTACGACATGTAGGCCTAATTTTGTACGTGTGTTCGTGAGCTTGAATTACAAGCTATTTGGTTGGGAGGGAAGCCCCCTTACTGTTTGTGCTGACTGTGTGCCCCAGTATGAATGGTGTGTGAAGTAACCTTGCTGATGATGACAACATGCATGCAGAATTTGCTTCTTGCGTGGCCCTACCACAGGTTTGGTTATGTGTTGTGAGTTTTGTTTGCATGTAGCTAGCTGATTTTTAGTGGCCACCATCCGCCTGATGAGTCCCAGAAGGACGAAACGCGTCGTGGATTAAGGTAACTAACAACTTTAAATTAGCTGCAGTTGTCATCAGCAGGTGAAAAGTTTTGTCGCCCCCAGCCCTTCAGGCTGGGTTTTATGTTCTCTATGCTTTCCCAACCTGTCAACCCTTCTCCAATCTATACTAAACTAGCCGATTGGCCTTTTCCTATTTGTAACAAACCAGTCTTTTGACACCTCTATCACTTTCTATCTTTCTTCACCTTTGGGGTCGAGATGGGCGAGCCTACTCTACACCCTCTGGTGGGTCCATGTTTCCTTGTTCCTTACAAGTGACTCCTTGTCCTGCTGGGGGGGCCTAGCAGGTGATGAACCTGTTAGACCCTACTCGTCTTTTCCTTCAACCTCTTCACCTGCAGCCAAGAGCTAGTATAGCACATGTGCCTGTGCTATAGCCAAGAGCTTGCAATTTGTAGTTTTGTTTCCTTTCGTTTTCGAATCCCAGTCACAATTAGTAGGGCAGCCTCTCTCGTTGCCACGGGTCTTGGTTCAAATCCAGGGTAAGACATGGTTCTTTTGTCGCCCAAGCACCAGAGTCTAGGAGGGAAGCCCCCTCACTGGTTGTGCTGTGTTGTGACTTTCCATCCTTCCTATCTCTAACCCTTTCTCTTAGAATGAATGAAGAGGCACCCTTGCCCAGCAACAGCAGGAGGGGCAGCTTTTCTCTTGTTGCCAAGGGTCCTGGTTCGAATCCAGGGTAAGTCATGGATTTCTTGTCTCCCGAGCACCAGAGTTGGGAGGGAAGCCCCCTTACTGTTTGTGCTGACTGTGTGCCCCAGTATGAATGGTGTGTGAAGTAACCTGATGATGATGACAACATGCATGCAGAATTTGCTTCTTGCGTGGCCCTACCACAGGTTTGGTTATGTGTTGTGAGTTTTGTTTGCATGTAGCTAGCTGATTTTTAGTGGCCACCATCCGCCTGATGAGTCCCAGAAGGACGAAACGCGTCGTGGATTAAGGTAACTAACAACTTTAAATTAGCTGCAGTTGTCATCAGCAGGTGAAAAGTTTTGTCGCCCCCAGCCCTTCAGGCTGGGTTTTATGTTCTCTATGCTTTCCCAACCTGTCAACCCTTCTCCAATCTATACTAAGCTATTAAATCATTTAGTATACCCTGTATGAAGTGTATCGTGTGTATTTTATGTTCCTTTATCCATTACATGTGTCATATATCATTTTACCACATCAGGCTAGGCCTATGCTACGAGAGCAAATAAACAATTGATCCGCGCCATCCGAGTTTTTCGCAAATCCGAGGTGCCCCCGGTCTCATCCAACTCGGATAAGAGAGATCTTACTGTATTTAAGATTATTATGAAACGTGGAAATTACCAAATTGCACTGCAGACAGGAACGACGGATGGTCATTAAAAAGGTTGGGATATGAGCGTGAAGAATTTTTTTTTAGTTTATTTGGATTAAGGGCGCGTCAAATGTTAGGTCATAATGCGCCACTCTAGCCTAGGGGATGTGGGGAGGAGGGGCCCATGCTGGTCAGAACCAGCCACGGTTAAGGGGAGGAAAGGGGGGTTCTCACGTCGCGGTCATCATTGTCTTTGTCATCGTTCATGTTGTCATGGTAGTCATCATCGTCGGGGATGTCGTCAAGGGAAGGGGAAGGGTTCGCCGACGACGACTGCCAGAGCTCACCTCTTGGGGAGTGAAAACTACCCTTCGTACTAGATGATGTTTGCGAGAAAAAATTCTCGGTACGGACATTCAACTGTGTTGCGTTTATTATCTGCATTTAAAAATTAAAGCATTCCTACCGCACCTCTAGATTGGTAGTTAAAATTGATGAAGTGAACCCCTCATAACAAATTCAAAGCAAGTAGCACAATTTGTATTGCCATTATCTTTCCTCAAACAACTGCACGTGACATGGTAGGGCCTACTAAGTAAAAACAAGCCGTGTTACACCATCCTTTAATATTAATACCACAAGCTAAACACAATTTGGTATACGTAAATAATAATATTCAGAAAAATAATAATAACATTAATATTAAAAATAATGTATAAAATAATTACTCAATAGGAAACAAGGATGTAAGCCTTAGGAGTGGATGGATAAGCATGCACAAATTATTGGTAAAGTGAACTTATAAACCGTCGATAAATACCTCGATACTACAAGCCGTTTAGGTTATATCACGCTACGATTCCTGTAACGTCGTCTCTCCCGACTCTCCACACTTTAACTTAGCTGAAATAAAAATAGCAAACGCCAGCGGCCAGCCCCAATTACAGTAGTCTAACTTAAGGTATTAAATATACAGAGTAATCGAGACTGTTTTACATAATGTGTGGAAAGAAATAAGGGAGTGTGGTTAATTATATTATTGTATAAGGTACTGTAGTATTAGTTATCTAGTAGGTCACCTGGCATTTCGTTCAGTTGATAATCCGCCGAAGTGTAGAACGTTACATGTAGCCAGCAATATCGAGCAGCAATGGCTAGCGGACGAAATGTGGTATCATCGATAAACCAATCCCATGGCTCAACAAATAAATCTAGGTACAATTCATTGCACATAAATATAGAGTACAAAGCTTGAACAGGAGTCAAATGAGAAAAATGCTATATTGAAATCAACATACCCATTGGAAAAGATTAAGGACTAAGGTAGTGAGAACATTAATCAACACTGACATTCACATTATAGTTATAATAAGTGGTTTTTATGTCTAGATAGATTACATTGAGATGAATTACAAGTTACATAGGCCTACTAATAAACTAAAAAAAAAAAATCAACAGAACTTAGCATACAGAAAATATGTTGGTTAAATATGAATAAAAAACATTGCTTATGCTTAACAATAGGACACAATCATGTACTAGTAGGCCTAATAATAATAAATGCTTGACAAAAACAATAAAAGCACTTTCAAAAGACGGTTGCAATGTAAAAAAAAACTCAGACCTCTTTCAAGAATTTCAATCACAATGAAACCTCGACAGATCATTTCCACCCAAGCCAAAAATCAGGAAATGTGTCGGAAAACAACAGAAACTCAGTAGGAATTAACGCATAACACACAATTTCCGCGCATCCCCATAGTCGGGCAATAATTGTACAAATAATAATTGTACATGAGATGCAATGAGAGAGAGTAACTGCCAGCGTGAAAGTACATTGCTAAAATGTCGGGAACATCATGCTTTCTTACTCTACAACACGTCTATAAAGAAAATAAATAAATAATTCCCATAAATAAATAAATTGATACATAAACATAAGCATCACAAACACAAGTAAGGTTGAAGAGCAATCCAATAAGGCAAAAGCAAGGCATATCAAAAATGTAGGAATGTCTATACCCAAATCCATCCATTACCTAATAGCACCCATGCATTAAAAACAATCCGTACATTTTATCTCAACACCAACTAGACCAACCAGGTTCACATTAACTTGTAATTAATATAAATTCAAAAAC
Source organism: Sweltsa coloradensis (assembly GCA_024449915.1). NCBI lineage: Eukaryota > Metazoa > Arthropoda > Insecta > Plecoptera > Chloroperlidae > Sweltsa > Sweltsa coloradensis. Next base: position 325,664 of record JAMZAV010000314.1, read on the forward strand.
ATAATATTTTGTTTGTTGGATTGATAGTACGCCCTACAATTTGTTGAAAAGCATTTTGGATAGCCTACAACAAATTAAAATTATGTGTAAATTTGTTTAATAATTCTAAAAGTAACAAATACAACAGTGCAAATCCCAAATAGGCCTACAATATGACGTACACCATCTGTATTTTATTCTCCAACCCGAAGAAATTACTACAATCAGCCTACCAACAACAACGGAAAACGCGACAATCTGTCGAAGTTTCAAAGTCGATAATAATCTACAATAAGCTGATCCATTGCAAGAACATATTAACCCTCCAGTCGATTGAGTTTGCAGGAAGTGGGATGTTTCCACTTACCTCAGATAGATATTTGCTGTGGAGTCAAAAGTTTGATTAGTTAGCCTAGGGAGGTGAAACAACCCTCAAAATACAGAACGAAGGATAATGCACTTCCAACATCTGTGCGATTGTGATGTAGTAGTAATGTATACTTCGAGGCTTCACCAATTTATATCACTAAGAAAAGTAATGAAATATATTATAGTATAACTTTTGATGAACTCAAAACTAGTTGTCAAATTTTTAATTTTAAAGCCAGATTCAAGATGCAAAAAGTTACCAAAATCAATTATGTAACAATGCATGTGGTACATAGATTGGAAATCAATTAATTGTAATTCGATTTTAAAATTTTACCAAGATTAGGCCTGCTATGAACACGCAAAGCAACACGTACGGGTAAAAATATTAATTGAATTCCAGACCTCATGTTATTTATTACGGTACCGACGCAGGTATGTTGAGGGTTGCCGGGCGAGCGTGAGCTTGCGAGGGTCGACTTACCTGGTGGGCAGAGTATCACCTACTGATTCAAGCTGGCTCCGCGTCATGAGTCGAGCCCGCCTACGCCGCTACTGCGAGACTCCTGGTGGTGACGGCCGGAACTACTGCGGCGGCTCGGCGACGAACCTCCATCCCCGTTCAGTCCGCCTGCAATCAGAGCACAACACAAAATGAAAGGTTGCCTGTCTCAGTTTTATAATATTCCTGCAGCCTATGTAATCATAAATTACTGTATTTCTGTGTCCCATATAGTTAGTCTCCAGTTCAATTATTAAAATCAATGATTCACTGTAATGCAACAAGTTACTAGATTAATTATTCGATATGGTAACTTGGCGTCTAGGCCTGCATGGAGAAAACTGGACATACATACCTTTGTCGCTTCGCTTCCGATCTCGGTCATCATCTTTCTTACTGGAGCTACGGTGGTCTCGGTGACTACTGCCGCGACTACTGCCAGATCTACAGACAAAGAAAATACCCAAGATTAGGGATGTTCATTTTAAAGAAAGGATATAATATTAGGAAACTTAACAGATTTTTTAAATTTCCCTCACAAATGAAGCACTGGTCGCACTGATGCGCACTGAGTACAAGTAGCATATATTCCACTGGTAGCTGAAAATCGCACTAGTGCAAAAATTGCGTATTCCACTGGGCGAACTGTACACGCTCCGTGCACTCGCAGTGCGCACTGAGCCGCACTGACTCCGAGGGTCAGGGCAATCTTTCCAGTACATATATGGTTGCTGTAGACCCGCAAAATTTGGGTTGTGTTAGATTTGATCAACTTTTCGTCAGATAGTAGCGACGATGAATTGATCAATTCAATATCAGAATTGTCTCAGAGAAATCACAAACTCTAACATAGAGGTAGATTTGCATAACATTTGAGTTTGAGGTTATGTTTATTGTTTACTGTTCAGTCCAGTCGGGAACTGCATAGGTATGCATAGGCCGTTGCTTTCGACTTTTTTTTCCATTCTCATCCACCACAATAGACCATTTTCAGAATTAACTGCGCATGCACGCTCCGTTGCAAAGCATTATGGGAGAAAGGGCCATTACATGCTAAATGCCATATGATTGGGATTGTGGCGGACTGCACTGCCATTGTTGGAAACGCAGTACTCCACACACCCAAGCATATGGCATTTAACATGTAAATGCCCTTTCTACCACAATGCTTTGCGCGCGCGATATAGAGGGCGCTGGGGATTTTGAAAATCATCTATTGCTTCGGAAGTGTATGAAGACATATTGATAGCGAGGGTTGCCACTCAATATTATGCACTGAAAAAATAATCGTATTCCAGTGACAATTGCACTCGGGGCAGCACTGGTGCCGTGCATCACGTGACTGTGATGTTTCAGTGCGCACTGACGTCACAATCAGTGCGATGTATTGTAGGCCTAAGATAAGTCGACGTTTTGAAAACGTTTTCAGTAGCTTAAATAGTAGTCCATCGTTTTCAAGTATGCCTAGGCCAGGCCTGCTTTTGATGCACACGAAAAGAAAACGAAAAAACACGGCGACCGCGGGCAATGTAAATTTTAAGTCAACGTTTTGAAAATGTTTTCACTTTTCAGTAGGCGCTAGCTGCTGCTAGAAATGACTTGTCTCAAGTTTAAGAATAGAACAAAGAATGCACTGTGTATCCTAATCACAGTCATTGGCTGTGGCGGGGTCGGACGGGAACCAATCACAATGCTTACAGCGCCGTATTGGCTGTCAACCGCTGAAGGACCGCCTACTGTTCGCTACAAGTAGAGTACGACAACTTTCAATATCCCCTGCAGTCTACGAAGTTTGCACATCGTTTTCACGCATTATATCTCCGCTAGCGGTGAATGTGTTACTTACCAAATTTTATATTTTTTGTTATCCCTGCAATGAAATTTGGCGCAATTTTCGAATAATACGGGAATTTCACGTAATTTTGAATAACAGTAGAAAATCCGCAAATTTGGACAAAAATCCTAGTATCCGTGACAACCCCTAAAAATCCGTAAAAACGGACAATATCCGTGAAAACGGCAACCCTGGCCTAGCATAGCTGAATAACTTCACAATCAGTGAACTAAAAGAAGGTGATGTTACATAGTTACGTACAAAAAGAAATAAAAAATTCGAATTTAAATCATCAATTATTTATTAGGCCTACAAATTTTTTACATCACTTTGTAAAAAAAATTAAAAAATAAAAAATTTGGGGGGGGAACCGGTTTGAAAAGTCGGAACCGGTTTCCGGGTACTCAATGTCATCAATACTAATTACGAGATAAGTTAACGAGAGCACAAGTGCAATCTCATTCATTTAATCATTTTTATCAGCAAAGCAGCCATCCAGTTCGGCACGCGCGGCGGAGGGAGGGGGGAGGGGGCATCAAGATAGCGGTGGGGCAATTGACCTTGAGCTGCCTAGCCTACGATCCGATATCGGTTACACTCACTGACCTCTATTGTTACAATACGCAGTTGCGCTACGTCAACAATTTCATAATCAGTGTTCTTCACTTGATGTTACTCCCGCACAATACATTGTAAGCCGACTTAGGCTACACACGCGTGAGGCGCGTGTTCCTCCCTGCAATACACGTGTGCAACGCAGGTTGCCTGCACTCCAGGCACAAAGCTTCGCGCTCCGTATCTCTCGTAGTTCACATGTGGTAGGTCTCGCAGCAGACTTTTTTAACAATATGGAGAATGAGGATCGATATTTAACGGAAAATATGACATCATTAAAACGAGAGAAAAAGCGAGGTCCCTTTAGTGTTCGTTGTAATGACGTTTGGCTGTACAACTTATTACAATACATATAACATCCCCTCCCCCCGCAAGTGTTTACAGCATGTTTTCACAATTTTTAATACATTTCACGACTTACTGCCATTTTGTGCTCATATTTTGCAGGTTGTTGAGAAACCAGTAGGCTATATTTACTACCGGTTCTCTACATAGGCTTCAAAGGTCAAACAAAGCAATAAGGTCTATCACTATACTATTACTTTGACTTCTTCAACAATGTCCATTACCATTAGTACAGTATTGTACCGAATATAGGCCGACCCCCTAACTTTGGTCATCGAAATTTTAAAAAAGGAATTTTTAATTAAATATTTTCATTTTACGCGCCGTTATTCTGATCTTTCTGCGAGCCGTGCAGGTGTTTCCCGCGGCCTATTGACGCGGAGCCCGTGATGACGTAGCGCTATGACGCAATCTCCAAGCAGACCGGTTCATATCGCCCAGTTATCTGTTCCACGTCATACTTCACTCATCAGTAGGCCTGCATTAGGCCTGGAGATAGCGTCGCGTCCTCCGTGCCTGCCGTATTGTTGGTGCAGCGCCAGACAGAAGCAGTGAACTATACGTATTTCCTTGTCACATGGCGCTGTAACTTGGGTGTTTGAAATTAGCGCGTCAAAATGCCGATGCTCGCATATAGGCCGAGGAGGGATTTTGAGACCTAAAATAATGAAAAAAAGGTCGGCCTATATTCGGTACAGACGGTATTTAAAATACATACTACCAGCATATCTATTTTACAAGATCTAAAACCCTGGACCTCAATAGGAAGGCATATATCTTAGCTTGTAGACATCACTTACTTTCCCTTGTCGTCCCCTCGCTTGGAGCCCCCTCCCCTCTCCTCCCTCCTCCCCCGGTCGCTCCTGTCTCTGTCATCCTTGCGTCGGTCATCTCTGCCCCGCTTGGGGCTTCTGGATCGAGGCCGCTCTCGGCGGTTCTCGTCTTTGTGTCGAGATTTTTCTCGGTCGTCACGGCCTTTATCTTCTCGGGTCTTCTCATCTCGAACCTTATCCTCCCGAGGTTTCTCGTCCCTGTGAACAACAAGTGAAACTTGGTGATTGCGTCCCTGGTAAATGAAGCTGTAATGTAGGGGTTTGGGCCATGCACAGCTCAACTTATTGTGTATTCAATTCATAATATAATATTTAGGGATGTGCGGGTACCCGAAAAACGGGTAATTTTCGGGTAGGTAAAATTACCCGACCTCGGGTCGGGCCGTCAATTCCTACCCGAAAAAGTCGGGTCGGGTAGAAGTAATAAAGAAACACGCCAATCTGCTCCTTTTAAACCTCCCGCTCAGACGCCAAACGAACAGCTGACATCAGAGCGGACCAATCGCTATGACGTGGGCGCGGCTATGCTATGATGCTGTGTCCTTGGCTCTTCCGGCGCTGTCCCCGCTATAGGCCCTACTGACCGTCATTACTCGTCTTCTGGTTATTCAACGCTAATAACGGCATAAAGCAAGTTGAATATTACGTACGTAGGCGAATAATGAAAAAGAAACAACGCTAATAAACATCGTCTAATGCCTAGGCGGCAGGCCTAGAACAAAGTTGCAATTCATCTAGAAGTCCGATCTAGTGCGCATCGTTGCGCGCAGCAGAGCGTTGGGCGGAGTAGCAGTAACCGGGGAACGGCTGGTGCAAACGCGCGATTTCATCGGCCGGAAGAGAAAAATACGCGATCGCATCGGTTTTTCTTGGGGTTTTCGTATCGGAAATATTAGAAAACGATCGTTACGATATTATTTCCGAGAATAACGAACGATTGATGCAGGAAAACGATAATAGCGGGGTTTCACTGGGGGGCTTAGGCCTACTCAAGCAAAAGTTCATAAGACGCCGATTTGGATGAACTTCGTGTCAACACAGCCCAGAGTGGCTACCTGCAACCAATGCAAAACTATTGTAGGATTTTTTTTTAAAATGAATTCACAAATAAAAAAAAATTCACTACCCGAGCCCGGCCCGACCCGAGCCCGAGGGTACTTCAATTACCCGACCCGAGCCCGACCCGAGTTCAAAAACCACTACCCGCACATCCCTAATAATATTGTATTCATCTTATTAGGACATGCTGGTAGAGGTTTTGACAGTTAGGTCGAGTTCAGGTAGTGAACTGATTTGGATTTTCTGGTCAGATAAAGAAAAGAAGGCCATTATACCCTACAGTATGTAAAAATAGATAATGAATAGGCCTACTTGTGAAGAATCATAAATTTGGTAAAAATGAATTAAAATTAAAATTGAATGGACCGGCCCCTCCAACATCCCCCATAAAACATAAATTGTTTGTTACCCAAAAATGTTATAGTCCCAACCTTCATTGTCTATCAGGTTGGCTCCTAAATACCAGACATGACCCGATATTTCAGGTACCAGTACATAACATTAAAAAAGTTAACAGCTTACAGAAAAGGGCATAGTCTCAAACACAATGTGTGTCAACAGTCGGTATTATCAACATCAGTGATAAAACTATACTAATGCTAGTACAATGAGTATCCTCACTTTGTTCGGCTCGACCGGTCGCGATCCTTGTCCCGCCGACCACGATCTTCTTCGTCTCGAGGCCGCGAAGTTCTTCGACCCCGACGGTCGGCCTCTCTCTTCTTCTCCTTCTCCTCTCGCTGCTTCTGGCGTTTGTTCTACAACACAAGTTGATACTCGTCTACCACCCAAATATCATTGCTAAATAGTAAATATTCAATATTTTAGTTTAACTTCATCAAGTACGTAAGTAAGCCAGAAGGCGGAATCCGGAACCTGCTGCATTCGAGGCAGGGATAAAACAAAAAGAATAAACTTTATAATTCAAAATAGGGTTTTAGACCAGGGGTGGAAAATTACCGGGCAAGTAAAAATTTCATGCTGGACCCTAAATCATCAAGAAGTAAAAACAATTTTTAAACAAGCACTTTGCAGCATATTGGTGTGTTTTTCATTTATCAATGCAACATTAACTAGCTACTTCATCAAGATATTATTGATACAAATTAATTGATTACTTTAAATCGCGTTTTAGGCAATCAAACGTTATGCAATTAGCCTACTCAAAAAAAAATCGCCTTTGGCAAATTTGCCTACGGCCGCTGGGGCTTCGCCCCAGACCCCGACTATACTACGATACTACTAGCCCCTACTTATTTTACCTGGCCCCTAACTTTTTAGTGGATTTGTCCACCCCTGTATTAGACATTTTTCTCATTTTCGTCAAACGAATTTTACAGTAGGCCAACCGTATGATAGTACTACATTAGTAAATTTGAAATTGGGAATTAACCGTTTACTAGATGGGCTACGGACGATACCTGAAATGTTTATGGTACCCCGAGAGTTTTTGTTTCTAGTCCTGCCGTACAGTGCAGACCAATACAAATGACTGGGTTAAGGAAATTGCTACGTACCATAGTCTCTTCCAATGCCATTTTCAAGCGTGCATAGCCGACGTGCTGTTTGCCCATGAGATGGTCGTCTATTCTCTGCTGTGCATCGCCCACGATAAGGAACGCTCCGCACACATCGCACACTTCCATCGCCTTCTCTTGCGCTGCTGCCAGCTCGGCAGTCTGCAACAAGGCGACCTGTGACAACTAGTCCCAAGTACAACAGGGGAGCACATTAGGTACAGGTCTACATAAAATAAAGATGTGTTTTACTGTCTACCCACCCCGTTGCAAGAACTGATATTCAAAAGCAACTCTGAATCTGTTTTTAAATTTAATTTTAAGAAACCGTTTTAGGTCAGACTAGTATTATTTTTCTCAACTTTCGAGGTTGTTGGGAACCTTAAGGTAGAACCAAAATACTTTGTTTTGCTAAGGTGCACCTTAAATGGTGTCCTACTGTGCCACAGTATTGCATTCTTGTTTTTTTTTTTTATAAATTAACTGACCATAGGCCTACAGTGTTTAGTAAGCTTAATGAGTCCAGGCCTTAACCCCTTAACCGTTCTAGGGCCTACCACCTCCTGGAACCCAAAAATGACTATTTATCATAGGCTATTATATTTATAGCTATATAATAATAATAATAATAATAATAATAATAATAATAATAATAATAATAATAATAATAATAATAATAATATAATATATATTCTGGAAATTTGTAGCTTAGTGGTCATTCACGATTAATTCACTACGGTACCTAATTGACCGATTTGCGTGAAATTTTCAGTGTTTGTACATTAGGCCTATGTCCTCTCTAGCCTATAAGCTTACAAAGCCATGAGCCTAGGTTTTAGGCCTCCTAGACCTGTCAGTTATGACCCCACGTGTGTCAAATTGGACTACCATGTCTGTCCAAGTGATCACTTTTTTTTTTTTTTTTTTTCTTTAAATGATACTTATGACATATTGTTAATATCATACAGCATATATAAATATAGAATCCTGAGTAGTATTCACATACCTTACACTTAGTTCAATCAACACTTACCCACATCACTAAAAACACTTTCACCATTAAAAAAAATGACATCAACTAACTCACTGTCATCACCAACCACTATCTTCTGAAAATACTAAAATCTGATACTGATCATCACATGTGCATGTGAGAGCAATGTTTAGACGCCATGTTTACGGAAACAGCCGACTTCAAAACTAAAGCGAGCACCTTGCAAATACCTCGTTTCAATGCCAATGCACTGCTGAAATAGGCCTAGAAAACTTATTTTACCGGCGTAGTTTCCGATTTTGCTGTAAAATATCAGCACTATACAGAACTGGAATAGGCCCTACAACGAAATTTGACTTTCAAAACCTCAAAATTGCTTAAGGCTCCGCGCAGCCGTAATATTACGGCAAAAACAGACGTTGTGTGTGCACCTGGTGTAATATTATGGCAAAAACAGTTAAGAGGTTAATTAATGTTATATGCTACATTCAAATGGTAGGCTTTTAAGACTAAGTAGGCCTACCTAAGTACTGGTAGGTCAAACCTAACAATAAATAATTATTTAAAAAGTATAAATAAATATGCCTACCAGTATGCAAGATGATACTAACATTATAGGCCTAGCTGACCTCTTTTTACTTTCAATAGGTACCGGTATGGATGGTGAGTTTTAAGGTGAAACATGTGCTTGTCAAAATATAAATAATGTAGGCCTACCGTAGCTTATTCGACGCCTCAAACCTAGGTGCACTTCAGTTTACAACTAAGCCTATAGGCCTAGAGTAAATTTACAAACCAGTGAGGAAAAAAAACATTTAGGCCAAAACTTAAAAATCAATCAGATGCTATAGGATTTGTCCCACTGTGTCCCTAACTCTCCTACCATTTTGCGGGTGAGATATTTAGGTTCCTATGGTTTTGCTCATCACTAACGTAGGTAGTTAATACATGCTATGCACACAACAAACTAGCATCACGACATTTGACAGCTAGTAAAGGCAATATTCCCTACCGTAAGTACCTGTTGCCAATGACTGTTTTCGTTATTTCCACGCAATTGTTCTCGTTCTTCTTTGAGTTGGTCACATAGTTTCATCAATCCCTGTGCTTGCTCCACGTTGCCTTGAATTCCCATTTGTTCTGCTTCGTCGACCAAACTGCTTATCTTGTCGGTCAGGAAATTAATCTGCTCTTCGTTCTTGGCCGTCTGTGCTGGAGAGAGGGACACCGCATCTGCTTTGCCAATTAACGCAAGGCGTTGTTTCCCTTTGCCTATCTTCCTTTCTACCTCACTCAACATGCTTTGACAAAATCTTATGAACTCATCTTCATACTGAACTTTCTTGTAGCTTGTCGACTTATCGAACAGGCCTTTCACCTCGTCATCGTGCACCTTCGGACATTGCCCGAGATCAGCTCTGGTATTGACAAATAAGTCATGTGGACAAAATTTCACCAAGTAGTATTTGCAGTACTGAAATGAAACATAATAAATTAGGCTACTAGAGGTATGGTGTACACATGGTGTAAGTCGTAAGAAATGCGAAGCGTTTATAACAACAACCATGTCAATTTTCATTGCTCATGCGTATTTTGAAGCACTGCCTTTGAAAAATGTATGCTCGATGGTTCGCCATGTCAAAATATTATCGGTACCATACTTTTTCGGTGGGGCCCTTCAACTGGGAAAAGTAGGTTAGGGGGGACAGGAGGGGGCGTGAAGCGCGTATGTTTAATAATAATATTGATAATATTGTAAAACATATGCGCTTCGCGTCCCCCCCCCCCCTCTCCCTAACATATGCTTTTCCCATCCGAAGACAGTTGAAGAATGGTTGAAGGGCCCCAACCGAAAGAGTTCCAAAATATCGTTACGGCGGTATTTTATGTAAGTTAGTATGTAGGGCCTAGTACCCGCCAGCATGAAAAGAATTGAAAAGCAGTTTGTTGGCTATGCATATGTCATATTAATCTTGTCTGCCATCCATAGGAGAGAGCGTTAGGCTACATACTGGGTCGTTGTCTATTTAAAAAAATCCCAATTGAATCTTTCCGGAAAACCCACATCACTAGCTTTAGACATTGTGCCTTATGCCTTGGAACTAGGCCTAGTTGTAAATGATGCTTTACTAACCAATCAGCAACCCTCGACAATCCCACTCGCAAGCTCGCAATTTGCGAGTGAAAATTTGGTGCTTGCGAGTTGGCAAATTGACACTCGCAGATAACTTATCGTACGACCGCGCTTTTCTTACTTATTTATTTATTTATTTATTTATTTGACGTCTATCATATTCAGTTATAAGAACTGATTCACTAAGGAGGACAACTAAATAAATCTAATTACATAGATACAGACACAACAATGAACTACATTTAAGTAAATATTTGAAATAGTAATATTACAACAATGCATTAAATATTCAACAAATTTGATAACAAATAAAAAGGATATTAAATGCAATTTATGAATGAATCGAATATATAAAAAGGGGGTGGGGAATGAAAAGAAAAGAAAAAGGAAAGGAAGAAAAGAAAAAAAAAAAAAAAAGAAAAAGAAAAAAGGAAAGGAAAAAAAAGAAAAAAAGAAAGAAAAGAAAAAAGAAAAAAATAAAAACAAAAAAAAAAAAAACTAAAAGAAAAAAACTGATTTATTAGACGATCCCACTCAAACGAATATGAGGTTTGCCAAAAATCAGGAACAGCAAATCAGGGAGTAATCAATCTTTCGCGGAAGAAACCACCGAACGCGAATCTTCATTCTTGTGTTCAACCATCATTCTTGTGTTCAAATCTTGATAACAATTTAGTGCAAAAGATCTTGACTCTAATATATAATTATATCAGATATATAATTACTATTTAAAATTGTTCAAGTCAAAAACTGATCACAGCAATGATACAGGACACCTAACTCAAGTTGCAAGTTCCACCAGTGGGCGGCAACCAGACAATCTAGGCATTTGAATCGCCGCGCCTGCAATACAACTACCGCGCATAACCTGATGCGCAGCATGGCCTGTTACCAACCACTCGCCAAAAACGAAGTATCAAAAAGTCAAGGTCAAGTTCCAGGCTACCCAACAACGCACGTAACAAAGAGACGAAACGCCTAAACTAGGCGTAAAATCGACGCGAATGATGAAACCATTCTTAATTAAGTTTTAAACTTCATCTGACGTTATTGGAGAGAAATATGAGAATCCACCGACAACCCTAAATCCCGTGCAACATCCTCATGATAATAAGTGTAATAATGAAATCGTGAAACTTGTCGAGCATCTCGCAGACTTGCAAACGTCAGCTGCTAGGTTGAAATCACAATAGGGCCTAGGCCTTCCGCGATCTTGGATTCACTTTTATGAATCATAATAAACAAAAGTAGTGTTTATTTTAATTATAAAATCAGTGACCTTGCCCATCCTCATGAAAACAGACGTAAATCCAGCAGGTGGTAGGCCTAGGCCTATGCCCCTAGGCCTAGGTAGGCCCTACTTCACATTGACCGAGGATCGAACTCCTATTACGTGACGTAAGGAGTTAATAATGCAGTATTAGGGCGATTCAACTAAAAGTGGTCCTGCTGGCTCAAATAATTAAAATTTTGCCAAGACAACAAAATTACATATTTTTAATGAAAAAATTGTCCTCTTTTCAATGAAACAAAAATAAACAAAATCTAACAAGTATTTACAAATCTATTGTACTTTTATGTGCAATGATTCGTTTCTCGTCCATTTAAAAAACAAATGAATGACATTATCAATTGTTAATATATTTTGTGTTTGTTGAAAAAAAAAAAAAAAACTTTTTGCAAGTCAACTTAGTTAACTTATACCTACCAAAAGCCAATAGCAGGCATTTTTATATATTATTTTTTGGTGATAAAAAAAAAAACACAAAACGATGACTCATTAGGCCTACAAGTTGGTCACACACATAACGCCAAGAAACTGATAGTAAATTTAAGGGTTGAAATAAATTTAGTACAATGTTTACAAATTAATTCCTCTTTTAAACAGGTTTAAGAAAGATGAAAATCAAAAACCAAAAATCAAAAAGTGCTTTAATGACCCTTTTTAAGTATGTCACACACGTAACTGTCCTTGTCACAAACGTAACGTTACGTTTGTGACACATTAGGTTTGTTTCTTTGCCAACCACTTTTCACAACTTTTCTAGTTAGCAAACATGATAACAAATTTATATTCAATTTAAATACCTTGTAATGGGTTAACTTTGTACAGTAGTATAATTTAGGACAAGACATAGACCTATCAGTTGTTGCAATTTAAATATCCCGCTTGTTTTGGAGTCTATGGGGCTGTTTTCTCAACTGGCATTCAAGATCTTTGGGTTTGTAATTGCCAAATTGGACAATGGCAGTAACAAACCTCAAGCAGCCAGTGGGTGAATGAAGCTTGTCAGCACAGTTAATTGTTACATTAAAATCAATGAGCAAGAAGGACAATGTTGTGGTTTAGAGATCGCTAGACTTTGCACAAACCGCAGAAGAGTTGATGACGGCAACAACATGTCTTCCACATCAGTCAATAAGTAACTGAAACGGTAGAGCTAATGTACATTTCTACGTACATAGTATTACCAATGCAGTTTTTTTTTTAAATTGGTTTTATTTCATATATTAGGCCTAGGCCTAGTTATTTTGCAAATAATATTGTTGTTTGGTTTTCTTTATTAAGATTGCTAGCTGAGAAACCACGGAGTAGGTACTGTTACCTCAGAAAGAAGGAATACAGTAGGTACATAACATGCATGTTATATGTGAATGTTACCCTAGTGGAAACATATAAAGCTACAGACTTCTGATGTTGACGATAAAAGTGTTCCCCGACATTCAAGATTGTTACGAGCTAAACGATGAGGAAATTGAGACGCGGCAGAGCTTGAAATGACCTCCGATAGTGAACCACTAGTAGAAGTCCAAGTTGGAGACTGGTGTCTTGTTACCTATGAATAAGTAGTTTATGCAGGAAAGGTAGTAAAGAAAGAAAGTGCCAAAGTACAAGTCAGAGCTTTCTTTTAATCGTTTTTTTAGATTAGATGTCGCCTCAAATCGCGTTTTAGGCCACCAAATATAACACAGGACCCCAAAAATTTTCCGCCTTCGCTGGATTTGCCTCCACCGGCTGGGGCTTTGCCCCAGACCCCGGTTTACCCGCGCCACCTCGTTGCGAGTGGATATTATGCCTTGCGAGAGTACTTCTTGTGGATTTGTCGAGGGTTGCCAATCAGGATCGGATTTCTAAGTTATAAGTTAACTAAAACAATTTCTTACGGCAGTGACGGAAACTGGGCCTTTAGGCCTGAGACCAGTAGGAGGCCTACACTTATTTGGCATTATAATGTTGACCGAGCAAATGTTTATAGACATTTGTTCATCAGCCCGCTTCGATGAGTTCAAAAATGTGAGATTGGTTACAAGGCCTAGGCCTAGCTAGCTAGTGCTAGGCTATGCCCATCGGCTAGGCCTAGGCCTCCCTGCTGAAAAGTCTTGTCAAGATCTTGCAAGAACTTGTGTTAAGTAAGATCTTGCATTGAAATAAGATCTTGTTAAGGCCTATTTGGCAAGATCTTGCCATGAATCCCTGCTAAAAAAATTTGTCAAGAACTTGCAAGATCTTGCATAGGCCTATAATTTTAATAAAAGCCTAAGATGAGATAGGCCTAAAGCAGCAAGTTTTGTTAAGCATCATTCACAACTAGTTTTAAGGCGTAAGGTCTAAGTCGCATGGTGTAAGTCATAAGAAATGTGAGTCGTTCATAACTGGAACTGCCTTGCTTCTCTCTCTTTTCTCACTCGCACACACACAGCTCACTGTTCTGATTGGCTCGTCGTAAGGCCTAGTCGTAAGAATTGGATTTTGAGCAATTGGTTACGACTTACGCCTTGCAACTTAGGACAAGTTATGAACGTTCTGATTGCAACACATACTCGGCAATACGAAATATTACGCCTTAGACCTTACGCCTTAGAACTAGTTGTGAATGATGCTTGGGTGTAATAGGCAGTGTAGGCCTATGTTATGGCGTTTTCCATTGGCATGCACTCGGCAAGGGCAGAGATGTCATTGTTGTCAACCTCCACTTGAATAACATTACAAAACTGAACAAATGAAAAGACAAGTGGCAATCCAGTGCAGACTAGGGCGCTGTGATGATCTCAGTTAAGTAACTTGAATATTGCCGCCCAGCCTCTACTTGTTAGCGAGTTTGGGTTTGTTATGTTGGCAATGCGGACGGCGCAATGCATCCTGGGACTAGTGAGACGGACTAGCAATGGAGGCTAAGCCTAGACCTGTGGCGTGCTTATAACTTGTACTGTTCTGCATCTTAATTAATAAAGAACTCATTCCTAAATAACCAGTGTGTTACAATATTATTACATGGTGTCAGAAGTGCCAGAAGTGCCAGAAGCGTCAGAATAAGTGTCAGAAGTGATGCAAGATTGTAAACTGTAAGTACGCGCCGACGCAGGCCCAGCTAGGCTAGCTAGGCGAAGCCTAGAAACTAGGGCCTAAAACGACAGCGTCTTGAAGCTGGGTAAGAGGGCCCAAACGCTTCTACCAGCAATTCAAATCGTGAAAACAAAGCCGTTGAAGATGGCACAAGCCAGGAAAGCCCTGGAGAGCTGGAATTAAAGGGGAAAAACATAGCTGAAAACTGGAAACTATGGCGCCAGAAGCTAGAAATATATATGCGTGCAACCAAGGCATATAAGGAACCGGAAGAAGCCCAGGTTGCCATTTTTTTAAAAATTTCGTGGGGGACGAAGGACTAAAAGTTTTCAAACTTTTTTAAATTTTATCCAGTGGATGAAGAGAAAATCAAGCCAGTAATAGATATTTTTGAGGCTTATTGTGCACCAAGGAAAAACCTGATTATGAACAATAAAAAGTTTTTTACCTGTAACCAAAATGATGGTGAACCCTTTGATCATTTCTGACCAGACTAAAACATCTAGCAAGCTCATGTGAGCTAGGCGAACAGACAGATCAACTTCTAACTCTTAGAATTGTTCGGGGAAATAGCTGACAAGAAACTCAAGGAGAGGTTACTGAGGATCAATAACCTCAAACTCGGGGAAAGCAGCGGATTACTGCAGAGCGGCAGAGGACAGCAAGAGACAAGCTACCTCTTAAAAGGGAAAAAATATCCTGTAGAGGCTTTCAAGAAGTTTGTCGACAACCCGGGGGAGTGACCACAAAAAAGGGAAAGATCGAAACAGCCAGTCTGGGTCTACAGCGAAACCAACGACAGACAAGCAGATGGCACGAGCAGGCAAGACATACGACTGAAAAAAATGTGGCTACAAACATGCTCCACGAAGTTGTCCGGCATATGGAAAAACGTGTATGAAGTGCAAAAAAACTGGGACACTTTGCCAAGGTGTTTTCCAACCCGAGAGGGTAGCAGAATACACAGTGAGTGGGGCCTAATGAGGGGTCCAGTGACAACACCAAGGACCAAGGGCTCTATGGGATTGTATCAGGTATAAAAATTAAATCGTAGGGGCATTAGATGCTTCACCTAAGGAATGGATTAAAACCCATTATTGTGGGAAGGACAGAAAAATGAAACTCAAAAATAGACACTGGGGCAGAGATAAGTGTTATCTCAAGTGAACTTTTTTTGAAGAAAAAGTTTTAAAAACCCTGTTCTTAAAACAAATGCAGTTTTAGTAGCATTGGGGAGAACACAATAATTTCCCAAAAGGGGTTTAAAGTTAGGTTAACTTGCTGGGTAGGAATGATAGACAGGAAACTATTGAGTTCAGTTAGCAGATGTAAAATGAAAAACCCCTTCTGAGTCTAGATGCTAGTGTGAGGTTAGGACTAATTCACAAGGTTGCTGTTACTGAAGTAATGGAGCAGACCGAATTAGGCCTAGGTTTTAAACACTAAAGAAAAAGTTTTGCAGGAGTACAAAGATGTATTCAGTGGGCTAGGGTGATGCCTGGGAAGTATAGCATTACTTTAAGACCAGATAATGTACCTGTAGTACATCCAAGTAGGCGAGTGCCTTCAGCTCTAAAAGATAAACTCAAAGAAACATTTGATTGTTTAGAAACAAGGGTGTTATTGAGAAAATGGAAAAACCCACTGATTGGGTGAATAATCTAGTGATTATTGAAAAAGCCAAATGGGTCGCTGCGCCTGTTTCCTAGACCCACTTTGACTTAAACAAAAACATAAAAAAAAGAGGGATTACCCAATTCCTTATCATAGTGATATACTGACTGAAACTAAGTGGCATGGAATGGTTCACTATTGTCGATATGAAGGATGGTTTCTTTCAGGTATTGTTGGGATGAACAAAGTTCTGAGTTGTGCACCTTTAATAGTTCCTTTGGCAGGTACAAATTTAACAGGATGCCGTTTGGTATCAGCTCAGCACCTGAGGTGTTTCAACGAAAAAAAAAATTTCAAAAACTTTTGGGGACATAAAAGGTGTTCAGATTGTCCATGACGACATAATAGTGTCAGGTAAAACAAAGGTAGAGCATGATAGGGCTCTGAAAGAGTTGTTTTTGAAAGAGCTAGAAAATTGAACATTAAATCAATCCAGATAAAAATTTTAATTTCAAATCAAAGAGGTTAGGTACATGGGTCATGTAGTGTCAGCCAAAGGGCTAAGAGCTGATGAGGATCGCGTAAGGCAACAAGTCAATGCCATCTCCTACTAATGTTACGGAGCTACGTAGATTCCTAGGTATGCTTAATTTCCTAAGTCAAATTTTTTCCAAACATGTCCACCATTACTGAACCAATGAGAGCATTATTAAAACATGACACTCACTGGGAGTGGAATCACGAACAGATTAAGGCAGAGCAGGAAATCAAAGACAAACTTAGCCCAGCACCAGTTTAGCATACTTTGACAATACCAAAAGAGCTAAAACCCTGCAGGTAGATGCATCCAAATGTGGCCTAGGAGCATGTCTCATGCAACAGGGTAAGCCAATAGCTTATGCTTCTAGAAGTATGACTGAAAAAAGAGCAACGGTTTTGCTCAAATAGAGAAAGAACTGTTAAGTATAGTGTATTGGAACTGAGAAATTCACTACTACATTTATGGACGTAAAAACAACAGTTCAAACTGACCCCCAAACCATTGGTGACAATTGTGACAAAAATGTAAACAAAGTTAGTCCAAGACTTCAGAGACTTCAACTAAACTCCTGAAGTATGATCTAGATTTAGTGCATTGTACCAGGTAAAGAGATGCATGTTGCGGATACTCGTCTAGGGCTTACTTGTCTGAATCGGGTATAGATGATCCTGAATTGTCAATAAACGTACATAGTGTGTCACAGCACCTTCCAATGTCAAATGACAAAAAAAGAGTGTCAGAGAAGCCACTCTAAATGATTTGTTTGTCAGACCCTGTTAGGCCCGCATAATGAAGGTTGGCCTAATGAAAAAACATAAGGTCCCAAGTAATGTAAAATACTATGGGATATGCGGTTTTGATTATCCTTTTGAAGACGGTTTAGTTTTTGTGGGCGGGGCCGATTGTTGGTACCACCAAAAGCTTAGAAAGAGTATGCTTGATCTTATTCATGAAGGGCATATGGGGATTAATAAAACTAAAAACAGAGCACGACAGGTCCTGTTCTGGCCCAGTATGACCAAGGATATAGAGAAAGTTGTCCCCAACCTGTAGTGCATGTGAAAAATATCAGAAGAGAGAAATTGTAAAAGAGCCTTACAACCTCATCCTATCCGTTTTCGTCCATGGGAAAAAAATAGCAGCAGACTTGTTAGATTTTCAAGGGAAGTCTTTTCTAGTAATTAAGGATTATTTTTCCAAGTGGATAGAATTGATTCAGGTGTCTAATAAAACAGCGCGAAAAATCATCAATAAGTTTAAATCGGTGTTCTCACGCTATGGTATATGTGACCTGTTTGGTATCAGATAATATGCCGTTTGATAGCGAAGAGTTTAAAAATTTTGCTAAGGAATACAGTTTTGAAACTGTAACCTCAAGTCCAAGGTATCCTAAATCAAATGGTATGGCTGAAAATGGTGTGAAATTGGCGAAAAATATGTTGAAGAAAGCAGACCATTTGGGTACTGATGTTTATCTCTTATTACTAGAGTATAGAACTACACCAATAACGGGCACAACATTTTCTCCATCGCAGTTACTCATGGGTAGACAACTTAAAACTAAAATACCTACCATCTCTAAACTGTTGCAACCGGCAACACAGGTTAATGTCAGGGAAAACACTCAAAACTTTGCAAGATACACAAAAGTATTTCCATGACAAACAGGCTAGACCCTTGCCTGAATTGACAAAAGACCAACCTATTCTCATTAGGAATGATAAAGTCTGGGAACCGGCTATAGTAGTGTCAAGGCATGACACACCTCGATCATACTTGGTAAAGAGAGAGGATGGATCTGTTTTGAGGCGAAACAGACGCGATTTAATGCATCCAGCAACCAGTTCAGACCAAAGACTGAACTAGTTCCAGATGAGGTAGAGGTAGAATCAAAAGAGGGTGTAGGAGATGAGAGTATTACGTTGGGAATGCAAGCGGAAGTGAATAGATCTGAACCTCGTGTAATGGCAGGGTAAGAAAGGTACCAGAAAGGTTTAAGGATTATGTCATGAAGTAAACTTTGCTTGTAAAGCCTAAATAGTAGGGTTGCCGTTCGATGTGAAAATCGTGATCGATAATCGGAGGCATCGCAACGATTATCATATCGAAATATATCGATATCATAGACCCAAATCGATTATCATATCAAATTCCAAATTGAGCCTAGGAAGCAGAAAAAACGCAAAATTGTAACACTAATACAAGAGATCATTAAGGATTAGAATGTTTAAAATAAAATTGAGGGCTGAATTTCAATTACACAGCCTATATTTTAATACGTCTTGACTTGCATCGGGTGTCACTGTTTACGTGTTCCAACAGTACGCGCATCTAGCGAGCGAGAGATAGTGGCGAGATCTCATCGACATTCGAGCTCACAGCCTTATCTCCTCCCAACCTCCTCGTCGTCGTTCTTTGATATAAAAAACTGCCACACTTGACTCATCTTTTTAAAGGCAGCGTCAGAAGAAATGGCAAATATTTCTTTGGGTTCGGGACGGAAGAAACATCACGAATTCAATTAATTGGGCAGACTGACGCTAGAGAAGTTCACGCCACAAACATCGTCGAGCCGTACTGAATACATCGCAAATCGCAATCGGGCCGGGCGATGTTTCGTATCGCCTTGTATCGCGCTGCGAGGGGCATGCGCACTCGGCGGCGGTGGGCGTGGCATTATATTTGAGCAGCGTTTGGCTACTCCGACAACCAATCGGCGCGTTGATACAAACAGCGCGCATTTTAAGCATGGTAAACCGGGGGAAAACATCGATGTCACTATTTAAATCGATAATCATATCATTCATATCAAAAATACTTGAATCGATTATCATATCATATTACTGATATCGATAATCGATCGATATTTCGATTATCGACGGCAACCTACTAAATAGGTTTACACTATTATCTACACTATTACTATGGTATAAAATTTGTTTAAGAGTTTGTAGAATTAATTAAGAAAACAAACTTTCCCATAATTGTATTTTGTGTGTAAATCAAAAATTTTTGTCATATGTAACAAAACTTGTAATTTGATTATTTGTGTGATTATGTGTGTGATTATCTGTCACAACTGTATTTGAGAGACATAACATCCTAACTTGTAATTGTATTGTTTAAAGTAACCTTGTTAACAGTAATCTCATTTGTAACTTTAATTGTCTAAAAGTAATCTATCAAACAAGTTAAAGAAAGGGACGTCACTTGACTTAAGGGGGAAGATGTGGGATCTCAGTTAAGTAACTTTAAAATTGCCGCCCAGCCTCTACTTGTTAGCGTTTGGGTTTGTTATGTTGGCAATGCGGACGGCGCATTGCACTTGGGACTAGTGAGACGGACTAGCAATGGAGGCTAAGCCTAGGGCCTGTGGGGGTGCTTATAACTTGTACTGTTCTGAAACTTAATTAATAAAGAACTCATTCCTAAAAAACAAGTGTGTTACAATATTATTACATGGGTAATATTACAGGCGCACTAGTGCGACCTGAGTGCGACCAATGGAAAACGCCATTAGTATGAGCATTTTAATTTTAATTCTTATTAATTTGTATAGGTAGGCCTACTATGTTTGTATGTAGGCAAGGCTACCGTACTGGTATATAATTTGGGTCCCGTTAATGAACAAGTACCATAATTTGTTCCTATGTAGGTAGGCTTGTGTGTTTAGCTATATTTATTGTTGTGTACTAATTACTAATTATGTGTATGTGTAGGCCTATAAATTTTAATTGGCTAGATTGTGCCAAGAATAAAATGTAAGCCTAGCCTAACTATACGTTGGATGCTTGCTATTGGCCGGGTTCTCAATGTATCAACAATGTAGGTAGGCCTAGGCCTATACAAATAGTAGCCTATACGTTGGGATTTGGGAACGAAATAAAATCATAATTTATTTCACTAAAATAGGCCTTGGCTACTCCAAAATACACCAACACCATTTGACGTAAAAAAAACAACAACAAAAAACTACAAAACCTTTAGGCCTAGGCCGTAGGCCTAACATTTCTATTTTAAATATATGGTAAAGGACTTTCAACCGCCAAAAGTAGAAAAAGCGGGGCGATTGGCCGCGCACAGCGAATATTTACGTACAGTGACTACGTTTATCAGGCGGTCTGGGCTCGGACTACTCGGTACGAGCTCGTTCGGTGCGAGCTTATTTAGCTTGATAAACACTCTGATGATGCGCAGCCTCTTGGCTCGCTCCCCTTTTCAGCTCGCACAAAAACCCGAGCCAGCCTCAGTTGATAATGTAAAATTTGACTGCAAAACCCAATCGAGCTCAAATATGCGAACTCGTGGCCATTTTCTTTGTAATCGTCCAATCACAGCCACTGCTTCCAACAACAACAGCAATAACCGTCACAAACAGCTGTGCATTGATACATTTAGCAAGCGGTGACATTTCTGAACCTTTTAGCTCGGACTGAGCTAGTCCGGTCTGAAAGTTCTTGATAAACATTAGCAAACTGAGATTGGAAATCCAGCACGCATCGAGTAGGCCTAGGGCCTAGCCTAGGGCTAGTCCGACTCCGAGCCCAGCTCGCCTGATAAACGTAGTCAGGCCTAGGCCTAGCCCTAGCCCTACTCAAAGGCCTAGGGCCACTAGGGCTACGTATTTGGGATAGGCCTAGGCCTATCCAATACACAAAGGCCATGCCCTAG
This sequence comes from Sweltsa coloradensis, assembly GCA_024449915.1. Lineage (NCBI taxonomy): Eukaryota > Metazoa > Arthropoda > Insecta > Plecoptera > Chloroperlidae > Sweltsa > Sweltsa coloradensis. Next base: position 347,016 of record JAMZAV010000314.1, read on the forward strand.
GCCTAGCCTAGTGGATTAGACCTATTGCCTCCCTTTGTCAATGTCCTTTGCATGGCTAGGCCTAGCCCCTACCCCCTAGCCTTAGGGCCAACCAAGTTGGAATAGGGCCATAAGGAAGAATAGGCCTATAGTTATAAATAATGTGTAAATTATTACCTCAGGATCTTCCCAATTTAACTCTGTACCCTTATCATTAGGAGCTACATTTCTATTTCTTCCCATAAGCTCATCTAACAACGCTGCAGCTGCAAGGACAGCCATTTTCTCAATTTTTCAGCTTCTCCTCCCGAGTCCCGATGTCCCCACCCCCCATATGACAAGGAGGGGAATTTTCGCACGCCGCGTGCGGAAACGTAACATGAACAGCAAAATAACGCGGCAAACTTAAAAAATAGTTTAGTTATTTTATTTGAAGCTGTTGAATTATATTTTGATACGTAGGTAGTTACAAAAACAAGCAAGACCATCCTCGCGACCGCTCGCGACCATCGCAGCATACGCATAGTCCATCTTGTTAAAAAATTGTTCAATTATTTATTACTTTTATACTTGCATTTTATTTTATCCCATCTCCGATATTTATTTCTATGTATGCCAAGGCCAGTCAAGGCTAACCAATAATTCATTAATTAACTAGGAAAACGCCAAAGTCGTTGTAAGACGAGTGAGTGAGCCATGTGTTAAGTACCCGGTAACAATCCCTTTCTTCCCCCTACCTAAGGCCTCCCTAGCGTTAGCCTATCATAGGCTAGAGTGGCGCATAATGGCCTTACAGTTGACGCGCCCGTATACCAACTTAAAAACCAGCTATTATTTATATGGGCCAAGTCGATAACTGACCAAGTAACAAAGACCACATTCTGAGATAAAAGATAAAAAAGTAGATAACGAACCCCAAATTTTTAATTTAAAAGCATACAATTGCACACACTTTCTTAAGATACCTAACAAAATAGTTTTTTGGGTTTTTTTTTTGACTTACTTTCCTGGAAAAAAAAAACAGTACATATTTTTACTTGGTCAGTTATTGACTTTGGTTGTCACTTGGGGATTTTTTGCATTAACGTTTTTCATTTTTAAAGGAAATAAAAACCCCTTTTTAAAACCTTTTCCCTAAACCCCTTTGCAGCCAATATAATAAACTATCACGTCACTTTAAAATAAATAAAAAAAAAATATAATATCATTTTTATTTTTAAATTTTACCCAAAAATTTTAAAATTTTATATTTAATTTTACCCACAATATATTTTTTTACGTAAAATTTTTTGTAAAAACAATACAAATTCGACTAGGAGAGGAGGAGGATTTTTACGTAGTTAATATCTAAAAAGAATCCTATGATCGCCAACCTCATGGGAAAAGAAATGCCCAAGTAGCACCAGACTTTGGTAGCAGAAATTGGTCATTTATTGCCATGAGCCAATTTTTTATCACTGGAAAAGGAATAACTCTCGAACTTGGGTGTTTCTTGCATTAATGTGTTTCCCCCCCCCTATCCCTAGAAAATAAAATGGCGGACTAACTCATTTGCGCATTTTTTGTAATTGGGCTCTTATGACTTGGCCCATTTAATTATCAAAATTAAATGCAAATGTTCCGTAATCAACCAAAACCGCTCGTCTAACAACGACGTTGGCGTTTTCCCAGTTAGTTGGCTAAGGGCCCTTTTACCCCAAATGTGGGAGACCGGGGTTTTAACCCCTGTGGGAAAGATTTTTTAACTTTTTGGATTTTATTTTTTTAAAATTTTTAAACATGTTTTGTAATGCAAAAAAAAGCAGTGTAGTCATATCGTGACAATCTAGGAAAAAAAAAGCCGGTTTCGAAAACGGCGTGTAAAAAATTGCAAGGGTTTACCCAAACTCCCAGCGGGATTTGGGGGACCTTTAAAAGTGCAGATTTGATACCCTTGGGCACGCATTTTTACAGCCAAACAAACAAACCAAAAAAAATATTTTTTTTTAAAAAAAACCATTGTCGTTTTAAAATAATTCCCCACATTCGCAGCCTATTTTCAATTTTTCTTCCTTGTAAAGGTTTTAAAGCAATGGATCTAGCTGATTTTTCTAGCATTTCAGTAAACTCGTACCGGATGGCTGTTTTAAAATAATTTCAGCTGAATCTGTTCAGCGATTCGGCTGATTTTCGATGTACAGACTACAGACACACACACACATGAACAGAATCACGGAAGTGTCATATTTTCTTGAATTGTAATCCTCAGTGGCTCCGCTCCCTCGTCTAATTAATTTGACTTGTCATTAGATTTCCTCATTTGTAGACCAAGAGATATATACGGTGCATCGTACATATACCCATTGATTTTTTGAAGGTAGGTACCGTATACATACACTATACAGGGGTACGTACATATTTTACTTTTGTGTATTTACGCTGTATACCCACGCGTATACACCCCACCACCCCCTTCCATTACCATGACACCACTGCCCACGGGTAAGATTTATGCAGGTGAGGGGCCCCCACGTAATAAAATTATAGAAGTAGGTAGGCCTACCCACAAAAACCCTTTAATTTCCATTTTTTTGCTGTTTCTAAGGGATTGAACTTTAACAGCAAAATTGTTAACATGGTGCCTAGTTGATAATATATTATAGTTTTATACAAATAATTTAATTTTTCACTATAATCAATTCCACTATAATTCAAACCTTTCCTTCTATATTTCACAATCACATCTATTTCTATCTTGTACATAATTGTATTTTCTTCTACTACGGCTACATTCTACATTCTATCATTCTACTTTTTATTTCACTATGACTCAATTGTTTTAAATATATATTTTTTTATTTAACGTCTTTCCTATCGTTGGGTGTCTAGTGTCACTACACCCAACGATCCTATTCAGTTAAAAAACTGATTTACGAAGGAAGACGAAAGATATTACAACAATTTTGTAATATAGATCGGCGTACTCAAAGATTATCAGTTTTTTAATAACGGAATGGAATAAACATTAATTAATTAAATAAATAAATAAATAAATAAATACATTAATATAAAAATATAGAAAAATTAATTTTATTTCTTTGGACAACAAATTATGCTTATTTTCAAAAGTAAAACTTTCATACTAAACGTGCATTATTATTGTAAAAAGTTTGTTTGGTATATATTTATTTATTATTTATTTAACGTCTATCCTATTCAGTTATAAAACTGATTTACAAAGAAGAACAACTAAATAAATCTAATTACATAGATGCAGAAACAACAATAAAACTACGTTTTCGTAAACATTTAAAATAATAGCATTACAACAACAATGCATTAAAATACGGTACTGTTTTCGGTTAAGAATGGCCAACTTTTCACCAGCACTTCCCGAGCCGTACACTCACGTGAAGTAACCTTACAAAACCAATAACGTCGCTACATTAAACAAAAAAAAACTTCAAAACCTTTAACGTCGCTATTTTAAACAAAAAACCTTAAAAACTTTAACACACCAACACACAGTTTACAAGTGTTTAAAAGTTGGCCATTCTTAACCGAAACAGTGCCTAAAATACTTAATTAATAATTTATTAATTAAAATACCAGAAAACATGGCCGGTCTAATTTGAGAGATTTCGAAGGTTCCCCGAGTTCAGAGATGTTTGTCCGTAGAGAGTGCACATAAACCAAATAAACGTCCAAGGATTTTTCTTTGATACATTGCTGAATTTTAAAGAGGCTAATAAATCTACATCTCAAAATTTCCTTAATTATCCCACAAATAATCTATTTCAATTACCGTATTTTACAAACCAAAACAAATTTCCGAAAATTTTATTTGAACTAATATAAATATTATTATTATTGTTATCCGTGTGTGTAATCTAAAATCTTTGGCTTTTCTTTTTTTTTTTTTAATTGTACGGCTTGTACTTGTAAAAACAGATTATTTTGATACTTTTAAATATTCTCAGTTATAGTTTCGGGACAGCCCAATGAAAAATGCAAATAGTTTCTTTTTTAACGTTGGTACTCGTGGTACGTATAGATGTTATGTTGTTATGTTGGTTTTTTGTAAAAAAATGAATCTTTTTATGTCACTCGTGAACGGCTCTGTCAACGTCATAAATCCTAGCCTACTTGGAAGTAAAAAGATGATTGTGAGGTGATGAAAATTGGTACTTGAGGCAGAGATGGTGAGCTTAACATACTGCGTAAAATTAAGGCAATATGCTATCAGGTAATAGGCTTAGCCTACTCCGCAGTAAGTAAACAAATGTCGAAGGCCTCGAATGATGATATGATCATGTCACTCCGAGACTGGAGGCAGGCCATCAGGACCCCACCAGCATATCGCGTAGGGAACAGTACATTTAGAATACAGACACAGTTTATTGGCATGATTGCTGTATTCGCTCTTTTAATTTTAATTATTGTTTACACTATCAGTTCGCCGTCATCACATAACTATGCAGATTCTATTGGTACTGGCAAGCCTACATCTAAACTCCATTCAGAAGTAGCAACATGGAGCAACCACATTTTTCACAATTGGACTTATCCCCTAACATCACCTCTTAAAACTCCATTTGGAATTAAGTATAGAATTGGAGTCATCAGTGACTTGGATACTGAATCTAAAAGTCCAAAGGAATCTGATACATGGATTAGTTACTACCGAAAAGGTTACTTGACGTTAAATCCAGTGTCAAATGCAGTTTCGATAGAATGGGACGTTGGTGAACCTGCAGTATTAAAATCAAAACTCGCAATGGGCGGCCGTGGAATGGAATTATCAGAACTAACGGTGTTCAACGGACGGCTATGTACGTTCGATGACCGTACAGGAGTTGTCTTCGAGATCCACAAAAATAAAATGATTCCATGGGTCATTCTTGCTGATGGTGATGGAAAAACTACGAAAGGTTAGTAGGCCTAGCCTAGCTAGGCTAGGGCCTTTATGTTATTTAATCTACTTTTTTGGAAGTAAGGTCAGTAGCATGCATGTTACTTTAAACAACTTCAAACCGGTAGGCTACGCTATGGTCAACTAGTGGCACTTCTTCGGTTGGGGCGGGACAATTTTAAAACACTGTGATATTTCTGGTAAAGCTTAGGTACGTGGGTGGGGGGGGCGCGAAGCGCGTATGTTTTAATAATAATAATGCAAGACTTACGCGCTTCGCCCCCCCCCCCCACCCTCGTACCTAAGCTTTTCCACTTTGTCCGGTCCCAACCGAAGAAGTACCCAACTAGCGATGCTTAGAAGCTTGTAACAAACTCAGGAGAACTGGCAGGAACAGAACTAGGCCTACAGAAACCCTTCTAAAGGCGTGTTTACTGTTCGGCGTTTCACGTGGCGTGGTACCCAATAAGATTCCTAGTTTGCAGCGGTAGTCGCGACAATGCCATTGGCTACTGCACCTACCACGTCGCGTGTAGGCCTACCGTTGAATAGTAGTTTGCAACTTTAGGGTCCCACAGTAATGGGCCTATAGGCCTACTTTGCATCAACTCAAAAAATGTATGTTGTGTGTGTATGTGTAAAATGTTGTGTGTGTATGTGTAAAATGTAAATACATGTTCGTATTTCTTACTAGTGGTCCAGCAGGCCTACCCCCCTTTCTTGGTAGGCCTAGGCCTACTTGTTCGGTTGGGACCGGCCAACTTTTCATGTTAGGGGAAAAGTAGGTTGGGGGGGGGGGGGCAAAGCGTGTATATTTTACAATACTATCATTATTATTATTATTAATTATTAAAACGTACGTGCTTTGCGCCCCCCCCCCCCCACTCCCCTAACCTACTTTTCCCATCCAAAGACAGTCGGCCGGTCCCAACCGAACAAGTAGGTACTCCTTTCTTAGAATCTAGGCCCCTATCATCTACAACCTTTTATTCTTCTACTACCAACAACCATGTAGGGGCCTAAGGGCTAGCAGGTGTTGGGGAAAGAACTTTAAAAAATATGTTACTACCGGTATTCCGTAAATTTTTCAATTAGGGTGAACATATTTTGAAATAAAAAATCCGGGACAAGGTTATAGGGCACATTGGGGAGTAGGTACATTTTCAGATTGCCCTAAAAGCTACGTAACAGCAGTTTTACAACGTTTTAAATGCGTGTTATTGATTGATAATAGGTAATGCGAAAACCCACCCTGCACTGTATCGTTTCACGCAAAGATGGGTTTCAAGCAAACTGCGACGACGTAGATGCCTGAACCTGAGGCTCCAAGGTCAGACTGTCGCTTGCATCAGTGTCGCAAAGTGGAGTAGAAGAATCACTTTGCTTGTACTTATCTGATGAATGAATCGACTCTAATAATTTTATATTTTTTAGCAAAAGGCTATAAAAGTCTGTACAAGACATGTCAACACACCCACATTAATTGATTTCACAATTGAAATTGCTTTCATTGTATCGACTTTTAGCCTATTTTTATTGTATGTCTACAATAATTTATTTCTGAGACTACCGTGTTCGATTGAAAAGGCGGTGCGACAGTGAGTACATTTAACCTTACTATTACTTTCATCACAGCGAGCTAGAAATGCGTATTCTTTTTGCAAATCGTCATTAAAAACACATTTTCGTTTACCCATCACAATAATCTCACCTGTACTGTAATTGCAATTGAAACGGAAACAAAAACCACACGTTCTTCTCCGACGCACTGCACTGTGACATGCGCAATTAAAATACAGGAGCACGACTGTAACACGAAACACACCCCACTCAAGGTCAGGCACTGACTGACAAGGCCCAACACGTGCCCGACTCAACTAGTAGACGTAGAGACGAGGCATTGCCAACGAGAGCAATACAAACTCCACTGGCGTATTGGTAAGATTGCTGAAACACGGGCATTTTCAAATTCCGGGACACATTACGAAAAAATCGGGACTGTCCTGGAATTTCCGGGACATCTGATCATCCTATTTTCAATGAACTTCTATTTTTTGTAAATAAATAAACTGCAATCTAAAAGCTTGTTTTTGGAAACAAACTTTTAGTTTTATAGGTCCATTTATAAACTATGTCTGTAAGTTGTGCAGTGCTGCACTGCCGAGTGTCGATGCTTCACAACACTCGCATATATCATACCGTACAGATTAAAGTTATAACATTACATAACATTTCTTAACGGTTACAAATGGGCCCTTCCACCCGGTGGCAACCACTCACTCCCCCCAAAACCTAATTTCTGTCCTCCCCTAAAAACGATCTAAATTCCTTCAAAGACCCACTAGCTACAACATCCCCAGACAAGTCATTCCTCTCCCTAACAGTCCTTTCCAAGAAACCATACCTACCGACCCAGATCCGTTCTTACTACTTGATGCTGGAACTTCCATGAATGATCCCCATACCCCTATAAAGCCCCTCCTGCAGCCTATTGTGGATGTCCCCCCACCCCCTACTTCTGCTAGCCGCCCTGTACATATTGCACAACCTAACCTCCCTTCTTCTTCCCTCTAATGACTCCCACCCCAACCTATTGCTCTCATTGCCCTACTTTTATCTTCCAGTGTATATAGTAAAATGTCCGTAAATTATAAATAATAGTCAACACCAACTATTGTCTTGTCTGTAATACATCTTAACTTATAGGCCTATAGCCTAGTAAAATGTCCATAAATGATAAATAATTTTTAACACCAATTCACCGCTTTTGGTCGGAACAAAACCAAAGATGCAAATAAGTTTCACCACAAACACCTGCCCCCGAATTCTCATAACTACATTTTGTTGTAATACCCGTGGCTGGTTCTGACCAGCATGGACCCCTCCTCCCCATATCCCCTCGGCTACAGTGGTGCATTATGACCTAACGGTTGACGCGCCCTTAATCCAAATAAACCCCCCCCCCCCAAAAAATGTAAAAATCTGCAATTATTTTACAAGGTCACACACCAAAATTTGTAAAAATATCAGGGGGGAGAGAGATAGCCTATATAGCCTACAGCTTTCAACTAAAGGTTGAATTATTTTCACCGCCAATTCACCGCTTTTGGGCTTAATAAAAAGGAAAATTTACTTCTATTTCCAGCCAATTAGGTAGGGCTTCTACTATATCTTTAGGCCACATGAGAGCAATTTGTGTATGCTGTATGAAGAACCCTGATAATGGAAATTGGCTGAGAGAGCTTGGCACAATAGAAGAGAAGGTCTTTAACTTTTTTGTAGTCTGAGCATGCCTATATTTTAGAAGGTTGCATGCATTAAATAGGCATTGTGTCATTGTTACCACATGCTTGGCAATGAACTATGTTGATCCAGTTGAAAAAAATCCTTTGGATTCCAGATACTTTAAAGCTAATAGGGCAAGGCTTAATTTCATTGTATTGCAACACAATACACCACACGTGTACAAATTTGATATTTAGTTGAAAACTATGAATAGGTAGCTGTGTTTAAATATTTGCAGTTGACAAAGGTAGTAGGTAGGCCTAAGTACACTAGACCCATGTGTTATCAACACTGGAGTCATTCTTACAATTCCAACAGGCCTGGGCATACTAATTTATTAAAGAGTAAGAAGAAATCATTGTTCAATAAAAATATGTGCAATGTAGGGTACTGTATGTGTTTTGAGATAATATGGTGTTACAATCTCGTGCCAAAAATGACAAAGAAAAAGTAGGCCTACCAGTAGTAAAATTAAGGTCTTAGTTGTTGTAAAGTATAAATGACACGAGTAGGGCCTAGGTAAATTTTTATTACTTAATTGCATACCTACAAAAATAATGAACAAAAACATGCAATTTCAATGTTTAACACACGACTGAAAATCATGAAACACCTTCACTCAAACCCCATAGTCACCATCTTGTGAGTGTGTGTGTGGGTTTTTTATTTATTTATTTATCCAACATCTATCAGGAAAGACGATATAGACCCGAGGACGTATTGTTGGGACTGTGAAGAGTAGGGAATTATCTCAAATTGAGTTGTTCCATAACTAGCAAATTTTTATTTGGTACACGCACTAGTCACTCGTGCTAGGTAGGCCTACCCTATAGCAATGTATTACGAAACAAATGAATTGAGCTGGCAGACAAGCCACAGTTTGTCTGGTTAATCAACAAACTAAAACATTAATTAATGTAAAGAAAATGTTGTGGCTGTGGAAACTATCCAACAAATCACTTTTAAGACCGCAAATTTGAACTGTTGGGTAGTTTCTATGGCAACAACTTTTCGATTATTAAAATTTGCATTGTTTTAGTTTGTTAATTTGCTAAACAACATGTGACTTGTCTGCCACTTCAAGTCATTGTTTCATTGTTAAACGAGTGAGCGCAGCGAACGGAGTGATCTCCATTCGACTTAAACGGCCCTTATTGTTTTTCTGCGTGCGTGCGTGTGTGTACGTTGAAAATCAGCCGAATCGCTGAACAGATTGCGCTGAAATTTTAAACGGACATCCGGTACGAGTTTATTGAGAACTGCTAACAAAATCAGCAAGATCCATTGCGATTTAAACCTACAAGAAATAATAAATTGAAAAATAGTCTTCCAATGTTTAGAAATTATTTTTACGACAATGGTTTAGATTTTGAAAAGATATTTTTTGTTTGTTATTTACCTGGCTGTGAAATGCCGTGCCCATGTAAGGTCTATCAAATGTTGAACGTCAAGGTTCCCCCAAATTCCGCTCGTAGATTGAGTAAACCTTGCAATATTTACACGTATTTCGTACTGGCTATGTTTTCCTTGGAATTGTCGCAGATGATGGACTACACTGCGTTATATGCATTTCAAAACATGTTTAATAATTTTTAAAATACAATCCAGAAATTACAAAATCTTTCCCGACCAGGGGATGAGCGTCCCACGTCTCCCATATTTCGGCTATAAAGGCGCCTTAGCCAACAAGACTCGGGAAACGCCAAAGTCGTTGTTAGACGAGTGAGCGAGTCATGTGTTGAGTACCGGTACCCGGGAACATTTGCATTTAAGATTGATAATTCAATTCATATAAATATTAGTTTTTAAGTTTAGTTGGTATACGGGCGCGTCAACTGTAAGGCCATAATGCGCCTCTCTAGCCAATGATAGGCTAGGGAGGCCTAAGGTAGGGGGAAGAAAAGTAATGTTACGGGGTACTCAACACATGGCTCACTCACTCGTTTAACAACGACTTTGGCGTTTCCCTAGTTGGAGTTCATCTTAATCAGGGTATATTTCTCGTGAGAAACATGTAGAGATAGGATAGGAGACCAACAGCTTACCTGAAGTAGAGTAGGCGCGCCGTGATAGAAGACATAAACACAAATAAACAAATACAACACTTTTGTTTATTTGTGTTTATGTCTTCTATCACGGAGTGCCTACTCTACTTCAGGTAAGCTGTTGGTCTCCTATCCTATCTCTACATGTTTCTCACATGATCCAGCCTTTTGGCATTCCTTTCATCACACCACAGGGTATATTTCTCGATTTGGATAGTCGGGAAACACTCCCGTAGGTGGAATTGTTAATATTTAATACAATCCAGAAATTAAAAAGTCTCTGTGGTCTAGGGCCTAGTTGTTGGCTAAGGCGTCCACCTGGAAAGTGGGAGACTCGAGTTTGAACCCCGATCGGGATGGATTTTTTAATTTCTGGATTGTATTAAATATTAATCAGGGTACCCTAGACCTAGGTATAGTTTTTACTTTTTACCCAATAGTTGTAACATGAATTTTGGGAGGTTAAATGTTCATGTTTTAAACCTGTAACTCCATCCACTTATGGTAGCTTGTTTCCTCACAGTGCACTAGTTCTATTTCAGCATTCTTTCGTTTGTCTCGTGATGAAACTCGCCGTGAATTTCAATATCCCCATACATGTGCGTCAAACTGTATATTGTGACTTTATGAAGCAATGCCAACAGGCTTCAAGACGGAATGGGCAGCCGTGAAAGACCACACCATGTATGTCGGTGGTCTGGGTAAAGAGTGGACGACGCCCACCGGTGAACTGCTCAACCACGATCCTCAGTGGGTGAAAACTATATCACCGTCTGGAGAGGTCCAGCACCATGACTGGCACGACATCTACCTGACTCTTCGCAGAGCTGTGGGCATAGAATTTCCAGGTAATAAATATAATCATGAATTCAAGGGTTTTAAGCATAAACCTGCTTTGAGGACATAGTTATTGAATGATGGCAATTGTAATAAAAGTTTGGCCCAGCTGGGGATTGAACTGAGGCCCTGATAGCTCAGTTCCTCGAGCATTGGTACGTAAAGCCGAAGGCAAACTTTTACAGCAATTGCTACAACAATATTACCTAAGTACTAGAGCCTAGAGGTATATCATTCAATAAAATTAATAGGTAGGGCCTAATAAAATAATTATTTAAAGGCTTTTGTGGACCGGAATATTAAAAAAATATTTTATCATTTGATCTGGTCATTTTGCCATGTCAAAAACTAATTAACTTTTTACATTTCAGCCCAAACTATGTGTGGGCTTACAAATTCAGAAGATAGATTGAATTGATGATTGATTTGTATTGCTTAACATCTCATATTAATGCACTAAGGCTATTCGAGACGATTACTTCAGAAGGAATGAGTAATAAAACTAAAAACTTACACAATTTTTGCCGAGACAAATGGGGAATATGCATGACGTAATTTGATCATTCAACAACATTAAGGGCTTCTTTCTGAATACGTTTTAGGGCCTACATAATTTGCATTATTTAGATAATATTTTCATTTATAAAAGTTACTTTGGCTGACAATTGAACCAAAAATTTTGTCAGGATAAAAGCGTCATCATAATTTGGCAAATGCCAATTCACCGATAACAATAACATAGCATAGATTGAATAATCAAACAATTTGTTGTTGATGATTATCTCGCCCACATTCACCCACATGTCAAATTTGAACTTTGTGCATGTTCCCTACAAAGGCTTACAATAAATCGTGCATGTAATAACACCAAAAACATCTTCGAAACCATGCATATAGGCCCCTGCCTTCCATGAAGTTGCATGTTATGAAGTCATCTCATAGTTTCCCAAAGTCACATTTGAGAATTTCTGTTACGAATACTTTCACTCCGTTGTACCACCCCTACCTATATCCCCTATAGAAGGCATGCACATATTGTGAGGGCTGTACCAACACTTATGTTTGCAGGGCTAGGGGGAATTGTTGAGGGCTCGGAAAACAACCCTACCTATATCCAAATGAAGGCCTGGCTGTCCACCTGCTATCTCCATACGTCTAGACGATTTCCTACTCCTACTTACTCCTACTATTTTGCACTTATAGCCTGCACTATATAAATAAACAGCCAAGGTAAAGAAAAGTCATGTTTAATTAAGCCAAAACTAGACAAGCTATAGAGGGCTATTATGTATTTCCATTATGCCCAGAGCAGAATGGCATCCAACTGGCAGAGCGTGTGAAAGAGGACAACGACATGATTGTACATTGTATAAATTGTACAGTAAGACTTGCAGTATGAAGTAATTCTGCAGTCACAGCAGGCCTACCCAATGCCACAATCAGATAAACATTATAAAATATTATCACTTTTGTCACCCCCAGCCCCCAGCCCTTCAGGCTGGGTTTTATGTTTTTTATGTTCTCTATGCTTTCCCAACCTGTCAACCCTTCTCCAATCATACTTTTGTAACATTAATTGCATAAAAATGACATTTATTACCATAAGCTGGTAAATGTGATAAAAACATGCAAATTCTACCTTGCTTCATGTACGAGCCCGTCGAGTGCCACAGCCAAGCCGCGGTGTGCTAACACACTCGGGAACGCAAGCCAAACTGGGACGTTTTCGAGGTGTCACCTAGTTTTCACGAAAGAAAATTCAATTTGAGAACTCTTAATCGGGAGCATTTAGGTACCTGACAACACATACCAAATTTGGTTGGGGTATGAACATGCTTTCTGGTCCTTGTGTGAAGAAATGTTTTGAACGTTGAAACACACTCAAAAACACTTCAGATGTTAGTATTACGTACTTACTACTCTTACTACCGGTACACACACACACTACTGTCTAATTCGTCAATTTTCTCTCTCCAACAATTCTGACCAAACAGGTGGATTCAAGGTGTTTATTGCCTACATACCTATATATAGATAAATATATGATTATGATATCTAGGGCCTACATATACCCTGTATAAATGTAATTAGGCAAACAATAGCTTAGCATATTTAATAAATCAATAACAATAAGTAGGTAGTGACTACAAATTTACATACTAGGGTACTAAATGCACTTTAAAAACAAGTAAAAATTAAGAACCGGTACCTACCTAATAAGATTTTGGCCAAACAAAAATTATCCTCTTACTCTTCCAAATACTCTTGTAGGCCTAGAGAATAAAATGCTTTGTAAATAGTAGGCCTAACATATTCTGTCCGTTACATTCAATTTGTTGATTGTGATGACATCAGGTTCTCGAGTACTTGACTCCTACCCGACTTTTTTGGAGTCGACTCCATTTCCAAGGAGTCGATTACTTCGAAAGTGGGTTGCTGTGTCAGATATTGGCGGTTTGTTTGAAGTTAGTCATGGACGCCGCTCATAGTGTTGGATTTTGTTTTATTTCCTTCCCCTCCTCAGCCCACGCGCTAGCTCTCGCTCCTTCCCCCCCCCCCTCTCTCTCTCTCTCTCTCTCTCTCACCACAAACCACAAACTTTTAGCAAAATTAGACCACTCGACAATCGACAACGTTTCTTTAAACGGTACAACAATACCCTTTCAACAACAAGTCAGAAACCTAGGACTTATTATGACTAATGACCTGACTTGGACGGAACATGTCAAACACGTTTGCAAAAAAACGTATGCTGCACTACACTCATTAAACAGACTAAAAAACTTCTTTCCGACTAAACTAAAAACAATGCTAGTACAATCTCTTATTATTCCCCATTTCGATTACTGCGACGTTGTTTACAATGACTTGACCGAGGACCTGGCTATTCGTCTCCAAAGGGCACAAAATTCCTGTGTACGATTTATATTAGGAATAAGAAAATCTGACCATATAACCCCGGGTTTTAAGACGCTTGGTTGGGCTAGATTAAAGGATCGTAGAAACCTTCACTCCGTATGCCTAGTTCACAAAACTACTTTCAACATCGTCACCGTCTTATCTCGCCTCTAACTTTCAATTTCTTCACTCAAACCACATGTTTAATACCAGGTCTAGATCCGGTACACAACTCTCATTTCCCATACACAGAACTAATCTCCTTGACCACTCATTCAAAATCCACGCTATTCGAACTTGGAATGCTCTTCCGTCTGAAATCAGAGACAAATATATAAATAACTTCTATGCTTTTAAAAGTGCCACTACTTCCTATTATTCAAATTCTTAACTGTACAAACAATAAGTAATATCAAAACACCCAAACAACCCAAATAATGAAAATAAATTACATATTAATTTGCTCGGTTACCTGTGTTACTCTATTTACTTTACGAGGACGCCTTTTTTGTTACTGTAATGAAACTGTATGAAAGCGATGGATGAATGCGGAGAATGAAATGATAGCTAAATTGTGTTTATTGTTTATCATAATTTCAAATGTTTATGTTTTCAGTTAATTATGTGTAATTTTCATCAGGCCAATTACTTTGTGTTCAAATTATCTATAATTTTCATTAGGCCTTCATTATCATTTGTATTATTATTAGTAGTAGTATTAGGTTGGATGGAAGATAAGGCTTCACTAGCCTTAATCCCGCCTTAAAATAAAGACCTTTATCTATCTATCTATCTATCTATCTATATCTATCTATCTCTCTGTCTGACTCTCTCTCGACCTTGGTCTCGAGATTATAGTGTAACTTAAAAATAACTTTTGCATTAAAAATTCAAAAACCAAGTCAACCTAACAAACAACCAATAATAAAATATTGCTACTTACTGTACTTCCAAAACATTTTTTTTTTAGTCCTGTTCAGTATTGGTGAAGGTCAAACGCTTTTACCTTATCTTCATCGCCAATCGAGGAGTTGGCTCCTACTCGATTCCCAAGGCTCCGGAGTCGACTCCAATATTAACGACCCGATATCATCACTAATTGTAGTGATTTCTTTTACGTCAATCTGTCTATTTCCTTTTCTTTTTTCTTTTCTTTTCTCCCCCCCCCCTTTTATTTTTGGTTCATTAATTAATTGCATTTACTATCCTTCTTGAATTTGTTACCAAAATTATTGTGTTTTTATTAATACATTTTGTTGTAATATTAGTATTTCAAATATTTACTTAACTGTAATTCATTGTTGTGTCTGCATCTATGTATAATTATTAATTAGATTTTATTTATTTAGTTGTCCTCCTTTGTAAATGATCTTTTCAACTGAATAGGATAGACATTAAATAAATAAATAAATAAAATAGCATTCCAAATTTATATGTTAACACTGATACTTGTTTTTGAAAGAAAAAGTTAAGTGGATGGCATCGAAATCAAGGTTTTAACTTTTTTCCGTTCTTCTAGGTTACATGATTCACGAAGCGGTAGCATGGAGCGACGTACACAAACGATGGTTCTTCCTCCCTAGAAGATTGTCCAAGGGCCGATACCACGAAGAACTGGACGAAACCAACGGTGCGAACATCATGCTCACGGCCGACAAGGAGTTCAAGCATGTCAAGGTCACAACCGTTGGTGAACTCATTCCTACGCACGGGTTCTCTAGTTTAAAATTTATTCCAGGTACCAGCGATCAAATGATAATTGCCTTAAAAAGTGAAGAAAATAAAGGTAAAACAGCAACGTATATAATGGCATTTGATATCAATGGCAAAATTTTTTTACCAGAGACAAAGTTAGCTGACATCAAGTGTGAAGGAATTGAATTTATATAGTGAGCATTCCAAATAGAAGAAAGAATTTTGTAGGTATTTTATTGCACATTGATTGTTAACTTGTATAGTTATGAATAATGTACAGTATAAAACTTGTATGGTTAATTTTACTAATTGTTACTTGTATGTACCTACCATATTTATTTGTAAATAATTTGTTATGTCATTGAAAGTTGAAAATATAGTTTGGTTGTGCAGTTGAACTATTTGTTTATGGTTAAAATTTTATGTTGTTTGACTTTTACTCAGCATACCTAAACAAAATCTCTTAAGATGCTACTGTATTCTCTCTGAAATGGAAGTGTACTCTGTTTAAAACTATGTAATTTGACTTGACTTGCGTACGTCGTATTGTAGCTTAACCATTTTTATACAGCGTAAAAACTGAAAAGTAATAATATAGCCTATAATTTAATAATAAATTAATAATAATAATAACAAAAGTCTTTATTTTTAACTTGGCAAAGCTTAATGGCTTAAAATGCATTCGTATTTACTATTTATAAACAGTCGTTAAGTAGGCCTACACACACACACAATTAATACTATTTCTATTTTGTAGATCAGTGTTTCTCAAAATTTATGTATCCGCGAACCACTGGATGGGACGTCGGTGTACCCGGGAACCACCTATCTATGATAAACAGCCCTATCACAACAATCAGTGTGCAAATGTGGGTTTCTAACTGAACACTCACGATTTCTATGTTCTAAATTAAGTATTTTATCGTACAATGAGTGCATTTAGTAACTTTTAATTGTACTTGTCATAAGTCATAACATTATACTATTAGGTGTGAGATAGGATCCAACAGCTAACCTTCGAGAAGTGGTGGTGGCTGCCAAATTTGTTGATGAATGGAGACATAAAAGTATGTATAAAACAGATTTGATCCAACCTAACTAGCCTATAGGCCTTTTTCACACTCATTGTAGTACAACTTGTGTGATGTACCGTATTTTCTCGATTATAGGTCGCACATAGAATTGGAAATTGAAAGGCATAAAACTGGGGTGCGACCTACATTCACGACCGGCCGACAATCGAGTAAATATGCTACTTTGAACATTTTCAATTTTGTACATTTTTATAAAATTCAAAACTAAGATAAATTTCTCAGATTTTTCCGTTTGCAATTTTTCATGAAATTACAAAAGTTGAGAGGAAATTTTATCGTAAGTTGATTTTTTTTAAAAAGGACATCTGTTGGCCGAATGATTTATTTAATTTCAATTGGATTTATTTGATTTTCAATTTTTATTGAGACACATTAAACAATCTACAAGTTAATGTTATACAAGTAAAAGTAAAACAAAGACAATCAGTGAAGATTGTGTTGCCTTAAAACACTTATTTTAATCATTTTTTATTTATTTTCCGATTTAAATCCAATTTTTATTCATTTAAATAAAATCAACAATATCAGTGTTTAAAACTTACCAAACTTCCACCTACTTCCTTCCACAAGCATTCCAGCAAATCATATAACTTTTTGTAAACTGTTGTAGCTCCAAATGATAAATGACGTAATGTGCACTTGATTCAAATCAAAGGTTTATTAAGGTTTTTGTATCACCTTCTAAACGATATTTTAAAATCTAAGGAAGATGACTGCAATCTTAGGTAAATGAGTGAGGGTATTGAATATAACAGGAAAATATATTTCTTAATTTTTGTGGGTGGGACGTTTTGGGGACCATTATGATGATTTTGGGATAAAAAACATTGAGCTAGGTGTCACACTTAATTTAGATCAACAATTGTTTTAATATTATTTCTACATACCATTGCCTTCCACCTCCTTATAAGGAAAACCAATTTTATGAAATATCATTCAATGTACGAATTTTTAATTTTTTGTCAGTACAAAATAAGAGTTGTTTTTCTGCAGACAAAATAATCGTACATCAAACGATATTTCAGAAACTCGTTTTTCCTTATAAGGAGGTGAAAGGCAATGAGTAGAAGGTAGAAACGATATTTTTTTTTTAAATCACTCAAAGTGTAAAGCACTTAGGTCAGTGTTGACATTTTTGTCACAAAATTTGCGTGTAATAGCTGACAGACATTACTTCCCGCCCCCAAAAAAATAAAACATTTATCTGTTATATTCAATACCCTCTTTCATTTAGTTTAAGGTTTTAAGTCGTCTTCCTTTGACTTTTAAAATATTGGTTAGAGGGTGATTCAATAATAGCCTTAATCATCACCATTATATGTTGTCACGTCCAACTCTGCGTTGGATCGGCATTGAAGACGGGCCTCTCCATCTTCTGTCCTGCCACCACTCTGCTCCTTCCACCACATTCCAGTCTCCTCCTTGCTGTTCTACATCCTTTCTCACACTATTCTGCCATTGTTGTCGTGGTCTGCCCCTTGGTCTCCTACCTGGAATTTCCAATTCCATCATCCTTCTTAGTAATCTCGCTTCTTCCATCCTTTTGACATGTCCGAACCACTTTAATCTTCTTTCTCCAATTCGCTCCATTAAATTCCTCACGCCTACTTGATTTCGAATATCCTCATTCCGTATTCGGTCCCATCTAGTCTTACCTACAATGCTTCTCAAAAACTTCATTTCACTTCACACATTACATTATACTTCACAACTTCACTTCACAAGGCTCTCATCCACATATAAAAAGAAAACATTGATTTCAAATTTCAATCAAAAACAAACTGCCAAAACCTACATAGCTTTGTGTTGCTTTCTTGCAAGAAGTGACACCATCAGCCCGGTGTAAGGTGTGGTTCAGTGCTAGATCACACGACTCTGGTTCAAGAAAAACGATTTGGATTCACTCTGCACAGTGCGTGTACATCTTGAGACTCAGATCAACTCCACTTTCAAGAAACTGGTGATGAAAAAGTTGAAAGTCATGGGAAAAGAAAGCCACAGTATCTTCGGGAGCTGGACAGAATAACACAAAGGTTAGTCAAATTAAAATAAATAACATTTATCATTATTGTGTGCGACATGTGATTCCAATATCAAAACCTAGCTGACCTTGAGGAGTGGAGTAGGCAAGCCGGCACTCTTTCGGTTGGGGTCAGTCAACTTTTTAACACTGTATTTTTCCATTAAAAACTATTCTATGTCATAATTTTACACATTTATGAATAAAATGCTGCACCTACAACACCTTTAATGTCGCTATTTTAAATATAAAGGAGTTACAATGCAAAAGGTGTTTTGTTTAAAATAGCGACGCTAGAGGTTTAATTTATTATTTTCTTATTTTTAATGGGGGGCTTCGCCCCTCAACCCCCACCGGGGCTTTGCCCCTGGACCCCAGAGACGACACACCTAGTCTATCATAACTTGGCAACCGCACCTACAACTGTGTTAATAATTGACTGACCCAAACCGAAAATGTAAAAAGTTGACACCCCAACCGAAAGAGTTCCGGCAAGCCATGATAAAGAACACTAAGCTATAAAATGGTGGCAAATTGGGAGTACATTCCAGTGTCGGTGGTTGACTGATGCTTGAAGGTCCATTTGAGTGTAACGCACTGTTCTCCGAATGGCATGTGGCAAATGGGCGCTGTGAGTGGAAAACAACTGTTAATACCTTTCACTTTTTATTATGTTGCATTGTGTTTGATTGCGGCAAAGTGTGCTTGAACACGGTGGTGCACCGATACCACAATAGGTACTTTTAATGTGGGAAATTTGATGGTACATTTCTCAATTTCATTAGTCGGGTAACACTCTCGTAGATGTAATAATTTGATTAATTTAAAAATCTATCTTGGCCGGGTATCGAACCTGGGTCTCCCACCTGGTCAGTCACTGATTTTGTAGCCTACCTTACATAGTTAATAAATATTCATATGAATACAATTTTCTGCCTTCATAAGAAAACTTATTCCTTTCATTAGTTGGTCCTAATCTTTACTTTAAATTGACTAACTAAATTATTCATTTCAAATTTCCCACCCTATTTTCACAGCTGGCTGGATGCACGGCCATTTTTTTTTGTAAAGGCATGGCCTTCAGTTGTCACTTTTCACATGAAAATAGAAAATCAATGTTGTCTGTTGGGAATATTTCGACGTAGGTGTTCGATGTTTCGCATCTTGACCTATATGATGGATTTTAACTTATGTGTTCAATTACAATCAATATATTTCAATCTAAGGTAGGCGTGGGTAGTTCTGCAGTTTTTCGATGTCCAAAGGTAAATAAATCAACCATAACCTAATATTTTTTTGAGTAGGGCTACGCAATGCGTTTTGCCAATAACCTACCCCCCAAAGGGATATTACATACCCACAGCTAATAGGCGTAGGCCTAACTTGAGTGAGAGGGGCCTAAACGATTGAAAATGCCCTGGCTACACTAAATCTAAAGCTAGGTACCCTAGCCCTAGGCCTAGGCCTAGGCTAGCCTACGTTTCTAGGCCTAGGCCTACGGCTCGTACAACAGTCAACATCAACAGTCATGTCCCGTATCAGACACTGATTGACCGTAGTCCCACGTCAAGGGCAATACCCACATGTCCTTCCATGACTCGTACAATAACCACGTCTGTTGCCCATTTTCCTGCTTTTTACTTTTATTTTCCGACTACGGTAGGCCTAGTGAAGAATCGCTTGGCGCCCAATTTACAACCAATGGCTTTTCGCGGTAACCAACATACCGGTGGATCCAACTCCAAGGCCTATATTGGCACGCCGAGTGATTTTTCATAAATTCTTCTTCTTGTTTGTATTGTAATGTTGCGGTTAACCGATAGGCCATAGGTTGGTTGCAGGTTCCATGTCTTCTTTTTTCCTTCCTTTCTCTCACTCCTCTTCAGTAGTTCTCTTCCACATGGATTGGGATTACGTACCGGTAGGCCCTACCCTCTTCCACGTCTCCCCAGTCCCCATCCAACCTTAACAACTTTCCATGTAGGCCTAGGCCTATACTTGACAAATTTAAACTTGTTTGTTATATTTTATTTCAGGAACATGAAATTCTACTCATGATTCAGAATATTTAGCCTGCGAGCCAGTTGCCAATTCCAGACTTGCAATGGCATCTCCAGGTAGCAGGTCGGATAGTGACTGGCATCTCGCACGGCAAGGAATACAGCTGTTATTGAACAACAAGATCACTGAAGCAGAACAGTTGTTTGGGGAACGGAAGGACAACGTTCAAATGGCAGCCGGCTACTGCTTTGTCACGTTTATGGTAGGATCAAACAAAATTAACATTTAACATATTGCCGAGCTGTAGCTCTAATTTAAATCCTCGTTCTAGCACTTACTCATTGCATCCATAATGCGCCAGCAATACAGAATTTATTAAGTTACCGGTACCGACCCAGTGGTCTAGTAAGTAATTAAGGTGAAGTTTTTAGCTTTTTACTGGTGGGCATGCCGGAGACCTGAGTTTGCTTCCAGGCCGTGGATTTGGTTACTTCTGGATTTTATTAAATATTATCAATTCCACTAGGGCCCAAGATGGGAAGGTTTCCTGACTAACCAAACCAAGAAATTTGTATTTAATTCATTCCATTATTCTGTCACCAAGTAGGCCTAGTAGTTATTCTGTAATGGTAATTGGCGTAATTGCATGTGGGAGAAGTTGTTTATTAATTGTAAATTTGCATTATGGCTTATGGGCTACCATACCGTTACTAATTGGATAAGCAAAATGAGACGTCAACTCGACTATAGGTAGCAAGTGTGAGAAGTTGTGTAATAATTTTGTTATTAAACTCGCATTATAATACCGGTAATTGGATAAGTGTAACGAGCAAAATGAGACGTCATCTAGACTAGGCCTAATAGGCCCGACCCAGAAAAAAGAGCCTTGGTGTGGTTATATGCTTTTCTGGGGAGTTAAAAAAGTAAAAGAGAAGGTCTACCAATCAGCAATGCTTTAGAACAGGTGCATTTACGGAGTTGTTTTGGCACAAAAGAACATTATACTACCGATAATATACAAAATACAAATCTAGGTGCCCGTTAGGGCGCCGCAGCCAAGCCGCGGTGCGCTACACACTCAAGCACCTTATACACCAAGCAGAGTTGGGGTGATTTCGAGGTGTTACCCAGCCGTCATGTAACGTGATGTGAACTTGAAAACTATCACAATCGAGGGGATTTAGGTACCTGACAACACATGCCAAATTTTATTGGGGTACGACCATTCCTTCTTGGTGAAAAAATGTCTTCAAACATGCTCAAAATCACTTTAAGGATGTTAGCTACTGCTAGCTACTGCTAACATCTAATACGTCGGCCCGCGATTCTGACCAGACGGGTGGGGCTACAATGTTCATATTTTACATGGACATTAAGGTTATAGAATGATAGTCTCTTTTGAAAAAAAAAGTTGAAAAAGTTTGTTGGAAGGCTTCCAAATAAAGGTTTTAAAATAAGCCTTAAACACTTGGCATATAATCAACAAGTAACCATAGTTACTTGACACTTGTTGACGGTATAAGCAGAGCACCGCCGTCTGGATGTAAGATACAAAATAGCTGCTTGTCATGGCTCAACAAAATTCGGTCATGACTTTCAGTGAACTTTCAGTCGGTAAAGAAGTTCATGCCCCCCTTAACTAACACCATCTATGGTTCAAAGCTGGAACTAGATCTGTGAAACTTCCTTTCCCTACCTGAGTTTGTTGTCATAATTCATGGAAAATAAACAATTCCTTGATATAAAACGTTCCAACTAAATAAAAATATAATTAACACCTTTATTATTCATTAATTAAAAGCCCGTCCAAAAGTCCCAATCCTAAACCTGAAATAAATCTACTTCCGCCCCCCTTAACTAGCCCTATCTAGCGGCAGACCGACAAAGCTCTATGCCTTTTGCATGTCAATCATTTAACATGGGGAAATCCGAGCCACGACAAGCAGTATCATTTGTATCTTACATACATCCAGACGGCGGTGAAGCAGAGTTAGGCGGGAAAGTGCGATACGTAAACAAATGGCGGACATTTAAAAATTTTCTTCTTTGTGTGGAACGAGAAAAGGTGTCATTATACTCTCAAAAAACAAATCAGAAACCGTCCCTGGCCTAGGCCCAGATGTAGAAAATTATTTATAATACAACAGTGTAGGTCTAAAGTTCCATTTGGCTATAGGACTAGTAAAATTCATACTTACATTACATGTTTGACAAGCCTAGCCAACCCTATGCCAGCACAACATTGTTTTGATATGAACTTGCTCAACTGTTTGTTTACATAATTGCAACAATCAAATCATTTCATACAACTTGTCTTTCGATTGGCCCGCGTTTATGAAGGCACTGCCATCTAGAATAAATATAGAACTTTTTCGAGCTCTTTGCTATACGCAAATCTTTTTAAAGTGTTTGGATTTCGTGATACTCTTTCAACCATAGACATCCTATATAATTGGCTAGACCAGCAGTCGGTGGTCCACTTCCGGTACAATTAGAAGCCATCTTAAAATGACAGTTTACATGTTAATCAAATGGGAGCGATTTGTGGCCAAATAGTTCTCAAGATTGCCGCCAGGTTGACAGGTAAGCATACTAGCCTTTAACACCAAATTATTACTAAATTCCCTTATGCAATCACTTCGTATTGTTTCTTTTGTTTAATACCATGCTGCACAAGCTAAAACCATATCAAACAATCCAGTAAAATACTTTATTGCATTAAAAAAGCATAAATTAAAACACCAAATCGCCATCTTGAAATGGGCCGGTTGAGTCTTCAATTTGCTACGCTCGCGCCTGTGCGGAGGTATAGGAGACTGCTAATCTAGCCTACTATAGGGGTTTAATATCAATGCTTTCAACTCACAACCCATGACGTTTTCCACGATACCGTTCAAGAATACCAATTCCTTCGAAAACGAAAACGACTTCGTTTTCAAATTGCGTTTTCAACTCATCTCCCACGAACTCAAGAATTGGGGTCCAGTCCTTATACCGTCGTTATACCATGGTTATACCACCTATACCCAGGATGTACATGAATCCGGGTCTAGATATTTTACATCCTATATTGTTACTGCTAATACCATAGAATTTAAATCAACTTTGATAAAAATATTATATTTTAGCAAATAATTTTGTAATGGAACTTGAAAAAGTAATGAGATCACACACATAACAAAAACTTGTAGAAATACAGCCAAACCTTACACACTCAAAAGGAATGAGATCTAAAAAAAGGGCCAAGCTCATCTACCCTTCCACATAAACGTACAGTGTCCCATAACAACATCCTCGAAAAGCTTGGCAAAATAGAATTTGCATGTTTACGTTTAAATTAATTACAAAAAAAGAACTTTGATAAACTATTACGTTAAATTAATAATCGCAAATTCTATTTTGAAAAGCTTTTCGAGGATGCTGTTATGGGACACTGTACGTTTATGTGGAAGGGTAGATGAGCTTGGCCCTTTTTTTAGATCTCATTCCTTTTGAGTGTGTAAGGTTTGGCTGTATTTCTACAAGTTTTTGTTATGTGTGTGATAGAAAATTACACGTATAACGATTGTTATACAACATCAATAACAATTTGAAGAAAACATTTTAAAATTTGAGTGTGGCTCGTTGGTCTTGTGGTTAACGTATCTGCTTCCAATGCAGAAGGTCCAGGGTTCGATTCCCGCCAAAGTCAGAAGTTTTTTAACTTCTGATTTAGACTTAAATCCATCAGTTCTTGTCGTAGGAGTTTGTTAACGGTGACTTTGGAGCCGTCCTAGCAACGAAGCACATAATAAATTCAGAGTTGTTCTGAATCGGCCTTGTTGATTCTGGCGTTGATCCGCAGGTGTTCGCACTGTCCATCCATACCACTTATTGCTATATTTACCATTAAAAAAATATATCGATCTTTGGTTGTTTCTCGATTTGGTTAATCGGGAAACACTCCCGTGGGTGTAATTGTTTTTATTTACTACAATTCAGAAATTAAAAAAGTCCGCCCCAACCGGGAATCGAACCACGGATCTCCCACATTCCAGGTGGACGTCTTAACCACTTGACCATCAGGACGGGTACATTTTAATCTCTGAATTGTAGTTGCATTATACATCTGGTTATCGCTCACTCGTCGATTGCGTCGGGGCCTACAGGGTTGGCTTTATCGCTTTGGTTTTATGTCCCCTGATTTGTCACCGCTGGCATGGTAACCAAGGCTTAACCAAGTGATTTTTTTTAGCTTTTGAACAGTCGCTTCCCGTTTAAATCAAATGCTGAGCTGCAATGGGAATCGGGAGTACCATATCCATATGCCTACTGTTTTTATTTTGTTTAACTGTAGCTCAGTGTTCTAGTTCAGAATCAAAATTTAATACATGTTCTCCCCCAGAATGCACTGATGACATTTGAAGAAGAGAAACTTCAAGAATCTCTACAGACTTTACGTGACATGGAGAAGAGGTGTGTCCAAGACATTGGCTGGCTGCGAGCAATGCGGAACAAAGTGTTTGGGAGCTACGAGGATCCGGTTCGTAAATGTGAAATCGTATTTACGTAACACAATTTACTAGGGATGCACACAATAATCAATATGATAACATTTTGATAACCTATCAAATGAAAATTCAAAATATTATGCAAAATTATTGCACATTTTATGGAAAAAATGTTCATAACTCGTATTAAATTCTACCTGACTGACAATATCCTCACAATTGATTATTGTAGTTGATGGACAATATAAACAAGTTACTCTCTTCTCTACAGGACAGCGACATGGCAGAGAAACTGGAGGAGCAGATTATCCTAGCCGACTCACAAGTGTGTGTTGCATTATTGACTTTCCTACAACAAGACTTGTCAGGCTACGTGAAAGGGGGGTGGGTTCTACGTAAGGCGTGGAAAGTTTACCAGCACACGTACAACCAGATATTACAACTGTACCGCAAGACGTTTGGCAACGACGAAGTTCCAGGTAATGGCCTGGTACCTGGTAAGTGGTACCTAATGTTAATGTACCTAGGCCTAGTAGCAGTTAGGGCCTACCATTTTTGATTTTATTTATTTTATTTCAACTAGCTAAATTAAAAACTTGCCTCCACCTAAACGAAGGTTAAACACAATAATTTAATAAATAAATTAGCTATAGGCCTACCTAAATATATAGGCCTACATAAAAAATATATCCCTATCATGCTTTTTAAATGTGACTACTCTCATTTTTCTCATCAAGTATAATTTGGCAAACTTGTGATTTAAAAGCCAATTTGGTTAATAGTAGTAGGCAATTTTTATTATTTTCTGTAGGCTATTCACACTTGGTACTTTTTGTAAGAAGAACAGTACTAATATTTAACATTATTTTACTGCCAGGTTCCCAGTTTCCATCATGGCATGTGATAACGCGTGGAATGAGCAACCCCAACCTTCAGAGCCCATCCTCTGATTGGACGGTTCCGTCGTGTAACAGTTCCGCTGCCTCGCCGGGAGGAAGTGCGACGCCCAACGGAAGAACCAACGGGTTCCGGAATCCTCTGTCGTACCTGGCTTCATTTGCATTTGCAAGTGAATCAGAGTAAGTAGGTACTAATGTCTACATCCAGGCTTGTGTGGTGAACCATACTTTGAACATTGTCGTTAATCAATAAGTCTGTGTCTTCTAATCGAGGTTCTCAAATCTTAAGACAATAAACACTTCATAAAAACCCCTAACTCAATGCACAGCCAACAACATAATTATGCTCATATCTACCAAAACATGCTTTGATTGACGTGTTACTATGTTTGACTACGTTGTTTTTCTGGTAAGGCCTGCTTAATATATAAGTACGGAGCCAGTCTGTTTAAATTCAATCCACTGCCAGATAGAGACTCGTTAGCTCAGCCAATGTATCTGCTCCCTTCTACTAAAAAATCTAGTGAAGCTGGAGAGCCCCACTGACACCTGTTGTGATAATTTGGCCGTGGTTCTGTACATAACAAAGGCCCAGTCTCTGCAATAGGTGTTATTTTTGCTGCAGTGTTTTGTCAAACAAGGAACTTCTTTTTATAGACCTATGCCTAGATCTAGATAGTATGTAGATAGCATTAAGATATAGGTTTCAACAAATTGTTTATTTTATAGAACTAATAAGCTTTGCAAATGCTTTTTCAGGCGCGTTGTTGGATGAGCGTAATTGTTTAAAAACGAAAAAAAGAATAAATTGCGATTTTCAAAACGAAATCTTTTTCGATTACGCTCAAATTTCACACGAATATACTAATTCATAAAATTAAGGTTCTGTGAAAAAATCATTACAATCGGATAAATCATGTAGGTGTTATAAGTAGAGGTCCGTGTAAATGGTTTTATTTTTTCCTAAATTTCGCTTTTAAAAATGCAAAAAGTGGTGTTACATGTTTTTATTTTATTTTTGCATTTCTCGTATTACAAAACGGTGATAAAATAAATAATATTGTTTAATATGCAAATGGAATTCCAATATGCACAAAAATCACTACTGTTTTTAGCGCACACGCCGCACAGATTGCACCTAAGGATCGTTTCTGCAGTTTTTCATTTAAAAAATCAATAATTTATGTGCACCGTTTTTGATTCAGCATGAATTTAAGGCTATTCCACCGCGTTTTTCTATTTTCCAAAATATGCTACTAAGTTAAAATATAGTGAATGGCTTTGAAACATGGCTATTTAAGAAAATCAAAAATATTTTTTCCAAATTTTTCTGATCCGGTACACGGCCAATATAGCCACCTCAAAATAATTTCAAACTTCAATTCGCCAGGGCACACCATTCAACGTAGGGTGTTGTGCTTTTGTGACATCAATTTTTAACTGTTTTTCTATGGACTGACTGAGAGAAAACAGATTTATTTTAACAATTGTCTTTCCAGCAAATTTTTTCGTTTGGCGGTATTTTTACCGATTTGTACCGCCAAACGAAAAAATTTGCAGGAAAGACAATTGTTAAAATAAATCTGTTTTCTCTCAGTCAGTCCAAAGAAAAACAGTTGAAAATTAATGTCACAAAAGCACAACACCCTACGTTGAATGGTGTGCCCTGGCGAATTGAAGTTTGAAATTATTTTGAGGTGGCTATATTGACCGTGTACCGGATCAGAAAAATTTTGGAAAAAATATTTTTGATTTTCTAAAATAGCCATGTTTCAAAGCCATTCACTATATTTTGACTTAGTAGCATATTTTGGAAAATAGAAAAACGCGGTGGAATAGCCTTAAGTAAGAAACACTCAAGTTGTTAACAAGTTAAGATTGAAAATTTGTAAATAGTGTAGATAATGTTGATTTTGTAAAAGGAAATCGTAAAATATGGTTTTATTTCGCAGAAAAACGGTTAATTTGGTGTTATAACTATTTGGCGGTGTTTAATGGTTTTATTACCATTTAGCGGCATTATTTCGGTTTTATTAAATAAAACCATTTTCACGGACCTCTAGTAAAAAAAAAAAATCAATCTCAAAATTGCAATTATTATGAGAAATAATTTTTTGATTGTGCTCAAATTTCACACTAATATACCAATTCATAAAATTAAGGTTCTGTGAAAAAATCATTACAATAGGATAAAGCATGTAGGTGTGATTTTTGTGATTTTCATAAGAAATTATTTTTCGATTGCGCTAAAATTTTACACGAATACATTAATTCATAAAATTAAGGTTCTGTGAAAAAATCATTACAATTGGATAAAGCATGTAGGTGTTATATATAAGTCGAAGAAATTTTTTTTAAATCGAAAAAAATCGTAAAATTGCGATTTTTATGAGAAATAATTTTTTGATTGCGCTCAAAAACGTGGCAGTTCTAAGTTCAGAGATTTCAAAGGTCTCCATAAAATTTCATCGCAATCAGAGTATCGGTTTAGCCGGAATCGTGTTAACAAACAGCCAAAAATACAAAAAGAAAAAAAAAGAAAAAACATTCCGGATTTTTTTCTCCAATGTAGTGAAATGGAATCTTCGCTTCGCTCGCTATGCTCATCCAAAAATCCAGAAATTAAAAAATCCATCCCAGCGGGGTATGGGGATGTTTTTTTTTTAATTTCTGGATTGATTTCTATAAAATCAATTACACCTACGAGAGTGTTTCCCGATAAATGAAATTGTTTATTGTTTATTGTCTGCTCAAACATTATCAAGTTGGGTTTACTACTCTGTTGTTAGTTATTTTTTAATTCCTCTTTGCGGATTGGAGTTGCTCCACAATGTTGGAAGTGCCATGTTTTTGTAACACAGGTTATAAAAGAGGGGAGCCATTTCAAAGTAAGTATTTACCGCCCAATCTCTGTATTTTCTGTGGTGTCAGACACCTGGGTTTATTTGTTAAATTCTTCTTCTTATAATAATCATCATAACTCAGTTCCAACTATGTCGGGTTGAGTGGTGGTTTTCCACCATTATCAAGGGCATTAAACTGTAGATACTAAGCTTGCCAGACTCAGTGTTTCTTCCACATCATCTAACTCCTTCCTCTCCACCAATTTACTCCACTCTCTTCTGTCCTCCCACAGCTTTACTCTTGCCACATGCTCCCACACTTCCTTCCGTTTTCCAACGTCTTCTTGAATTAATCTTTCCCATTTTTCTCTTGGCCTTCCTACTCTTCTTTTCCCCTCCTCTGCCGCTTCAAATTCTCGTCTTGGAATCCTCTCTCTGCCCATCCTTTTCATATGTCCAAACCATCTTAAGACGTTCTCTTCCTAGCTTAAACTTCAATCTCTCCAATCCCAGTTCTTTCCTTATTTCATTACTTCTTATCTTGTCCATCTTTGTAACTCCCTTAATACTTCTTAAAAACTTCATTTCTGCTGCTTCCAGCTGACTCTCTTCTTTTGTTCCCACTGCCCATGTTACTGCCCCATATGTTAGTATAGGTACAAAATATGCCTTATACAGCAAAATTTTACATTTTTGTGGGAACAACTCATTCCATAGTAACTTTCTCACTAATTGGTAAAACCCTTCTGCTTTTTGCACTCTAGATGACACTTCCCTACACACTTTTGCATCTTTTGTCAATATACTTCCCAAATATTTAAATTCTTCTTTTTCTTCTAAGACTTCTCCATGTAGTACAATATTTTCCATGTCTCTAGGCCTGCCCTTTGTCTTCTTTTGCATACGCAAACATTCACTCTTTTTCTGATTGATTTTTAGACCAAACTCTGTAGTAACTTCGTTCCATCTGTCCACCTTCTCCTGCACTTCTCTGGCACTCTCACCCCAAATCAACACATCGTCCGCAAACACTAATGTTCTTGTGTCCCTTCCATCTGTATTTGGTTCCACTCTTCTTATAATTTCATCCATTACAACAGTAAAGAGTGTTGGAGATAACACACTACCTTGTCGCAAGCCCTCACTTACTTGGAACCATTCTGACCTACCCATATCTGTCTGTACACAACTTTCACTCCTTTGATATGTACTTTGTATCCTGTCTATTAAACCTCTTCCCACTCCTTTTATCTCTAGACACTCCCATACTTTCTCTCTAGGCAGGCGATCATATGCCTTCTCCAGATCCAAAAACACAATGTGCATTTCCTTCCCATTTTGCCATCTCCCCTCCATTGTCTGTCTTATAGCAAATATGGGATCAATAGTAGACCGTCCACTTCTGAACCCATATTGTTCTTCTCTTAGATCTGTGTCATATACCTCCTTCAGTCTTAGTTCTATAACTTTCTCATAAATTTTTGCACACTGACACATTAATGTCACCCCTCTATAATTTTCACACTTCTTAAGGTCACCTTTCTTAAACAGCGGCACAATTATACCTCTTTTCCAATCTTCCGGTACCTTCTTTTGTTTCCACGCAGCACTTATTACTCGAAATAACCATCTTCTTCCTTCCGCACCTGATGCTTTGATCATTTCCACAGAAATGTCATCCACTCCCGGAGCTCTACCATTCTTCATGGCTCCTAACGCCCGTGCCACCTCTTGTTCTGTTACCTCGTCTTCTTCATCTTCTCCACTTGCCTCTTCCTCTTCTCTGCTAATTAATTATTTTAATTCTTTAAGTACAAGTAGGCCTAGAATGTATTTTTTGTTTTTTGTTAAAAGTTACCTAATTTTGTTTTATTAATTGTTATTAACTTATTATAGGCAATTTAATTTTCTGTAGCCTACTAGACATTTAAGTAGACACCTTATGTTTGGGGCATACTTTCCATAATCTGTTATTGAGATTTATAATGACCAACAATCCAGAAGTTATCAAGTTAACCATCTCGGTAGCTTAGAGGGGTAAAGCATCCGACCGGCACTTGGGAGACCGTGGTTCTATACCCCGATGAGATCATCATCATTATCTGTTGCCACGTCCAACTCTGCATTGGGTCGGCATTGAAGACAGGCCTCTCCATCTTCTTCTGTCTTCTTACCCTGTTCTTCCTTCCACATTCCAGCTCCTCCACGCTGTTCTACATTTTTCTTACACTGTTCTGCCATTGTTGTCGTGGTCTGCCCCTTGGTCTCCTACCTGGAATTTCCAATTCCATCATCCTTCTCGGTAATCTCGATCTTTCCATCCTTTTAACATGTCCGAACCTGAACGCTGAGATGGACTTTTTAATTTCTAGATTGATTTTCATATAACTTCCATTTTATATTATAATGTATTGTCCAACAAGGCCAACATATAATGTGAAATTAATGAAAACAATTGATGAATATTAATTAACGACAATTTGCTCTTTGTGTCATAGGAAGAGCATACCGCCAGAGGTGGTGTCTCGACTGATGTCAGCCGTCAGTTTTGGCTACGGTATCTTCCAGCTTTGCATTTCGTTATTACCTCCATCGCTGCTTAAACTCATTCACTTCCTGGGGTTTGAGGGGGATCGCAAGGTCGGCATCGCAGCGCTCATGTTTGCCCGGGAGGGGCACGACATGAGAGCACCCCTTGCCTCGTAAGTAAGCGTCTATTACTGTTGTTTAAATGTCAGGATTGTTGCTATAAAGACTATATTTCAAGCCTGCTTTACATGATTTAATTTATCCATCCTCCTTGAATTCAAGGACAATCAATTGGACTAGAGAATCAAATCCTTGCATAGGTCATAAAATACAACAATGCACCCCTTAATTGATTCTCTTTTGTACTTGAATTCAAGAAGCTGAATGGATAAATTGAACCGTGTAAAGCATCCTTTAGCTGGCCCAATTTTTCCATTCAACTTCTTTAATCAATGACAGAAGATAACCAATGCATAGAGATGTGCAAAAATGGTTTTTTAAAGTTTGAAAATTCGCGCCTGAAAAATAAAAATTCACGATTTGTCGCGATTTACCAAAAAACACAATTTTCTCATGCACAACTTTAAAAAAAAATCCAAGTTTCAGGATAATTTGATTGATTTTAATGATCTAAAAGAAAAACAAGCTCATGAGAGTGAAGTTCAGAATCAGTTATAATTTTATGCTCAATTTCAGCCTTCAGTTTTCAAAGTTTTCGACAGTTTTTACCAGAATTAATTTCGTCTACCCGGCACCTCTACCAAATTTACGAAATTATGCATTTTTTATGTTTTGTCATTTGATATGGATTTGAAGTATTTTAATCTTACTCTCGTTCAAACGATTATTACGATCTCACAATCGCGTTGTATGACCCGGCACCTCCACCATATGTACCAGCCAGTGTTAATTTAATTTCGACTTCGACCCGGCACCTCCACCAAAACTTTGAAATTTTTTTATTTTTTAAAATTTTGTGACCTAATTCGCATTTAATACCTAACGGTTTTGCCCTAACTCTCAGGGTTCACTAGATAATTGCAATAAAAGAAACTAGCACTAGAAGGAGCCCCGGTGATTATTAATACCTAACGGTTTCGATCTAACTCTCACGGTTGACGAGAAAAAGTCGATAAAAGGGTTTAGCAATTACTGAAAAAAATTTACATGGTGTTCAGGGAGAGGGTCCTCCTATGATGCTAAATAAATACGGTTTCGCTCTAACTCTCATAGTTGACGAGAAAAATGCGATAAAAGGATCTAGCAGTGGCTGAAAAAAATTATACATGGTGTTCCAGGGAGAGCGTCACCCGGTGATGCTTAATACCTAACGGTTTCGCTCTTACTCTCACGGTTGACGATCTTAGAGAAATGTTTATTTGAAAGAAAAGACTTAAAATGATGTATACTTCGTAGTAAAGTATGGTTCTGAATTTAAAAACAAACTATGCAACGAAATTCCGCTATTTTTTTTCCTCAAAAAAACGCCGACAGGGCACGAACCCAAGCATAGAGAAAAGTTTAAGAATGATGATTTGATCTTGTAAAGTATGTTTCCAAATTTCCAAACAAATCACCCAAATTCCGCAATTTTTTTTCCTCAAAAAAGGTAATATAAGATCGGATTATCAGAGAATGATGGTCCACACTTCACCTCTATCGAAGGGTATTATCATGTACAGCAGCCAGGTGCGGTAGCCGGGTGCGGCAACCGGGTGCGGCAACCAGGTGCGGCAACCTGGTGCGGCAGCCAGGTGCGGCAATCCGGTGCGGCACAACCACATAACCACATAACGACATAACCACTTTACCACATAACAACATAACGACATAAACACATGACCACAAAACCACATCACGACATAACGACATATCCACATAACCACATAACGACATAACGACGACGACAACCGTGAGAGTTAGAGCGAAACCGTTACGGTTGACGATCTTAGAGAAATGTTCATTTGAAAGAAAAGACTTAAAATGATGTATACTTCGTAGTAAAGTATGGTTCTGAATTTAAAAACAAACTATGCAACGAAATTCCGCTATTTTTTTTTCTCAAAAAAACGCCGACAGGGCACGAACCCAAGCATAGAGAAAAGTTTAAGGGGAATCCCTAGACTCGACTCATATTGGCTAACTAAGAATATATGTGTACACACACAAAGTATATCTCGTTTAAGGCCTACTGACGAGTTTTTTTCACAGTGGCGGAAAATTTTGGGCAATTTTGGACATGTTTTGTTGAATTTTATTGTTAAAAATGGGAATCAACACAGCTCAGAGATCATTTGGTTTAGAACCTAGATTTTTTTTATCAACAACTATGTACGTTTTTAGCAGCGTTTGAAGGTAACTTTATTCAAATATCTCTGTAACTTTTTTTATATGAAATTTTTGAATTTTTGGTGAAAATTTCACAACAAATAACACGAAGTGTTTTAATTGTTTTTCACTTGAATTTCGTGAGGCAACCAGATTGGGCTACTTCATTTGCTTCATTGAACGTTTCTTAAGGTATCAGAAGTCATTTGACGGCCCTACGATAAAAACTCGTTGAGTGTGACTGATTCCCCCAAGACGCTGCAAGAACAGGCGACTCAGCTCCAGATTCCGGCCGTCATCTGTCGCTGTGTAGCGGCAGCCAAGGCTAACTGAGCGGGTCGCGAGGTTGCCATGCCATGCGCTCGACTCTGTTATAACACGGGAATAACACATCGGTCGGGAGCGGACTGGACGTGTGACTGTCTAGTTTTTACGAGTACGTTGGGGTTTGAATGAATCTAGTATTATATGTGTTCTAATTTTAGTCGATGGTAGAAAAACCGTGTTTATAATACTAGCGCGATTTTGTGTTTAGTGAACATAGTCAATAGTACAATACGTAGATCTAACTGTCAGTGTCACACAATTGGCAGATACAAACAAAACCGCAATAGACCTAGAAACGCTGTAAAAGGGGCAAAAGTAGTACAGTCTCACACGAAAATTGCCGTCCATAAACAACTTTCTTTACCCACGTAAATATAAATCAATGCAAGTTTATATCATTCAAATAATATACTATGATACTTCCAATACCGATATGCCTACTTAGATCGAAATTAAAAAAGTGCATTTTCCTGGGAGCCTGACTTGGAATCTGAGTCAGGTCCGTCAGGACTCAGGAGTAATTCGTTTTGAAACCACACTCACTCATTATGAGTATTTTTATTGCTAGTAGTAATTATTATTGCGACAAACTTATTCCACAACAAGCAAAATAAATAGCAATCTAATGAATATTTTATTTATTTTCTACATTTAGAAATAAAAAAGTCCGCCCCGACCGGGATTTGAACCTTTTACTACGGGGGTTTTTCCCCCACTAACCAAATCGAGAAATAGTGAATATTTGTCTGCTAGTCTCGATAGAACAGTTGGCAAGAGTATCGGTATGTTGAGCCGGAGGTTCTGGGTTCGAGACCCGGCCGAGGTAAGTTATTACAATTGCCATGTGTCCAAAAATTTAAAAATAGGTTTCTAATAGTAAATTCCAAATAATATTATTTTATTAAGAAAAGAGTTACTATAATTCTAATGCAAGAGGGGAAATTCATGTGTTCTATATTGTTTTATAATTAATTTCGTATCTATAACTATTTATAATGGGAAATAACTTTCCACCGCGGCTGATCCAGCATAATATTATCACATCGCACGTGGCAGCCTACCAGCCACTGCTGTATGCTAAGATAAGAGTGGCACTAGAGAACGGTTGAGTGTGCACTATTAGACACCAGACGCATACATGCAGGCTATGTATGAAACCACCCAAATATTCGTATATGCATTATTGATCCTTTCTATGGAATGTGTTATGAGAATGAGAATGTGAAAAATCTTGTATCGCTTGTGGATCTGGAAACTGGACTTCAGTACCGGTAATTAGTGAGAAGTGGGGGGGGAGAGCTGGGATGCGATAAAGATAATCTCTTTCTAGCCGTCCGCGGCAGCTAATCGGTTTTGGCGCAGGTCCAAAGCGTATGACATTGTTAGTCGGAGGACGCGGGTTCGAATCCCACATGGCCTTCACGGTATTTGTCCTTCAACCTCATTTATTACCACTTATCGTCTCAATAGAAGTAGTATAATAATAGGCAGCTAAAAGAGAATGTATTATAATTCTCTATACCAACAATGTCTTATTATAAACGGGGCCTTAATTATTTCGGAATCAAGTTAACACATTATGAAGTGAGAAATAACAAACGAATTGTTTAATTATCCTTGCCAAAAATAAAAATAGTTTAGCCCGAATGTATAGGTTCTTACAGCAGTGATTCCAGTCATGACATTGCTGAAATCTCCAGTGATGAGTTTTCCGATATACCTATCGCTCCTGAACCTGTTGTTACCATGTTTCCAAAATTGAAGGAATTTTACTTGGAGTGTGCACGAGCTTCCGGAAATTGTAGGTCCTAGGGAAACTCCAAATATGCGAGTACGGGAACTCGCCCCACATCCAGGAAGCACAAAGAACTAAAGCTGAGAGTGCTGCGAAAAAAACTTCAAAAAATTAGCCTAATGTCTGTTAATGTTACCACGCGCCGTTTTGGAACTTACACTATTTTGTTTTTTCGTTTAAAAAAAACATACGCTCATCCAACAACGCGCCTGAAAAAGCGTTTGCGAAGCTAGTTTTAAAATCAGCAGTTGACACAGATACTAGTTGAAGTTCTGCATTATTGAAGCTGTTCTGGTGCTAATATTACATTAGTCGTGGTCGTTCTTTGGACTACAGTGACCAGGCATTACAACATATTGGTAAAATTACTAAACATAATTTGTTACCAACAAAGTGATTTGCTATTATGTTTCCAAACACTCGCTAATCTTTTACTCAATGCACCAACTGCAAAGATATAAATAGTTATAAAAAGTTATAAAAAAAAGATGAAAATTAACATGGACTCGCAACACCAAAAGCGGCTATATCATAATCATGAATCATGATCGCATCTTCTTCAGTTGCTATTTCATACAATAAAAGGATAAAGGTGTTTATTTTCACTTTGAGTTCGAATTATTTATTATATTTCAAACAGACTTTAAATATATCGTTCTGGAAATATCCTAAACCTATCCTAAATTGAACCCATTATCTCGAAAAAAAAACTTGATGCCCGCGGAACGTAGTATAGTAGCTATTCGCATAGCTGTACTTGGTGTGCGTGGACCCTCTTCAGGTGACCGACTAGGATATTTGGATGTTAGATAAGCGAATGTAAAAGTGCTGTTTTGAAGAGGCCTCGACCAAGAAAACTGCCCTGAGACTGAGGAAAAATGTTAAGACATGATTGCTTGTGGCGGGATTCGAACCCATGACCATCCGAAACAGAATTTAACAAGCTACGCATTTTTATTTTATACCTGTCATACCTGTCTGTAAAAACAAACATGGAACGTGGAAATTATCTAAACACAGTAATTTGTAAGAAACGTGGTTCTTGATGACTTGGTAGAGAAAGATGAATTCGATTTCAACGGTAAGTTATTGCATATTTCTGTGTTGACACTCAAGTGTGCGCATGGGGGGCATTAATTTTGACTGGGTGTCGATATGTCGGGAAAACCTGGAAATAATCAACAAAATAAACTAAACTGAAAAATAAATGAATGTAAGTGATGATTGATGAATGAATGAATGAATGAATGAATGAATGAATGAATGAATGAAGGAAGGAAGGAATGATGATATTTTGTTTTCATGTGCCCCTCCTCCCCCCCCCCCCCCCCCTATGAGTGCGCATGGTGGGCATTCATTTTGACTGGGTGTCGATATGTCGGGAAAACCTCGAAATAAATAAAACTGAAAAATGAATGAATTCAAATGATGAAGGAAGGAAGGAAGATATTTTGTTTTCATGTGCCCCCCCCCATGAAAACGCATGGGGGACATTAACTTTGACTGGGTGCCGATAAATCGGGAAAACCAAGAAATAATCAACGAAATAAATTAAACTGAAAAATGGATGAATGTGAAGTGAAGAAAGGAAGATATTTAGTTTTCATGTGCCCCGCTCCCCAATTGATACAACTATGCGCACGCCACGTCCCCACTGCAATGTGGTAAGCGCGTTTGTGTTCAAAGAGTTAGTCTATGTAGCCGTAGAGAATGCAACATCGCCTAGCTCCCGGGCCGCGTGCTGCCGTGAAGTAACTGAGGGTCAAATAGACACCACCGACCTTCGACGTGCGGGTCCTCTCTAGCCTACGGCTCATGCTCGACTGGCCCGTCTCGTTTCAAGGGTCGAGTTTTGTCGCCGCGGAGAGATGGAGGGGGGGTGACGTAATAGCGTTCATAATGAAATAGTGAATTCTGAAGCTGTTTGGTATTATGACCGAAATAGGCTTCTAGGGATTCCCCTTAAGAATGATGATTTAATCTTGTAAAGTATGTTTCCGAATTTCCAAACAAATCACCCAAATTCCGCAATTTTTTTTTTCCTCAAAAAGGTAATATAAGATCGGATTATCAGAGAATGATGGTCCACACTTCACCTCTATCGAAGGGTATTATCATGTACAGCAGCCAGGTGCGGTAGACAGGTGCGGCAACCAGGTGCGGCAACCAGGTGCGGCAACCAGGTGCGGCAACCCGGTGCGGCAACCAGGTGCGGCAACCGGTGCGGCACAACCACATAACCACAAAACGACATAACCCTTAACTACATAACAACATAACGACATAAACACATGACCACAAAACGACAGTACGACATAACGACATATCCACATAACCACATAACGACATAGACGACAACCGTGAGAGTTAGAGCGAAACCGTTACGGTTGACGATCTTAGAGAAATGTTTATTTGAAAGAAAAGACTTAAAATGATGTATACTTCGTAGTAAAGTATGGTTCTGAATTTAAAAACAAACTATGCAACGAAATTCCGCTATTTTTTTTTTCTCAAAAAAACGCCGACAGGGCACGAACCCAAGCATAGAGAAAAGTTTAAGAATGATTATTTGATCTTGTAAAGTATGTTTCCAAATTTCCAAACAAATCACCCAAAGTCCGCAATTTTTTTTCCTCAAAAAAGGTAATATAAGATCGGATTATCAGAGAATGATGGTCCACACTTCACCTCTATCGAAGGGTATTATCATGTACAGCAGCCAGGTGCGGTAGACAGGTGCGGCAACCGGGTGCGGCAGCCAGGTGCGGCAACCCGGTGCGGCAGCGAGGTGCGGCAATCCGGTGCGGCACAACCAATAACCACATAACGACATAACCACTTTACTACATAACAACATAACGACATAAACACATGACCACAAAACGACAGTACAACATAACGACATATCCACATAACCACATAACGACGACGACAACCGTGAGAGTTAGAGCGAAACCGTTAGGTTGACGATCTTAGAGAAATGTTTTATTTGAAAGAAAAGACTTAAAATGATGTATACTTCGTAGTAAAGTATGGTTCTGAATTTAAAAACAACTACGCAACGAAATTCCGCTATTTTTTTTTTCCAAAAAAACGTCGACAGGGCACGAACCCAAGTATAGAGAAAGTTTAAGAATGATTATTTGATCTTGTAAAGTATGTTTCCAAATTTCCAAACAGATCGGATTATCAGAGAATGATGGTCCACACTTCACCTCTATCGAAGGGTATTATCATGTACAGCAGCCAGGTGCGGTAGACAGGTGCGGCAACCAGGTGCGGCAACCAGGTGCGGCAACCAGGTGCGGCAACCAGGTGCGGCAACCCGGTGCGGCACAACCACATAACCACATAACGACATAACCACTTTACCACATAACAACATAACGACATAAACACATGACCACAAAACCACATCACGACATAACGACATAACGACATAACCACATAACGACATAACGACGACGACAACCGTGAGAGTTAGAGCGAAACCGTTAGGTATTAAGCATCACCTGGGACCCTCACAGGTGCTAGTTTCTTTGATTGCATTTATCTCGACAACCGTGAGAGTCAGAGTGAAACCGTTAGGTATTAAGAATCACCGGGGATAATTAGATAATTGCAATAAAGAAACTAGCCCCTTGATGGGGCCCCAGTGGTTCTTTATACTAATTTTTTTCGCCCTAACCTCAGGGTTTTCGAGATTATTGCAAAAAAAGAACTAGACCTAGAGGGGGCACCTGATTTTTAAATACCTAACGTTTCGCTCAAACTTTCATGGTTGACGAGAAAAGTCGTTTAAAGGTCTAGAAATTACTAAAAAAAATATACATGGTTTTCCAGGAATGATCCCCCAGTGAAAATTTAAATACCAAATAGCCCGAGACCAGTGACAGTTTCTATTCCTCAAAATACATATGTTTTGACCTTTGGGAAATAAAACGGAATTCCCTGTCTTTTTAAAAATACCTTTTCGAGTCAACGTGGGGGCGTTTCCCGCGCGCCCCAAAGGGGGCCCCCAAAAAGGGTAAAATCTCCCCCCTTAAGTATCACTTTAAAAACTAAAAAAATTTATAAAAAAAGTTAGCCCAAAAAAAGATATCCCCGTCGACGGCTGCTTTGGGCCGTTGACCGTCGACCCCCCAAAGTGGGCCCCCAAAAAGTCAACTCTCCCCTCATAGGTA
Source organism: Sweltsa coloradensis (assembly GCA_024449915.1). NCBI lineage: Eukaryota > Metazoa > Arthropoda > Insecta > Plecoptera > Chloroperlidae > Sweltsa > Sweltsa coloradensis. The sequence goes on from JAMZAV010000314.1 coordinate 387,156, forward strand.
ACGTATTAAAAACTCCTCATTTTTAAAAAAAAAATTACCGAAAAACAAATTCCCTCGTCAGAGGGGCTGCGTTGGGCCTTGACCCCCAACCCCCCCAAAGTGGCCCCCCCAAAAAAAAGTCAATCTGCCCTCAATAGGTATACATGTTTAAAAACATATGTCATGTTATAAAAAAGTTCCAGGAAAACGAATTTTTACTCTCAGACAGCTGCTTTGGGGTTTGACCCTTTTAAGAACCCCCCAAAGTGGGCTCCCAAAAAGGGCAAATCTGCCCCCGTAAAAAATACAAAATTCAAACTTACGTCTTTTATAGACCGTTACCAAAAAACGAAATCACTCGTCAGAGGGGGTGCTTTTGGGGCTTTACCCGTCAACGCCCCCGAAGTGGGCCCAAAAAAAAAGTAAAATCTGCCCCAAAAGGGTAACAAAATTCAACATACTCTTTTATAGAGTCAGTTACCAGAATCGAATACACTCTCAATGGGTTGCGCTTCGTTGGGCTTTGACCCGTTGGAAACCCTCCAAAGTGGGCCCCCAAAGATGTCAAATCTCCCCTTAAGACTGTTTGCCAAGCTGGGCCAACTTTTTTTAAAATTTTAAAAATCCCATTTAAAACACGCTTGATCGTAAAACCCACTAATTTCACATACAAAATACCGTTTTTTGACCTTTAATTTTCTCCAAAAATCTGTTTTTTTGGGAGGCTGTTTAGAAGGATGGCTGTGCCGCTATAAAGCACTTTTGAGATTTAAAATAATTATCTCCTACACAAAATTGTATTTAGCTACTACAAATTTTCAGTTCGGTGTCATATTTACGGTCATTAATAAAAAAGTGAGCAATTTTTGGGAAAAAATAAAAATGTGCCTTGATCCCCCCCTATTACACTTCTTACTTAACATTTTGGTGCAAACCCAAACCCCGATAGGACCACCGAAAGCTTCCCAATGATAAAAGGTCCAACTTCCCTCTGCGCCTGCGTCAAAGCCGGGTTTTCTCGAGCTTCCCAACTCTTAAGGGTTTAAAATATGATAAAACTAGGGCATTCTATGTAAAAGTGACCAGAAAAGAATATTACTCCTCATTATTTCACTTTTTTGGTATTTTTGTACCCTATTTATATATAAAAATTATATATTAGTGTCATAATAATATTTAAAACCTTTGGGTTTTATTGTCTGTTAAAATGTTCCATGAGGGTTTTTTTTTTTAAAATGCCTTTATTTTAAATTGAGATTTTAAATACAGACCAAGATGGTTCCTCTATGATCTGTCCTCTTCGTCATTGATGAGATTTCAATGCTTTTAGAAGTAGGGGTTTTTCGATGAGATGATGATGACTGAGTTTCGGAGCAGCGTAAGTGATGCAATTTGGATTACATTTTTAAATTTTTTTTAAAAATTTATTTTTTTCAACCCCAAATTGTCTTTAATAAAAAGTATTTGCATGTTTCAACGCATGTAAAAGATTTTTACGTATGTTATGATAGATGAGATTCTAAAAAATTTTATAGCTATACCGCTACGTGATCAAAATGTGGTAGAGGTTTTTTATATATTTAAGTTAATTTTTTCCAAACCAATTTATTATCAATCAATTGTTTGTAAATTATAAACACTATTTTTCATGATTTAACACATTAAAAATTCTTACTTATGTTTGATGATGATTTTCTTCTAAAATTTACTATGATAAAAAATTCAAACATACTGTGATAAAGAATGTATGGAAATTTTTTGATTTTGGAGTTAATATACATACTAATTTATTTATTCTAACCCCCTAGTGTTTGTAAATTATAAAAAAAAATTTGCATGATTCAACACTATTAAAGATTATTGATTAAAAATTATCATATGATGATAAATTCTTACGTAAATTATGATTATATGACTAATTTCTTTTTTGATAAAAGTAAAAAATTTTCAATGATTATCTTGTATCTTTACAATATGCCGAGTTGGGGTAATCGTGATTTAAGTCAAAAACCGTATAGTAGCATTTAACAATAGTAAATTAAACCAGCTCTTCATTGGTAAAAAAAAAAATTTCAAAACTCTTTCATCAGTTTACACCCTAACTCATACATCACCTCTTATTTTTAAAAAATTACCATAAAAGAAGTTAACTTTTTCCTGATTTTTTCACGTCAGACATTCCCAAAAAAAAAAAAAAGTGGGAGTTGCGGCTCAATGCCCAAATAGCATAAACATCATGACACATATTATCGCACTAATCCATTAAATCCCAACATAAATTTTGTAAGTATTTGAGACAAAAATGTTTCAAATTTTTTTGGGGGGGGAAATAGCAGGGGAAGGCCCAACACGCCAGTCTACGAGTGATATTTTTTTTTCCGGGGAAATTTTTCTATAAAATACCGTATTTTTCAATCATTTTAATTTAAAGGGCAGATATGACATTTTTAGGGCCAATTCCCGGGGCCGTCTGTCGGGTCCCAAAGCCGCAACGCAGATCGTTACGACTAAAATTTTTCCTCCCCAAAATGTCGTTGTTTGAAACTGAATACCTTTTTGAGGGCAGATTTGCCTTTTTTGGGGCCCCTTCGGGGGCGTTTTTCGGGTCAAGCCCCCAAAGCAGCCCGTCTGACGAGGATATTTGTTTTTTGGTACTCGCTCTATAAAAAAGACGTTAAATTTGAATTATGTATTTCCTACGGGGGCAATTGACCCTTTTGGGGGGGCCCCTTTGGGGGTTACTTAACGGGGCAAGCCCCCAAAGCAGCTCGTCTGACGAGAATATTCGTTTTTCCCGGGAATTTTTTTTTATAAAACATGACGTTGTTCGAAACATTATACCTATTGGGCAGATTTGACTTTTTTTTGGGGGGGGGCCCCCTTTGGGGGCGTCTGCGGGGTCAACGGCCCAACCAGCCCATCTACGAGTGAATTCTTTTTCTGGTAATTTTTCCCATAAAAAAGACGTATGTTTGAATCACGTATACTTATGAGGGCAGAGTTACTTTTTTGGGGGCCCCCTTTGGGGCGTCTACGGGGGCCAAAGGGGCCCAAAGCAGCCCGTCGACGATGATATTCTTTTTTGGGCAAATTCTTTTATAAAATTTTTGATGTTTTAATCGTGTATACTTATGGGGGGGAGATTTGCCCTTTTTGGGGCCCCTTTGGGGGGCGTCTGACGGGTAAAAGCCCCCACGTTGACTCGTAAGACGCACTTTTTGAAAATGACTGATTTCCGCTTCTATTCCAAAGGTCAAAACATATGTACCCTTTTGAGGCAATAGAAACTGTCAATGGCTCTCCGCTATAAAGGTTTTGCTATCACTCTCACAGTTGACGGAAAAAAACTATTTAAGGATCTAGCAGTGTCTGAAAAAAAATTTTACTGGGTTTCAGGGTGATGCTTTTAAAACTAAATACCTAACGGTTTTCGCTCTTACTCTCACGGGTTTAAAGATCTTAGAGAAAAGTTTTTTTTGAAAGAAAGATTTAAATGATGTATACTTCATAGTAAAGTATGGTTCTGAATTTAAAAACATAACTATGCAATGAAATTCCACTATTTTTTTTTTCCTCGAAAAAAAGCCGACAGGGCACGAACTCAAGCAGAGAGAAAAGTTTAAGAAAAATGATGATTCGATCTTGTTAAGTATGTTTCCGAATTTCCAAACAAATCACCCAAATTCCGCAATTTTTTTTTCCTCGAAAAAGGTAATATAAGATCGGATTATCAGAGAATGATGGTCCACACTTCACCTCTATCGAAAGGGTATTATCATGTACAGCAGCCAGGTGCGGTAGACAGGTGCGGCAACCGGTGCGGCAACCAGGTGCGGCACAACCACATAACGACATAACGACATAAACACATGACCACAAAACCACATCACGACATAACGACATATCCACATAACCCACATAACGACGACGACGACAACCGTGAGAGTTAAGAGCGAAACCGTTGGCTATTAAGCATCACCTGGGACCCTCGCAGGTGCTAGTTTCTTTGATTGCATTTATCTCGACAACCGTGAGAGTCAAAGTGAAACCGTTAGGTATTAAGAGTCACTGGGTACCCTCCAAGGTGCTGGTTCTGTTCGTCTTTGAATTCGCGCCAAACCGGCGTAGTTCAGTCAATCTACACAGATAGCAGCACTATATGGAGGCTGACTCTTTTACTGAGGTGGTTGAGTTTTTCCTCGATAAATTCTCGAACACAGCTATTTCACAGACGACTAAAAATAATATGAAGGCCTACAAACTGTCAAGGCGGTGCGCTGTAACAGAAATAGGCTTCTCAGCTGTTGTTTACTTCGTAAACTGACGTAAGCTCCTGAATGTTTACGAGAAGGCGAATCTGAAGGCGATTGTGCTAAATTTCCAATGAGCGTGATATATTGTGAGATTCAGGAAGTGTTGTTGATTAGCTTTCAAATGATGCAAGCGATAATAATGATGTGAATGAAGACTAGAGTACTTCTAACCAAGATAAAATAAACGATGACACAAGTAGGGTTAAAGCCTAGGGCTGGCAGGAATATAAACTAGAAAAGCAAAGAATATGAACAAAAAACAATAGGCCTAGGCCTGCAATTTTGTGCATTTATGCGATTTCGGCCCGTAGGCAGGGTGCGGCCGGGTGCCATTTATTAATTATTACTATGGTCTTGACTTGGAACCAAAGAAATTTGCATTACATACACTGAAATCGGAGATCTGTTGCTTTGATTGCTTTTGCGAAAATCTACCATCTAATAATATGTTCTGTGTCCTTGCATTCAGGCTTGCTCTTCTATGGTATCACACGATTGTCCGTCCGTTCTTTGCGCTCGACGGCTCGAATGTCCAAGCGGGTGTAGAAGCGGCACAGCTTCTTATCGCAGAATCACAAGAGGATTTCGGGGAGTCGGCACTTTTCCTCTTCTTCAAGGGACGAGTAGAAAGGCTCAAGGTATCGTACACTGTTGAATCGTAGCAATATGCACTGAAATAAACTACAGGGTTTCAGAAAGATCAACCGTGAATAGATTCTAAATTGGTAGGTTATTAGCAAGACAGTGACACAAAAGAGCCGAAGAACTGAACTTGCTTGACTTTGTGACCATCGCGTTCAGGGTTGCCAAAGATACGAAAATATTATTAAGTTTCATTTAGGGAGGGATGAATAGGTTTCAGTCGGAAAACAAAATTGGCAACAGCGCAAGGCTAACTGGTGATAAGATAGCAAGAATAGTACAAAAGAGGATAAACCACTTTACATGATTGCTTGTCTATAACTTCGATTTAAACCAAAATCATTTTCAAAACACCGGCTGTAAATTATTCCAGTGCATGTTGAGCTTTACACAAACAACTTATCATTTTAATTTAATTTTATCATGTCCCTCAAAATAAGCAATGTAAGGCACAAAAATACCATACCAAAACTAATTAGACATTAATAATATTAATAGGGATGACATTGTTGTTTTGATTGAAGTATAAAATCACTTTGGTTTTGATTTTTTAAAAGTATTGAGTATTTTAAGCTATGCTAGTCTATGCAAACAGTAGGCCATCTTAAATTCAGCCTGAATGAACATCTGACTTGGTGATGGTTGAAACTTGAAACTAGACTGACAGCTTCTAGAAAGAGAAGGGGAATTAGATGGTTGTAAACAAGATGACTGGCTTGTTTGTATTGGTTACGTTTTGTTCAATTGTTGCGCCTGATATCCTTTCTGTAAAATGTCAAAATTACACATAATATTTGAAAACTTACAAAATAATGTAACTATTTAGGGGTCTCTACCCCAGAAAATAGTATGGAGTTTTTATTATTTGTACGTATTATTAAAATTAAAATTATTTGGTTGTGTAATTTTGCTGCGTCGATTATTTTAGTAAAATTATTAATTAATTAACTTTTGCTGCAATCAACGCAATGAAATGACCTGCCAAAATAATAATCTTAATTTTAACATTCCGGGCCGCGAAAGCCAAGTTGTTTTGAAATGATTTTTTTTACTTTTTCACACAATTGCGATATACACATTTAAACAATCTTAATGAGGCCAGTCAAAGAGAAACTCCTCTGCAATATAGTGGTGTGTTATGATGATTGTGCTGTGAGTCTGTTTCTGTATTACGGTATGTCATTGTTCAGTCCAACATCGACGGTGCGTTGGATGCTTACCACGCTGCGGTCCAGCGATCTCCGCAGCGGGAGATACAGCTGCTGTGTCTGCACGAGGTGGGCTGGTGTCATCTCATTCAACTAGACTGGATCAAGGCTCACAACTGTTTCCTTCAACTCAAGTTCCGCTCTCGCTGGTCCAAGAGCTTCTACACTTACCTGGCTGCAGGTGTGTGTATGTGTGTATACGTACTAGGGATGACATGGCAGAATCGATTCCTGTCTGATTCGATTCCAGATTGGAGGATTCGATTTCTCACTAGACAGTTTAAACGTTGCGCGTCATGTTTTGGGGCATAGCAGAGCAATGAACCATGTGTCTACTGTCCCTCCCTCCCGCCAAACGCCAATCGTACGGTCAACAGGCGGCGACGCAACGTTGCGAAATACATCGTTTCGTGACGTGACATGCCTTCACGGGCTCCGTGGAAAACGACCGCAGAAATATCGCCGTATATCACGGGTTGCACGAAAAATGACCACTAAAATAACTGTGCATACAATTAAAAAGTTTTTTCTTGGGAATCGATTCCGAATCGATTCTTTGAATGATTGATTCCAATTTTTGTTATCGATGTCATCCCTACTTTATACGTATAGGATACAAACATTTTGCCCGGGTTGGGGGGTTGACATGGCTAGGATAATTTACCGTATTTATTCAATTATTGGCCGCCATCGAGTAATGGCTGCACCCTTATTTTAACCACTCAAATTTTGAAGAGTACGATATAAATACTTCTATTATATTGACAAATGGCTCTACATAATGGCTGCACCCCACTTTTTGAACCTCATTTTTTTTAATATGCCAGAGGCCTAGCCTACTCCATAAATACAGGTACTAAGAACACAAAAAAACATGGCCCAGTGTGTGGAACCTAGGGCCTACTGAAGACTACAGCTAATCTTAAAAACACTTTGTAAGTCAGTCATAGACACAAATAGTTAAGGATATGAGTTGCTGATACTGCTACTGTACCTACTACCAACTCGCTCAGCGTCAGTAGAAGCCCTCGATATGAATATGAATTTATATTTTTGCTCGTTGTTTCTTGTTCTTGCCTAAACCTTTAGTGCTAACAATAGTACAAGTTACAACCAAACTAATATGTTTTTGAAATGATAGTAAATCACACACATCTTCAGCAGCTCATCATATAAAAGAAATCATATGAAATTAATTTAAACTGAATTGCATCAGTAAGTAAATTAGGTCTGCACTTGTTATGCAGCTGTCTTATTCTACAAAATCTACCATAGGCCTATTTGGTTTCTAGTCAGCACGGGTGCTATGGGTAACCTGGGCGACACGATCCGCCTGTGCCAAGAGATGCCCCAGCTGACTGCCGCGTCACAACAGCGCAGCTCACAACTCGAGATGTTCATCGCTAGGAGAGTGAGCCGGATCCCGCGTGATGTGGAAGACGACACGTTCAACTTTGACCGGGCGTGCTGTCGACTCCTGGCCTTTGAGCTGTTGTTCCTGTGGAACGCTCTTCCGTCTTGTAGCGTTGCCGACCTGAATCGGCTGCTAGAAGGTTAGTCTCTGCTTAGTCTCTACCTCAGCACCATCTGATTGTTCTCATTTAGGTAGATAATTTATTTAAATTTGTTATTAATAATTTTCTCATAGTAGAGATGCACAACAATAAAATAAAAATAATTGATATCAAAAAGGTGACTGCAGCTTTGATTGATAATTTCAAACGATAATGCCAATAAAAAGATGACAATTTTTCAAAAGCTACTGGTAGTGATAGGTATGAAATGATTATGAATGATCAACATTAACATTGTCTCATCAAGTAAACATGAAATGTTTCTGGTCTTAAATAGTGTGAATTCATTAGCCATTCCCACTTCGATTGTCGATGCATCCAGGTGAGATTTTAGAGATTTATGTGACAGTTTTTTACTTTCTTGTTGCTTGCTTGTTTGGATAGGTAGTCGGCCTTCTCATTACCATATATACCGAAGTTAAGCAACATCGGGCGTGGTCGGTACTTGAGTGGGTGACCACTTGGGAACACCACGTGCTGTTGGCAAAGGGGTGAAGCAAGATCGCCAAAGTGTGCCCCCAATAGGAAATGATCTTGTACTTTCACCCTTAGCCGTTCTGCGGAGGACAATGTACAATGTACAAGTTTCTGGTATTGGATAAACAAAACAAAATCTATGCCACACTGGGCTGGCATCAAATGTAGTAGATAATATTGAATATCGATTGTGCCGACAGATTGCCAGCAGACGGGCTACGAGCCGATGGACGGCCTACGTCACCTTGTGATGGGCGCGACGCAATGCATCCTGGGTCAGAACGACGAGGCGGTGGGAAGCTTCCGGACATGCCTGGCCAAGCGAGTGGACGCGGATCCCGAGGGTGTCCCCCTGGTCCCTCCGGAGGCGGGAGATCATCACATCACGGCCTTTGCCCTCTACGAGCTGGGCATGCTGCTCACCAAGAAGCCGGAGGTGCGTTCTTGCCAGGAGATGGCCACACTTTGCTCTGCTTCGGTTTTATAGATCTTAGGTTATACTTGATAAGTTGGTTGGGCCCTACCAGTAGGGATATCACAAACGGTCCAGTTTTTAAGTAGGGCCTAAAAAAATCATGGCAATAGTATTAATTAAAATTAACAGATATTGTTACGTGTTAAGGATAGAATCCAACAGCCTACCTCCAAGAAGAGATGTGGGCTGCCAGATTGATTATGTATAATATACTAGGTGATTAAATAGCAAAGATAAACATAAGGTGTTTTGTCACAATGTCTTGGTCATTCAGAAAAAGAAAAAAGATGTAATAGGTGTTAAATAGCAAATACATAATCATTTCATCTTGCGACTTGTAGTTACACTGGAAAAACATGTAAAAGTTAGGTAAATACTAAATAGGCCTAAATAAACCATAAATCATATCTTAAAAATATATTTGTTTTTGTACTGAAAAATCTGAAATCGGGTATTAGGAAATAGGGAAAGTTAGTAAAAATTAAAATGATCAGAGACATCTAAAACTAATTATTAAGAGTCTGTCAGAATACTTAAAAAATAATTAACACCAAACCCTACCTAGGCCTACATTTTTGACATCTTATATTTAGTATTTACAACAAAATTTGCTGGACCCTATAAATTAGTTCATCTGTGATGAATGAACTTGCTGGATTGAAACGACAGTTCAGTGCAGTGCATACAAAATGTTCAGCAATAGTGCTGCATTGGATGATATGGTACCCCCAAGAATGACAATGTATCAATATCATTCATTCATTAATCATTACAAATAATAATTATTAATTAAACATATTTCTTGTAAATGGAAGCCACGTCTTATTTTCAGACTCTGGAGGAAGGTAAAGCCCTGCTGACCCAAGCCCAAAATAACTACAAGGGCTACGACTTTGAGAACCGTCTGAATGTCCGTCTCCACGCAGCTTTGAGGAGCCTTAAACTAACACATCATTCCACAGCATACGGTACAGTAGTACATCCTGTGCAAGCTTTTGCAACTTAACTTGTTTAACAATACTGAGCCTCACTTGAATAATGTTTTAAATAGCGTAAGAGAATACATTAAGGAACAATGTGCCATTTTGAGAGACGAAGCACTTACAAAATATCAAGATCTGTACAAAAGGTGTACACGCAGGCTCGATAATCATTAATCAATAATCATCATAAGAAGGAATGTACAGCTTGAACATTGTGTCCATGCAACCCGTTTTCATTTTAGCTCTAGTCTATGTATCAAGGCCTACATATTGCACTGATAACCATACTATTGAGTTTCCTAATACAACACTAACTAAATGTTCTGTACTAAGGTTGTGCAAACCCACTATTTTTACCTCGAACTCGAACTTTCATTGTTTTGAAAATCGAACTTCGAAATCCACAAAAATTTTGAACCCAACCAAACTCGAACCCAACTTAAAGGTGTTCAAACCGTCATAATTGGTAATATAGTGATAAGTCTGGACCGGCACCTCCACCATCCATTTTTTGTTTTAAAATTTGTACCTGTAAACTGAGAACCATTTTTTGACATGTCAAATAATATGTGAACATACACCACCACAAATTAATTAGTAAAAAAAACTTTTTTTTCGAACTCGAACCGAACTCGAACTTACAAATAGTTCGAGTTCGAATTTCGAACATTCGCACATCCCTATTCCTTACCATCAAATTAGACTTTGTTAACAATAACTATGAAATTAAAAATATACCTGTAGGTCTATGTATTCTGGCAGCTGTTTCAAGATAGAAGAGTCACCACTCACCATAGGTTATTTTCTAGTAATTTGTATTGGGGCGGAACATTAATGTAATAACCCCAACTGCTTACAATAATTAGCTGTTGGGCTTTCAAATTTCTCTTACTGAAATGGTATTGCGTGAGTGGGGAAATGAAAAATGAGTCCAATGACTTACCTGAAAATCGTAGGTGGCTGTGTGATTTGAGTAAAAGTCATTATTAGGGGTGTGTGAATATTTACAATTCGAATAATATTCGCGAATAGTTGTCAGACATTTTTATATTACATACTATTATTATTAGGTGTAGGCTCATGCCTTGGGCAAACTAGTACAATGCTTGACGTGGATTTTGACTCCATCCAGTTACATACTTTTGGATGGTAAGAACGCTACTTTTTAAGGCGGTGAGCCCATAGAAATTTTAACACACAAACATGTAGGCCCTACTATACGCAGGACTCTATTAACGTTTATCCAGGGGACTCTTATCTATTGCAATCTAGCTAGGGCTATGAAATTATGCATACTTTTTTTTAGATGTCAGAACAAATCAAGTTTTGAACACTATTAACCTGTAGGCCTATCTATTGAAAATTGATGAAAGCAGAGTTTTTTAAATGTTGCATTACGATTGTGGATCCCACACGTTTTATGCCTTTCAATTTATATGCGACCTACAATCGAGTAAATACGGTTTTCGTTATACTATCCGGTAAAAAATTGATACTACTATTCGTATTGGATATTCTAACTTTTAATCATCAACTATTTGATATTCGATTCATCCCTAAAATCACTATTTGCACACTCGTAGCTTTTTTAGTGCCTCTGTATTAGTCGGCACCAACCTTCAAAACTTGTACAATTATTATTAACACATCCCCAGATCTAGTGTTGCTCCTTCTTGTAGTGTAGTCTGAATTTTACAGGGTAAGCAAGTCTACCAAGATAGGCTGCACGTCCATTGCGACCAAGCTACCAATACTAGAGCTAGACAATGACTGGTAATACAACAGTAATATTAATTAATAGAGGGAATTATGTTCGTATATTGTGACCCCTCTATGACATCGGATTCGGAAATACTCGGGAACTACTTTCAAGAAACAAACACAACTAGCATGGGAATTTGTATTTTTCAACCTGTACTCTTCTGTCTATGATGATTATTTGGTCCATGGGAGTTAGGGTTGCCATCTTCTTAAGATCTAAATACCGATGGAGGACGAGCAGCCAGGTAGCCTAACTGGGGTGGCACAAGATTATTTTTCCAATTTATATTTTGTTAATTATAATAGATGATTTATGAGAAAGGGAATTTACGCACTATATGTAGGGACCCTGAGAAATAGCAAATAAAAAGTTCTCATTTCATTATAGAAAAACTTCAATTTTGGTATCTATATAAACTCAAGGTAATGCATCATTTTGTCATAAAAATAGCACTGCAATCACTACCCTTCAACAAAATGAACACGAATTAGTATTACACATAAACGAATATTCAGGCCGTAAAGTTAATTTTATTCATTATTGGAATTAACTGGGCGGGGAATAATTGTGAAAAGTTCCCGATTTTGCTCAAATTTAGCAGAAAACGTGATTATTGCTCTTAGTCATATTGCATCATTTAGTGAAACAAACTAAATAGTAATTCACAAAATTTAAGGATTTTAGCTACGGTTTATGCCATATGCTCGGGTGTGTGAGGGACTACATCTCTCACACAGTCATTGCAGTCCGACACAAACTAACACTAAGCATACAGCATCTAAACTCCATTTATTCTATGTTTTGCAATGGAGCAAGTGCGCGTAGTTAATTCTGCAAATGGTTTATAAAAAATTATATCATTAAATATTAAATTTGTCTTTTTTTTCTAGTGTGAAAAATGCCTATGGGCTAGTTAGATTGGAGAAGGGTTGACAGGTTGGGAAAACAAAGAGAATATAAATCCCAGCCTGAAGGGCTGGGTTCAACAAAACTTTTCACCTGCTGATGACAATTGCAGCTGATTTAAAGTTGTTACCGTAATCCACGACGCGTTTCGTCCTTCTGGGACTCATCAGGCCACTAAAAATCACTGACATCAGCTAACTACATGCAAAAAAACTCGCAACACATAACCAAACCTGCGGTTGGGCCACACAAAAAGCAAATTCTGCATTTTTTTTTATTTTTTATTATTATTTATTAAATTAGCTGCAGTTGTCATCAGCAGGTGAAAAGTTTTGTTGCCCCCAACCCTTCAGGCTGGGATTTATATTATCTTTGCTTTCCCCACCTGTCTACCCTTCTCCAATCAAATTTGTCTTTTTGCCTTTTCAAAATGAAGTAGAATACGTACGTACAGGTATAAAGTAAAATCGAAAAATGAATTGCAATAAGTTACACTAATTCAAAATATGTTTTTGAACTTTATCCACAATTTAACAAAAATAGAGGTCATTTTTTTTTTTAGCTTTTTAAGACTACATACCTTCAAGAGGACACAATCTGAGAGCAATACTGTTCTCATATGTGGCAACCCTAGTGCAAGTCTCTTGTACTACGTAATTTTATAAAGACTGCAATTTTGGGATAGGTAGTTAATATAATTCTGTAAAACACACTAAATACTGGAGATACATTCTGTGACTAAGTGGGTAGACTCTAAATACGATTTTTTTTTTTTTTTAAATAATAATCACACACCTGGCTCCAATATAAGTCAGGTCGGGGGGTGACGTATTGCCAGTTTGTCGGTTTGTGGACTTTCAGTGCTTGAAACTAGCCAGGCTCAGCACCTCCTCATCTTCTTCGATGTCACATTTTTGATTTATTTAAATTGCTCATCATTTGGCAAACTATGATGGGAGTCTCTATGTCTATTGTAAGTTGTAACACAACTGCAAAAATACCTCGCCTGAAGACAAGCTTGACCTTGACCGCCGTGAAATCATTCTACCTATTAGTCTAATAATTTAGGCTTAAATTTATTTTCACTTTCTTTAGCCTGGAGTGGTAATTAATATTAAATGAGAACAGTGCACTGTCCACCACTTTCCAAATTACACCACTCAATTCCAGAGAGGGCTGTGCAAAACTTCTAGATAGTGGCCCGAAAAACTGCTGTCAAAAATTTGTAATTTCAAGCACCGCTGCCAATTTGACATACTATTCAATACCTCAATCAGTGTGTATTAGTATTATGCAACAATAGTGAATGTTATATTAAATTAAAAGTAAAGTAAATAAAAGTAAAGGAAGTAAAGGAAGTAAATTCAGCATGGAATTTACATCAAAGTTAAAACTATCTCAGTTTGTATAGCATAACCATCACGTGCCTTAAAATTCAGCTTCTTAATATTGACTAGAACCATAGGTCCTACATAAGACACTGTAGCGGTAGGTCAATGCTTGTGACTTGTGAGAAGTTAAAATAAAGGCTGTCAGTAACCAACCGATTCTATTGTAGCAAGTTTAAAGTGTGTTTTCCATGATTATATAAACTAGTTACTTGTGGTTGTGAGTACTATGTATAATGATGTCCAGTAACTTAGTTACTTATTTGAACTCTGATCGAGTGATCAGTGTTGTTTAAACGAATATCAACAGACTGGATTGTAATATGAAGTATGAAATTGAAATTGAAATGGAGACAAGTCGATATGCTCGCCTAGTCATTTTCTTCTGTAATATGCGTATGCTTATGCATGCAAAAAAAGAGAGCGTGGATAGAGACAGAGGACGAGGATATTTGGAATGGTGAAGAATAAATAAAATCTCATATAAGCAGTGTGGGATTAGATTGTATGGGTGTACCACCTTAAGAGTCAACTATACCTATTTGAAACTTTTTTGGGAACTTTTCCTGCTTCCAGTTGTCATCTGATCGATATGCAATTTTGAATAATTGCCAAGCAAGGATATGGTCACAGGTCACTCTTCTAAAGTGAAAGATTACTAAACATTATTGCACAATACGTACAAATAAATTCCGAAATTTACCAATTTTGATGATTTTACAAAAATCTAAAATCCTAAAAATCTATTTACTGCTTTTTAGTGGCCACCATCTGCCTGATGAGTCCCAGAAGGACAAAACGCGTCGTAGATTAAGGTAACAACTTTAAATTAGCTGCAGTTGTCATCAGCAGGTGAAAAGTTTTGTCGCCCACAACCCTAAAGGCTGGGATTTATGTTCTCTTTGCTTTCCCAACCTGTTAACCCTTTCTCCAAAATAAAAATCTATTTAATTTGTTTAGACTTTTTTGTGATGGTTAAAATAAATGTGCTTTCATAGAAGACTGTATATACATGACCGTAAGTTGTGTGCAAAGTGTGGTAACAATTTGATGAAAACTGGCTTTACGAAAACTTCCAAAAAAAAATCACTGGTATTGCTGACTCTTAATGTGTAGTACACACACCTGGGAAAGGATGAGTGAGTGGCAGGGACCCGTGCATGACGTACGAGCCCAAAACCAAGTTCCAAAAAATAAGGAACAAGTTACTTAAAAAAGGAACTAGGTCAACTTCCCATTACACTTTAAAAATAGAAAGTTCAAAGTTTGACTTTGGAGCCGTCCTAGCAACGAGGCACATAATAAATTATAAGGCGCTGTGTGCAAGTGGAATTGTGTCCAACTTATTGTTGGTGTTTCCAATTTAAAATATCGGTCTCTAGTTGGTCATTGTTTGCTCGTCGATGGCGTTGACATCAACAGAGTTGGCTTGGTCCTCTTTAAAGTCCTCTGCTGGAAATCTGTTACGCGGTTGAATGGGTAGACAGACACTAAATAGGAACTTATTTATTTATTTTAACTTAAGCGATGGAATACCTAACATAGACTAAGGAACATATTTTAATGTATGTCCCTTGCCTTGCCATTTTATATCATAAAAATTTAAAAAGCTGTTTGACTTGTGTCCCTTTCAAATACTACATATTATTATGAATATTGATAGACTGGTAGTGTATATGAACTTTAATTTGGAATGCGTGTTTTGATTAGTTGGATTTACAAGTTACAACTAACCTCATTGCGTTGATGCTTGCATAACTCAACCAATTGAATCCTGCTTCAGTTTTGCAGGCTAAACTTTTTTGGGCAAGTTAGTAATGGCCAATGAAAGGATCCATTCAAATGTTCAACATAAATAAATAAATTTAAAAAGTAATTCCTGTATATAATATGGGCCTATATGTACATTATGTTGATGGTATGTTTACTTGTTTTTGTACCCAACTAAATTAATGATACAAGAGTATTATTCTGTAAGACTAGGTTTTTATTACGAGAGTTCATCAACTTGGGTTGAACGAGGGTTACTCACTTGAGTTTTAATGTGCATACAAGTACCGTTGTAAGATAGTCGTTTCTAACCTTCACACCTGCACACCTTCTAAAAGGCGTGCAGACTTGACTGGTTGTTTACTTGAGCGAGCGTATCAACGTTACTGAAGTAACTCGGAGTTTTTACACGAGTTGGAATCCCAACTAGCGTTGCAACTCAGTGCGTTAACATCACAAAAATTACCCGCGTTTTCAATCAACCCGCATAAAATGCTCGTATTAAAAACCAGGTCTCAGTGTTATTTACTTTAGCCAATAATGGTAATGCCACGAGTCCCATGACACAGAATAGCAGTATAGGGCCCTACATATTAGTAAAACACATTTTGAAATACTATGGGTATGTCGTATATACCTAGGTACCTATCTACTACACCACATAGCATGATAATGATGAATGTGACTGACACAGCAGTGATTATGTATTGATCCTCCACAATTACGGTCACGTAACTACCTAGTAGTAGTAATTAGTTTCTACGTTTTACAAGATATTGATAGAACATTGTGTGGGCAAGGGGGTACTGCTTAGCATTTCATTTACCCAAACCAACAATGATGACACATTATCAGTATTACTTAGCATTAGTAGCCAGAATATATTTTGTAACATGACATTGCAGCCAAATCACATAGAAGTAAGGGGAGTACTAGTAGATGCTGTGCATCCAGAGTTGGTAGCGTGAAATTACAGTAATGGGAAATTATTGGTTAACATTGGCATGTTTTGGTCACTCTTTAAATAAATATATCTAAGTCTCATCCTTTGGCCACTCAGTTGTTGCGTTGTTTTTTATTACTTTACAAATACTTTAATGTTGTCCTTTAACCCTGTCTTTTAACTGTCCTGTCTTTTAACCCTATCTGTATGAGTGAAAACAGTTTCTTCATCATGTAAGAACAATTCATTTTATATAATAATCACAATACTCATATGTACCTACTAATCATTATTATATACTCCAATATAATATAAGCGATCCAATTTATATTACATTACATTACATCACTTCAGTATTATAATAATATTATATCACAATGCCATGCCGTATTTGGAATTGTACATTGATTCTTAACTAGTCATTCCATTATAATAAATACATGTGTCTTACTCTTTAATATTCAAGGAATTTTCAGATTTCAGTCTATGAATCAACTTGTCAATGTACTGGTTCAAGTCATCTAATGTCTATGAATTGTGTTGTGTCGCGGCAGAAATATTGCCAATACATACATACATGTGTATACATGTGGAAAGATGGAAAGTCAAGCGATATTTCATTTGTTGTTAGCTTTGACAGTGATATAGCTTACTATATTTAAGTGGTATTTACTATGTACGTATATTGTATTCATTATTACGGAAATACTAAATTGTCGTAGGTATCAAAAGTGAAATCAAACCAGCCAAATCGTGTCACGTCCCAATCTAGTTTTAAGTAAATATGGTCAATGTTAAGTTAAAATTTCTTAACTGTGTAACAACCTGACCCCTGTCTGCAATTTACAAATTTATAGCCACGCCACCATACTGTTATTTACGCCTACGGGAGTGTTTCCCGACAAAACAAATCGAGAGAAGAAGCCACCATACTGATGGGAGTAAAATTTATCTGAGAGCACATAATCTGTTAAAACAGAACCCATATCTAAACATTTTCTTTTAGTTTATGTCTGTGTACCAAATATATACCTACCTATACATAATTTCTTGTTTCAATGTCTTTTCTAAATACAAACGTATGTATTTCTTTATAGTACATTAAAGCTATTTTATTATAGTACATGGTGAGCTTGAACCTACCATGCAAAACATTTCAGTCAATTGATTTGTGACTACATGTAATGTAGACAAATTGACTTCTCAAACAATTTACTGTGGTGATGGGGGCAGGGTTGGCACCGCTAGCACAGATAGGCTGTAAACTGTAGAATGATCATCAATCATCATGCCACTTTTCAAACAGCAGTGTTAGCTATCATATTCATGTATATTTTTCATGTTAATGCCTGTCAAATACAGTTGGCATATTGTATTAGTTGATGTAGATGTAGCCTTTGAACTACAAGCCTTCACTTAACACTCGGTTAACAGTTTTGATCCAATTAATGTGCGTGCGTAATAAGTCAACCTACTTTCTTCCTATATCCTATATAACAATTAACTTGTCACTAATTAAATTAGGAAAGAAACACGATAATCACTTATTCACATAATTAGATAAGTTACCATAATAATTATGCTATAAATTAGCATACAATTGCATTTATACTTCATTGCATATTATTTTGGCGTTTATTGCGTTTATATTATGGATGACTACTTTTATCAGAGTAATAACTAATAATATAGATTTATAAAATAATATGAAATGTACGTACTACCATAACCAATTGAATTTGTAAAAAAAAAAGTGTACACTGTACATATTAAATTAAATACTTTAATATGTTATTTATTTAGTCATTTTCAATGGAATTGCTTCTAACTTGGTGATTAATATTACTAATAGCAATCAAGAAAAAGTGGTGTCACATTTGAAAGCCTGTAGTATAGTTATACTGGTGTTAAAAGTAAAACTCAAAAAGTTATGTCACTCAGCAGTGTGCTTTTACCGATATCAAGTATAATGCTACCGGTACCTTATAATAAAAAATAATGTGACTTGGGTAGTAATAATTTTCTATTTTCTTTAAATATTTATGAACTTATTTCTGAATAATCGAGGCATAAACTGTCCCATTATATTACGTATTTCACTACTTTTAATGTACTACATACGCACTCATTTCAAAACTTCTGTTAATATTATTGATAAAATATATTTTGATTTATAACATGGCTAAGAATCTGAACCGATTGCAAACTTGGTACTTAATGATGTAACTATTCTTGTTTTAATGAAACTTACAATTGGGGGTCAGGAACCATTCCCAATTAGCTCGCAAATTGAGCAAATCTGGTAATGATAACTGTAGGTTATAGGAAAAGAATGATACAACTCACATTTGTATACTTCTACCGACTTCTTAAGTTTTTATTATGATGACGATTTTAATTTTAATTTTAATGCACAAAGCTAAGGCTATTCGAGACAATGAGTGGTGATAGATGACGATGGCAATTACAAAAAACATGCCTTATGCAGGATTTGAACCTACATCCTCAGAGAGTCATACGCTTTGGTAATCAGTAATCATACATTAATACTCTACCTAGAGTGAGATTCCTAATGTGTTTTTCATGGACTTGTATTGATATGTGCTACCATCTGTTTACATAATTATAAAAGATCTCAGAAAACACTGCTAGGTGGCACCACTATCTCAATTTTGCAAAACTTGAATTTGTATCATTCTTAACGTGTACCCTTCAATAGAAGCTCTGGGTGGAATCAGGGGTACATCCTTATTTGTCCCTATTTGGTGGGTGGTTGAGTAAATTGTTTTAGTTAGCAGAGCTAGTGTGTCTCAACCTGTTGCAGTTGAAAAATTAAAAAAATAACTGATTTCAACACATAATTGCAACAATGTTACGCCCTTCTTCCATAATGCCAGTAATTTAAGCAGAAAAGTTACAACCTTCTTCCACTTTCTTGAAATGTTTTTCTCATTTATCTCAAACTAAGTTTTCAGAGTTATGCCCTTATTCCACACAGTGCCTCAATTATCAATTGATTCAATTATGAATTACGGAGTGATTCCCGTCATTAATTAGTTACTTTGAATTGGGGTACAGAATACACTGTTGAGTGACACTCCATGACCAGTGACTATATTTACTGATCATTGCCATGTATGTACGTATTTAGTACTTACACATTTTGGAATTTGAGCTTTCAATATTTCATACACAAAGCTAGTATTGTACCTGTGAAGTTTACAGACTAGTTCATTGGTAAACATATTTTATAGTTCACATTTACTACTTTTGAAGCCCGTCTGAAATTTAAACATGACAATACACCTTTGCCTGTGTTTCTTAAGAGTAATGTAGTACGTTAGAGCACGCATTATATTGAATAACGTACTTGTACCATAAGCAACAAGACAAAATAACATACCCGTCCTAATGAGTAAGAAAATACTAGCTAGCTACTTGCGACTTGCGAGTAGGTATTACTTCGTCATGGTTAACTAGCAAGAGTCGGGTCACTATTATTTCATAGGCCAAGTTGTCTCAAATTAGGTATGTAATTTCAAAAATTGTCACAACCTCCACACACTTGAGAATTAATTTATATGTATGTACACATTAATCAATAATTAGCTGATGTTAGTTCTCATTTTCTCAATTTATATTTAGCATTTGTTAAGTTTTTACAACTACTACTAGTTATTTAATAAAAATTGTCCATAGAGTTGTTTTTGGTGTCAATTGAAAAATTATTTCTAATCATTGTTAACATTGTTGTATTATTAAAATTCTTTATGATCACTTGCAACTGAATTTTTAAAATTCCTGATCGAACATTGTATATTATTTATGTCTGATATTCTTAATAAAACATTGTTATTGCTGTTACCAAGACTCGGCATGTTACTGGATCCAAACCGATTCCATTAATTAAAGACCTCCGGTCCCTTCCAAATGTTAAATCTTGGCTAAAATTCCATTTAGGCCTATTGACTATTCCCTTCAAGAATGTTTCTCTGATGGAGCTTATAATAACTAGCCCCACCTCCCACTTTGCTGCTCAAGTGACTGGCAAGCATGTGCAGCTAGTTCTACTTTGCAGTAATTTATATTTCCATTGTAAGATAGTATACCTTGTCCAATTTATATTTCATAATGCACTTTTTAATTGTATTTGTAATTTTAATTAAGCATTTGATGCAGGGAAGATAAAAGAAAAGTAGGAAGACCAATAGAAAGATCGGGAAGATTCATTGAAGGAGATGCTGAAGAGCGAGGTGGTGGAAGTGAAGCTGTGGGAGGATAGGAAAAGATGGGGAAAATTGGTGGAGAAGCAGATGGAGGATGAAGATGAAAATGAAGATGACGAAGAAACGCTGAGCCCTTCAATCTCAGCTCAAAATTGTTTTGTGCCCTAAAACACCACTCAACTGGACATTGTTGAAAATGAGTATTGATGACAATTATTATTATTACTGGTAGGCCTACATTTTGTATTGTATTATTTTGTTAGTTGTGTTAGTCACGTATGTACCATAGGGTGACCAGACATCTTGGTTTTCCCAGAACAGTCCTAGATCCTGGTTCTCGGGCACCTGTCCCGGTGTCCCAATGTCCCGGTTTTTCATTGCAGGACTTTTTTAAAATAAATTTAATCGTCATTTTTCCAATTTATTTGTCTCCAAATACCTATCATCTACATTTCTTTTGTAAATAAGCATGTACTATGTCACTATAAAGTTTAAACAACGTTGCTTCTTCTTAGAAAAAAATAACACACTTAAAACAATTAACCAAGGTCACTTACTACACAATGATTGCGAATTTTCGAGTTACACTTCGATCCTGACTTTTCCTCATGCAGAGACGCTCGCGTGGTCCTCTCTCTATGGGCTGGCAAGGGCGGGCAGGTACAATGTTGACTTCTTGTTTCAGTACATGAAAATGGGTAAATGCATGGCAGGTCCAGGTACGTGTTT
Organism: Sweltsa coloradensis; assembly: GCA_024449915.1. Taxonomy (NCBI): domain Eukaryota; kingdom Metazoa; phylum Arthropoda; class Insecta; order Plecoptera; family Chloroperlidae; genus Sweltsa; species Sweltsa coloradensis. The sequence goes on from JAMZAV010000314.1 coordinate 408,531, forward strand.
AATAATAACTCCGACAAAAAAAAATCACAAATATTATTCGTGAAAAATGGGTTCAAACGAGGTCAAATTGTTTTGAATTGAGGTTTATAAAGAGTACAAAACTACAAAAATGTATAAGAGGAGCAATGCTTGATATTTTAAAATTTTGGACTTATGCCGTAAGTTGCTATGTATGTCAAAATAACCAATCCTTTCTTGCAAATTTTGTAATGATTTGATTTCCATGGGATTTAAAAATTAATATTAACCTACAATATTTTTAAATACTTGTAACTCGTTAACGATTTCCACTATTTCTTTATCTGAATTTTTCTTAGTTTGAGTTATTTTGTTTCTAATTTTACTACCCAAACCTAATTTTTGTATTCAAACACAAAACCATTGCTTTCAATTTTGAAAAATTTATTTTCAATTTACCGCCATAGCATTTTAGCTCACGGCCTGGCCTGGTGGTTGTGATTATTTACTACAATTCAGAAATTAAAATAGTCCGCCCCAACCGGGAATCGAACCACGGATCTCCCGCATTCCAGACAGGCGTCTTGACCACTTGACCATCAGGATGGGTACATTTTAAACTCTGAATTGTAGTTGCATTATACATCTGAATGTATGGAACAGTACTGCATGGTTGCGTTCGGTAAAACCAATCTTACCAATCTTCTATTATAGTGTAAATCAGATTGGGCAACCACTCTACCCATTGTCGAGTGTACTGTTAATATTCTGGTCGACCAGTGGTCGCGACCACAACACAAGGAACAATAGCTTTATGCTTTGCTCCCTATTTTGGTTATAAATAGGGGCTTTACAATAAATAAATAAATAAATAAATATAGTTAAACACAAAATTTAAAACTGCACAAAGCAGGTGTAGGCCTACTAATATATTTATTTATTTATTTTATTTTTTATTTATTTATTTTAGGCTACTTTTTATTATTTTTATTTAATGTTGTTTTTGTTGTATAATATTCATTTTGTTTATTTATTTTTAATTTATTATTATTATTATTATTATTATTATTATTATTATTATTATTATTATTATTATTATTAATTTTATTTTAATTTAATTTAATTTTTAAAACTAGTAATAATAATAAATTTATATATTTTGTTGTTTTTTATATTTACTTATGTATTTATTTACGAGACTTTAAATTTAGTTTTCTTTTTAAACATTACGGTGAGCTGAGTTAAAGCGAAAATGAAACGAGGTTTTCTATTGGCCGAGAAAAACCAATGACAAGCGAGGTAACATCGTGTCTGGAGGTGTTATTATGCCTAGACCAATCACAGCGCTCGTATAGGGTCTTCTGATAATTCGTACGTTTGGAAAATTTGTAACCGTCGCGTTGACCTGTTGGTTCTCCGACTAAAGTGATCATATCTCCGTAATAAACGCGCAACAAGTGTTAAGACTGAGCAAATAATGTTTATCGGTAATTGTACTTTCAGAATGAGTCATAGTTCGAAGTCAGTGGTCATTTTTTAGACTAAACGAAGTGAAAAACAAATTGCAATTTGGAGCTTGAATTTACTGGTAGACCCGTCCGACAGCTCTATGCCTACGAATGCGACCCTTGAATTCAAGGTAAGGTACGGCACCTACTTTGTATTTAGGCCCTATTGTTGATATTTATTATATTTGTAGCTACTTATACATAGCCTATCATTAAAAAAAAAATTAAGATTGTGCTAGGACTTGGGGCGTGTGCGGGCCTATAGGGGGATTGAAACAGTGCCGCCAGAGCTAGCCTAAGCATAAAAACGTAGGTACATAGGTAGGCCTACGTGAACAGTTGATAGAAAACGTTGGAATGTGTCACTTTGTAGCCTAGTCCTACATGCTACGTCGCGTACCCGCGTTGATATCTTTTATCAGTGTTCTGAATAGGTACCTGTTCTATAAAGATTTAAATCTGTGAGTTTTGATCGTAGGGCCTACGTACCTAGGCTTAGATAGAAAAGAGGCAGTTCTGGGACAGGACTCGGGTTAAGCCTTCACCTAGGTACCCTATCCCAACCTAAGAACCTAATGGAAATGACAACTTGTCTTAACTTAAGATAGCAAACTACCAAATGGCCGAATAACCTAGCCAAAGTGGGTTTAGTGTGGGTTAGGCCTACGCCTGCAGCTTATTCTTTGGTTATAGGTTAGCGGTTATTATGAACTGTTAAGCCCTTTGCCTTTTGGTAAGGTTATCTAAGGCTAGAATAGGGGTTTTAGGACTTATAGTTGGGTTATACTGTGTAAAGTTTCTTTGGTTCTAGGTTAGCCTATCCTAGAGGTTATGTCCTTTGGTTAGATAAGGGTAGGTAAGGAGGGGGTGGGCCCATTGGTTGGGTTAGAAATAGAATGGGTTGTAGGCTCTTTGGTAAGGTTTCTAAGGCTAGGATGTGGAGTGTTATGTCCATGGGTTAGGCTGTGTACCCTACTATGTTCTTTGGTTAGGTTATGGAGGTTATGCCCTGGTTAGGTAAGGGTAGGTAGGAAGGGGTGGGCTTTTTGGTTGAATTAGATTGGGTTGTAGGCTCTTTGGTTAGGTTAAGGTGGTTAGGCCCTTTTGGTTAGGTTAGAAAGGGTTAGGCCCTTTGATACTTGGTTGTTATCTGAGGCTAGTAGTAGCCTACTATATGTAGGGCTAGGACCATTGGTTGGGTAGGCCAATGGGTAGGTTAGCAAGGATTACTAGTTAGTAGTTACGACCTTTGGTAAGGTTATCGTAGGTTGGTTTATAGAGGGTCATGACCTAGGGCCTACTTAGTGTGAGGGTGTTGCGGTGGTTGTGATGGGAATGCCCAAGGGCTGTTTAAGAGTAGGTAGGCCCCTCTACTCAATCCCTAACATTTGCATTGACGTCTAAAAAACTGGGAAAACTTTCAGTCAGTATGTCAAATGGTTGTTATCGAACCCTTGACCTCCCGAATCAGAGAGCGTTACAAGTTCACTATAACTGTCGGTACGTGATAATACTTTGCACCTAGGGCCAGGCACTAAATGATGACCGATAGGAGAAGTGTTGTAGGTACATCAGGAATCAGGTCAGTAGACCTACTTGCGAGTAGGTCTGTACTGAGGGCAACACCCACCCCGTATGTCACTGCATGGCAGTCTTGTGTCAGGTCAGTTTAGTTGTTCTAAACCAGTTTTCTAATTTAGACCCACCACCTGCAAAAGGTCTGATAGGCCAAACAATTCGCCCATTCGCGAATAATTCATATTAATAACTCATTCTTTATTTTTATGATTGTTTTATAAAAGAAAATTCTTCACTTGATAACATTTCCCAAGAATTATTGAAAATTTTGCTCATTTTTTGTAATTGGGGGTGGGGGGGGGGAGGGTGCAACCTGGCTCCGGAAAGAACTTCTTCCAGGGTACCGGTAGGCCTACAATGAATGACTCTTCAGGCGTCTTGGGTAACTAGGCCTATATTTGAGTTGTGAAACAAATATTATACACAATTAGCCAATTAGGTACTCAATCCATAGGAAAAACTTTTCGTCCTTGCCGGTGGGTGGAGGGATTCGAAAACGTGACCTCCCTTCAGAGTCTTGAGCCACCACTGTCGGTACGAATATTGGTGACCTGTCTACTAGTGGGGTTAGGAAACTCGAGCCAACGTCTCTTTCCCCTCCCCAAAAACTACGGTGTTATGCAGCAACGTATCCAAGGGTGCCCCGCCCCCTTTCACAAAAGTTGAAATGCGTTTTTTCCCCTTCAAGTGAATGATTCTATGAAGACTATGCTACCTATTTATTTCATAACAGTGCTAACCAAAGATGTACCTGACTCCTGACAATACGACATCACCAAAGTAGACCACTTACATTCCACAAGATAATTGAAAAATGTTGAAAAATGTTGAATGAAAAATGAGTGCTATCTCGCATTCCTAGGAGGGAGAAAAGTGCTATCTTCGGCTTTCACGATATGGGACAAATAACAAGCCCTGTCGCACATGTCAGTTTTGACGGTTACGCCCCCTTTTCTAAAAAGTAGGCCTCGCATTCCTAGGAGAAAGAAAAGTGCTATCTTCGGCTTTCACGTTGTTGTTCAAGTTGTTATTGTTAAGAAGGAAGAAGGAATGTCCAAGGGTTAGCTTAAAGAAAGTCTTAATACCATCGCTTATTGAATGGCAATCATTTCATGAGCACTTGCGCTTGTAAATAACAAGCCCTTGTCAGTTTTGAGGGTTACGCCCCCTTTTCTAAAAAGTAGGCCTCGTATTCCTGTATAATATTATTATTATTATTATTATTATTATTATTATTATTATTCTGTAATGCTTTATAGAAACCCATAAATAAACAAAAAAAAAAATGAAAAGTGGTATTTTCGGTTTTTGCGATATGAGACAATTGACAAGCCCTACCTCACATGTCAGTCTTGACGGTTACGCCCCCTTTTCTAACAACTAGGCCTCACATTGTTAAGAGAAAGAAAATGCGCCGGTACGACCCCTTTGATTTGCGAGTTCCCATCCACTCCCAAACCATATTATGGTCAAAAGCGAGCCTATAAAATATGTATTATTTCTAACATTTAAAAAAAAACGAGTTTTAAGTTGTTTTTAACTTTAAAGTCGTGTTTCTTAATTATTTCACTCGTTATGAAAATCGTTTAAGTACTGATGAGTGATGACTGATGACTGTTCAAATTCAATGCAAATCAAAAACCGGTGCGAACATTTTTATATTCTCTGACGCCCCAGTATTCAAGTCCCTGTAAATTATTGGCCGAGCCACTTTAAAACTATGAATTTCTTGATAAAAAGATTATTTGTTCTCAATTTGCAGCAGCTGCTCTAAACGCACAGATTGCTACATTAGCCCCCCGTCCCACCAATCCATAGATCGGTCGCCCCTTTCCACTGTACGGATTTAGATTAGACTTAGGCATGCAGGGCCTACCTAGTAACTTCATACAGTTACAGTAGGGCTGGGCTGATCTAGCCCCTGCAGGTAGCTTCGTGGGGATGGGTGACGAAAGATAGTTTTAACCACTCTATTATAATAACAATCAACAATGCAATATTAAATTCATTGTATGAAGTATTCGTTATTGGTTAGTGTAAAATCTTCTAAATGGAAGAAGAAATTAGGGTACTGTTTCGGTTAAGAATGACCAACTTTTCACCAGCACTTCCACCGAGCCGTACACTCACTGTAAGTAACCTTACAAAACCTTTAACGTCGCTATTTTAAACAAAAAAAAACTTCAAAACCTTTAACGTCGCTATTTTAAACAAAAAACCTTCAAAACCTTTAACACACACAACACAGTTTACAAGCAGTGGCGTAGGAACTATTTTTTTAGTGGGGGGGTCACACTGAAGTTGACTAAGAGGTTGGGTGAGCAAACCGGGGTCTGGGGCAAAGCCCCAGCCGCCGGAGGCTTTTCCGCCGTAGGCGCGTTTTTTTTTAAAGGTACCCTTTATAGGTGGCCTAAAACACGTTTTCAGGCGAATTTTAATTATGAATAAGGGTTACATTTTGAAGCTAATATTGCATAGAAGATTGATTACCTGACTGAAATTGGTCAACAGTCTGCTTGGGAGTGAAAACACTGCACACAAAATATAATGAATATTAGTCTAAAATCAGATGGCTATAGTCTAGTCTCGCAAATCACGTCTCTTGCTGAATCTTTCTAAAAAATGTTAACAAAAACCTTACTTTTTGTTTGCAAGCCCGGCTGTAGTAAAAATCCTAAAAATCACCCAACAAGCTATAAGTTAGCAAATGACACCCATACCTGGCTTGACCCCCCCACTGGGGGGGTCAAGCCCACAAGTGGGGGGGGGAGTTTCCCCCCCATCCCCCCCCGTTCCTACGCCCCTGTTTACAAGTGTTTAAAAGTTGGCCATTCTTAACCGAAACAGTGCCGAAATTAGAATGTTCTTGCACCGAGTTTGCGGGGGAGGGGCGAGGAGGGGAGGTAGGATTCGTTTGATACTTGTATTGTAGGGCCTACCTACATACATCACACTTGAAAGATGAAACAACACATAACTTACATGTTGGGTATGGTTTATAATATATATTCACTACGGAAGAAAGAAGGGCCTACCTGTTCTTGTAATTATAATCCCATGGAAACACGAACATTTTCTCACTACAATTGCATAAAAAATAAAACACGTGGTTGATTCGGCATTCGTTATGGTTAGGATAAAGAGTCGGGCGTTCACATCTCCTAGTAATGGGAACACTTTTATAACTCGCTCGCGAATACCACTGTCATTGAAACAGAAACACTCGAATAGCAAACGATCGTTAGCAGTTTTTAATAAACGCGTTCGGTCTCCCACCGCTCTAGACATCTTCACAAGCGAGTCTTCTATCGCGTACTGACTGGAGACTGCACTGTGGGGTGGCCAGAACTCAGCTCCTGTTGTTAGCCATGCCAGGTCGGCTTCTGCGCATGAGCACAGATCACATAGCTCTTATCTCTGGCATGAGCCTGACAGCTAGGGCTGGTGGGGGTACAGAGATGTCTCTTTTTGAATCGTTTCCAAAAAAACAATATTATTTATAATTTAAAAAAAATATATAATAGGCCTATTTCAAATCAAAACAGATCAAGTTTTTTTTTTAAAGATTTTATTCATCGGGAAACACTCCCGTATATGGGAATCAATCCAAAAATTACCAAATACATCTCCGCCTTATTGTGACCTTGGGTCTTTCGATTGTCGGTCGGATGCTTTACCCCTAGGCTAACGAGCTTAATTCATATTAAATTCATCGTCTCGGAAGCTGGGGGACATAAAGGTAAAGCACCCGGGTTCGATACCATGATGAGAGATGGATTTTATAATTTCTGGATTGATTTCATTTTCCGCAGGGCCTATAGATCAAGTTTTGTTAAAAAAGTAAAAAAAATTGTTAGTCTCAATCTCCGAAAAATCCGTAACTCTTTTTTGTGGATACCTAAATGGGATCCTACGGCTTACTCCTAAAATTAACTCCGTTTTTGGTTAACCCCTCTTTGTGGATCAGGGGCATGCATTGCACCTTGGGCAGTTTTCCCACGAGAAATTAAATTAAATGGACAATAAAAGGGAAGATTGTTTGGATTTGTCTTCCTCTGAGCCAACAGTGGCTAGTCTTGGCTAGTGTCACGCGGCAGGTGCGTTCGTCGTCCAAGGTAGATCAGCTCGATGTACGTTCCCACGCTCATGTCCGAAGCTGTGTCTTGAACCCCTCGCCTCGCACGTCGCATTTTCGTGGATTAAATACAATGAACTCGGAATTGGAATACAGGGTTGCAAGATGTCGTTTAAAATAAATCGGTACGTTGGGGGGCTTAAATTTTGCTTTTCCAATGCATATTTTTTTCACTTTTTCTACCCTGGTTGTTCTAATTACTATCTATTGGATAATGGTACACTTGTTCGGAAGTAAATATTTATTAAATCTTAATTGTAAAAAAAATGTAAATTTGTTTATAAAAAGGAAAATTAATTTTTAATATTATCAGTGGAAATACCTAATGTATGTTTGTGTATGTATGTGTACACATAAAATCTGGACATCATATGTACCGATACAAAATCAATAGGGACGCCGGTCACAACTCTTAAAATCAGGACGTCTGGCAGCCCTAACAGGACGCGCTCACCATACATTAAACTACAGTAAACAACACATAATAATGTACGGTACCTAGTTAATTAAGTTTGGACCTTGTAAAATCGAGTCTAAAGATTATGATGGCCACTTTCGACGCTTTAGTAGTAGACCTACAGTTCGTGGCTGACAAATATTAATGCAATTTTCAGTATTATTGGAACAACCTTAGCTATCCGTTATCATATACTAGGAAAACGCTTAAGTCCCGCCGCGTTGTTGGATGAGCGTAATTGGTGAATTGAGCTGCCATGTGTTTTGCGGATTTTCTGTTGTTCTGTGAAAAAATCAGAACCTTGTTGAAATTTTTTTTAAATTAAATCAAATTATATAAAAAATTAACTTTTTTTTTTTAATTAATCGTAATTTTAAAAAAGGAAAAAATCGTAATATTGAAATTTTCATAAGAAATAATTATTCGATTACGCACAAATTTTACACGAATATATTAATTCTTAAAATTAACGTTCTGTGAAAAAATCATTATAATCGGATAAAGCATGTAGGAGTTATAAGTCGAAGAAATTTTTTAAAAATCGAAAAAATCGTAAAATTGCGATTTTCATGAGAAATAATTTTTCGATTGCGCTCAAAAACGTGGCAGTTCTTAGTTCAGAGATTTCGAAGGCCTCCATAAAATTTCATCGCAATCGGAGTATCGGTTTAGCCGGAATCGTGTTAACAGACAGACAAAAATAAAAAAAAAAAAAAAAAAAACATTCCGGATTTTTTTCTCCAGTGTAGTGAAATGGAATCTTCGCTTCGCTCGCTACGCTCATCCAATTAATCTTTTGAGTGGTACGAGCTTTTTTTTATCAGTGTAAGCGATAAAAAATTGCGTGATATCCTCTTTGCCGCCTATCCTAGCCATGTTAAAATTGCCCTTGTGCCCAACCAGTGACCAGGTGACCAAAAGTTAAAAACTGCACCACCACAGAATGACTGCAACTCCCCCTCCCCCCACTCAAGGAGACTGTCTTCGACGCTGTCACGTGACGTTCATAACTAGGTTAGATCAGAGTCGGTCAGCGGGTTTAGAGGGGCGGAAGGGGGGGGGGCCTCATCGTCCTCCGGAGTCAGCCAGTATCACCACCTGCCTCAGCCCTTGCCCCTCACTCGTTTTACACGACGTTCAAAGGAGACAACAAAATACATTTTCTGGGCTAACAAAGAAAGGATAAATTCTGTTTTGTTATTGATTGTACAGACAAGTAATGAGAACACGTAAACAGAATTGGTCTATGCAGACATGCAGGCGCGTAGGAACGTTTTGACAGTTGGGGGGGAGGGGGGGGGGGGGCAAACCCATTAGCAGATATTGTGGGTGGAAGCTGGGATCTAAAATTTCACCATACTATACAGTATTCCCTCATGTTTTAACTGCACTCGGACTCTGTAAACGATGGTTTACAGCAACTATCTGCGATCTAAAAACTCGAAAAATTAACGTGAAGTGGCCCATTTTAGTAAATTTGAACAAATTTGATGATGTAATGACGAAGCATACAGGCAAAATATTCGTTTTACCAAGGTGACTGTCAAATTGTATAAGTTTATATGCATATTTACTACGGAAATTCTGGGATTAATATTTAACTCGTGTTAGTTTTGCTCTCCTCCTGCCCTGCCCCCCCCTCTCCACCGGGGTTCCTACGCCACGCTGTGTGTTTCAAGATAGGTAAGTGAGGCACAGCGTTTTTAGTAGCCTACGCTCTTTAGCTAGACGAGTGAGAAATTAGACCGAATTGTTTTTATCTAGGCTTAGGCATCGATATTAATCAATTGATTAATTATAGGAATATAACTTTACAAATCTGTTGGACCGGCCCATGGCCCCATGCAACAAAAACGTATTTAAATTCTGGACTTCCACCATCTCTCCAAGAAAAATATTTTTTTAACCTGGGGTATAAGACTTAAAATTTAAGAAAGTATTTCTCTCTGTTCAGTTAAATCTTTTTGTGAAAAAACAAAACTCAAATGGGTTTTCATATTTTTGTAAACAAAATATAAAATAGCAAATTAATATCGTGTTTGTTCAATGAAAAATAAACTTTAAACTACAACTTCTTTAATTCCTTGTTCCAGAATTTCATTTGGAAAGTGGAAACCAAGATATTCTCCTTCAAAACTCGACTTCCGCCAAGCTTGATGTACCTAACAGGAAGGCACACGTCGATACACCGTCAAGACGCAGCCCGGACCCAAGACTGGCGGGAACGTGTTACGCAGCTGATTACGGTGTGGTTCGAGGTTGCGGTAGGAGGACGGCGATACCTTGTCGGACCGGGGGAACAAACCGATTCTTGTCAGACACCATACCACACAATTAGTTTCACACCACTTGGCCAACATTGGCAACATATGTCCCTTTTATTATTTTTTGCAATTCATTTTTCAAACATTTTCATACCCGATTCATACCAATACTTTTATTTGTATAATAAGACCTAGAGATCTATATATTTTAAATAAATATTGTTCCAGACTTCAATATTGTTTATCATCTAAACTCATTTTACAACTCAAAATAGCTTTTCTATTTATATCAAGATTTATATTTTCTAATGATTTTCTAACAATTTTATTTAATGTAATCCTATAATATCTAAGGTGTCCCTTTTAATTTGGGCTATAGGCTATGCCTACAAAATATATATGTCCCTCCACATAGCCTCCATAACACAGAACATACACAGATAATGGTACAGCATTGCCATTGTGTCTATGAAGAGGATTGTTCCTCTTGAAGTTCGTCTAGTTCTCTGGGAAGTGTGGCAACCTTGGAGGAGTGTTTCCCCCGTCCAAACCCTCTAAGCTTGCGTGTTGAAGCTGTTGGTAAACTAGTCCCGTTAGGCAGTCAGCATGTTTATAAAGTTTAGTTTAAATAAATTCAAGTTAAACATTTTAGTTTTGAGTTGCCTACCATTTGTAAACCGTTCAATAAACGTATATTGGAACATGTCTACAGTCTACTTGCTTCTAGCACAAGATATGTTTCTTTAGATTACCCGTACCGGTATCGACAATGAATTTAAAATTGCTCTACACTTGTTCTTGAGAACGTATGTTTTATTTTCTAAACTCAATCCAGCTTTGCAACGCCTAGATTACGAACAGCTCCCTTTCAGGTGCAGAGACTGCCAGACTTGCCCCCCCCCCCTCCCCCGCCCCTCCCAACAGCGCCCAGCGTAAAACAGTGATGAGCCCAGTGCATTCTTTTTTACAGGCTAGCTAACCATCATCGTCAACCCTATAGTATAGTCTTTTTTGCAGGGTAGTTTTCTTCGTAAAAGAATTATTAAGCCCTTAACGTTTTGCCTTTTTTGCCGTGATAATTTGGCCTTGCAGCGTAAAAGAATTTAAAATTGCTCTACACTTGTTCTTGAGAACGTATGTTTTATTTCTAAACTAATTCCAACTTTGCAACGCCTAGATTACGAACAGCTCCCTTTCAGGTGCAGAAACTGCCAGACTTACCCCCCCCCCCCCCCCCCCCCCGCCTACACCCACCCAACAGCGCCCAGCGTAAAACAGTGATGAGCCCAGTGCATCCTTTTTTACAGGCTATAGTTAACCATCATCGTCAACCCTATAGTATAGTCTTTTTTTTTGCAGGGTAGTTTTCTTCGTAAAAGAATTATTAAGCCCTTACGTTTTGCCTTTTTTACCGTGATAATTTGACCTTGCAGCGTAAAAAAATAACTAAGCCTTCAGCTGTAAGTACTTTGCGTTTACGTAACACAAAAGAGCTCACACAGAACTAGCAAGTTCGTATTCAGGGGCATTGTTTTCGAGCTCTGTTTTTTGTCTTGCTTGTTCCTTCCTTAGCGTCCCTCACCACGACCAGACGTCCAGTCTACAGCCACAGCAAAACAAGTAATAACCTCGTCAGATTAGACGGAGTGGACGCAACTATTCCTTCCTTTGTTCAATACGGTTTCCTACCCTGGATTCATGTCCTTGAGTAGTTTTTGCTCGAATTGTGTTGTCCTCCTCCAAGGTTGCGAAGGTGTTGGGAGCCCTTGTAGGCACTAATCATGTACTAGCTCCGACACAACCATTAGCGCGTTCTATAGAGGACTCAAATCACCTAGAGAATGCGCTAGTGCCGCGGGGGCGCAGCCCCGTCATGGCCGCCGAGTGAGGATACCTTTGTAAACACCCATATGATCCTACACAAGCACAGTGTAAATATATAAGGTTTTGGGGGAATAGAATAGGTATCATGTGGCTCATTATGAATTCAAAATCTAGTATTTATAAGTATTTCTAGTATTTATATAGATTTATATCAGCATTTTATAATTAAAATACTACGGATATAGTCTGTCGGTGCCTTGTGAACGTAGACATTGATATAAACCGCTTATTTTTGTGGCCGTAGTATTATTCCAGAGTACAACGTTACAGAGTCCAACATACTTTGGAATAATATCAATATAATGACTAAATTTATTAAATCAAAGCAAAATATTTAGTTATGTTCTATAAAATCTATTATTGGCCTAATATGGAATGTAATGCAATACTAGAGTAGCACACATCGTTTCAATTCAAGCAACAACAATAAAGCCACTCAAGCTTTGTGAAGAGTGAGACAATAAAGCAGTAGTATCCAATAACATTATGCGTTCCTAAATTACTAGAAAACGCGTAAGTCCCGCCGCGTTGTTGGATGAGCGTATATAGCGCATTGAGATGCCAATGTGTTACGCGGATTTTCTGTTGTTCTGTGAAAAAATCATTACTAAGTCGAAGATTTTTTTAATTAAATTAAATTATATAAAAAATTAACCTAATTTTTATGAAAAGAAAAAATCGTAAAATTGCAATTTGCATAAGAAATAATTATTCGATTGCGCTCAAATTTAACACGAATATATTAATTCATGAAATTAAGGTTCTGTAAAAAAATCATTACAATAGGATAAAGCATGTAGGTGTAATAAGTCAAAGAATTGTTTTAAAAAATCGAAAAAATCGTAAAATTGCGTTTTTTATGTGAAAAAATTTCCCGATTGCGCTCAAAAACGTGGCAGTTCTAAGTTCAGAGATTTCGAAGGTCTCCATAAAATTTCATTGCAATCGGAGTATCGGTTTAGCCGGAATCGTGTTAACAAACACACAAAAATACAGAAAGAAAGAAAGAAAAAAAAAAAAAAAAAAAACATTCCGGATTTTTTTCTCCAGTGTAGTGAAATGGAATCTTCGCTTCGCTCGCTACGCTCATCCAATTAGAATGAAAAATAAAAAATTACTGGACAAAACACCAATATAAAAGAACATTGGGAATAACAAGTCAACATGGTCTTGTGCTTAATTTTCTCGGAATCATGGTAGCCCATGTATTAAAATGCAATACTTAAAATTTTTAAACCTTATTCACCCACTCTTGAGGGGATTTATTGTTTTATTTTGATTACGAAAATCCCAATATAAATACTATAAACAAAAACAGGAATTATTATTATTATTATTATTTATTCAACAAATTCCAAACTTTACAAATACACATACATATATGTAACACACCATATACAGCACAGGTAAACCCAGAGCAAATAACGTGGTAGATCACATTATACACATATTAGCGGAGTACAGATATTTATTAAGGAAGCTAAAAAGAGCTAGTGAGCTCCATGGCAAAATGGCTTAGCTTGCTCTATCCAATAAAACTACAACAAACTAGGTTTACATCTAAACGAATGGTATGAAAATTCGTCTCCCTCTGGCCGGGCGCGGACTATATAACTGGGAGTGGTGATTTAATAACTTAAGAATTTGATATACATTTTTTATAATATCAAAATGCACCAATAATTCAGCAACAAATACACTACCGCGGTCTTGGTGGGCTTTTGGGAGGCATGGGTTCGATCCCCGGCCAAGGTTGGTTTTGTAAATCTGGACTTAGCCCATTTATTGTGATATAATCTAGGGCTACTGATTGTTTAAGCCAAAAATGAATTAGTCTTATCAACTAGGTATGATTTAATATATTAACATGAAGACCACTCTTTATTAAGATCTCACTGAATTACCTAAGTGAGAGGGAATGTGTTTTGTTTTCGTGATTTCTTGTAGATTCCTTACACGAAATAACGAATCAGTGCATGTGTTGACCACTTATCTTCCAATAAGTGGCTTCAGCAAATATACACTCTAGTGGCAAGTGGGTAGGTGGATTGTGGACAGATAATATTCAACGTACGACATGTGTAACTAACAAAATAACACTATGTATAGTTGGTTAACCAGTCGGCGTTGATAACGTTTTCAGTGTCTCCAATGCATTTTTTCACGGAATGAATTATTTTTTTTAAAAATTTTGATGTTAAAGACTAGTTTCCCATGTAGGTGCTGTTTTCTTTGTGTGGGGCGATAGAAAATCAAATACTTATCTCCAAATTTTTTAATTTCTTACGCGCGAGGATAGCATGTGTAATTTTATCCTCACTAAACCGGGGTTTTCCCCGTTCGCCCGCCAGAGTGGACATGAGAAGTGGAAACGCTCTATAGATCCGATTTCCCGGGCCTAACAGCCGCTCCGTAATCCAAATGGGGCGCTACCGTGAGAAAAGGGAAAAACCAAAAACTCAAAATTTTGGGGGAGGTTTCCCATTGTTCCTGGGTAATCAAATTTATGTAAATTGAGCTTCTAGAACTGCTGAATGAACTAAACTAAAACCCCGTTTTATAACCCGTATATTTTCCAACCTTAACAGGGGGACTACAGAGATTCTGCAGTGGTTGGAGACGACACTGTTTCCTTGGACCCATGTAACAGCAATTGACCATGACGGCAGATAACTCTTCTTGTTGAGACCACTGAAGCTTGTATCATAACAAATATATTAATTACATCAACAGGAATTACAAAGATTCTGCAATGGTTGGAGAAGACTCTGTTTTCTTGGACCCATGTAACAGCATTGAACCATGACGGCAGAGATGTCTTCTTGCGAGCCCAAAAGCTTGTTTCAAAACTGTATATTATCCAACATAACGGCTTTAAAAAGTTCTGAATAGTTGGAGAGACTCTGTTTTCTTGGCACATGTAACGCATTGGCCCAGACGGCAGAGATGTCTTCTTGTTGAGACCACTGAAGCTTGTTTCATAACAAGTATATTATCCAAATCAACAGGCATTACAAAGAATCTGCAATTGTTGGAAAAAGACTCGTTTTTTGGACCCCCTGAAAAGCATTGGGCCATGACGGCAGAGAACTCTTCTTGTGGAGACCACTGATGCTTGTTTCCTAACTTGTATATTATCCAACTGTACAGGCATTACAGAGATTCTGCAATGGTTGGAGACGACTCTGTTTTCTTGGACCCATGTAACAGCATTGGACCATGACGGCAGAGATGTCTTCTTATTAAGACCACTGATGCTTGTTTCATAAACAAATATATTTTACCAAACTTTACATTTTTACAGGAACAAAGATTCGCAATGGTTGGGAAGACACTTTTTTTCCCTGGACCCATGAAACAGCTTTGGGATTTTGAGGGCGAGATCTCTCTTTTGTACCACTAAACTTGTTCCATAACTTGTATGGTGTCCAAAACATGCATACAGAATCGCAATGGAAAAAAAACGCTTCTGTTTCTTGGCCCCCATGAAAACAGCATTGAACCTGACGGCAGGAACTCTTTTTGTAAAGCCCATGAAGCATTTTCCTAACTTGTATATTATCCAATTAAACAGGCATTACAGAGATTCTGCAATGGTTGGAGACGACTCTGTTTAATTGGACCCATGTATCAACATTAGATCATGACGGCAGAGAACTCTTCTTGTGGAGACCATAGAAGCTTTTTTTCCTTCTTTTATTTTTTGATTTAAAGGCTTACAGAAGATTCTGCAAGGTTGGTGACGACTGTATTCTTTGGCCCCCCTAACATCATTGGACTATGACGGCAGAGACTCTCCTGTGAGACAACTGAGGGGTTTTTTTTCATAATTTTAAATATCTAATTAGCAGGCCCTTAAAAAGATTCTGCAATGCTTGGAGACAAATCTGTTTCTTTTAAAAACTCTAACAGCATTTGGGCCATGACGGCAGAGAACTTTTCTTGTGGGGACCTTTTTTAAATTTTTTTCCCAACTTGATATTATCCAAATTAAAGGCAATTTTAAAAAGATTCCCGCTAATTGGAGACACTGTATTCTTTGGGCCATGTAAAAAGCATTTTGGGCTACTTACAAAATACCTCTCAATGACATCACTCCCGCAAGGGGAAAAAGGTAATGTCCATCATCAGACCCTACTTAACCCAAAATCCTCTCAATGACATCACTCCTGCAATGTAGTAATGTCCATCATCAGACCGCAACATAACCCCCTTTAGGGGTGATGTCATTGTATAGGATATTGTAAATAGCGTCTGATGATGGGTATTACCTCCTTGCAGGAGTGATGTCATTGTATAGGTATATTGTAAGTAGCGGTCGTGAGGATATTACCTCCCTTTCAGAGTGATGTCATTATATTGTATTTGTTAGTAGTGGTCTGATGATAAACATTACCTCCTTGCCGAGTGATGTCATTGAATTTGGGATATTGTAAAAAGCAGTCTGTGAAGGAATAACCTCCTTGAGGAGGAGTCATTGTAAAAGGGATTTTGTAGGTAGCGGTCTGAGATGGCATTCCCCCTTGCAGGGTGATGTCATTGATAGGTAAAATTTTAATAGCAGTTTATGAAATGAAGGACATGACCTCATTGCAGGAGTGATGTCATTGTATAGGTATATTGTAATACGGGCTGATGATGGGAAAAACCCCCTTGCAGGATGATGTCAGTATGGTATATTGTATGTCGGGGCTGAGAGGACATTACCTCCTTGCAGGAGTGATGTCATTGTATAGGTGTTTTGTAAGTAGCGGTCTGATGATGGATTTTACCTCCTTGTCAGGAAGGAAGTCATTGTATAGGATATTTTTTAGTAGGGTCTGATGATAAAAAATTTCCCCCCTTGCAGGGGGATGTCTTTTATAGGATATTGTTATTAGTGGTCTGATGATGGACATTACCCCCTTGCAGGAGTGATGTCATTGTATGGAAAAAATTGTAAGTAGCGGGTTGATGATGGACATTACCCCCTTGCAGGATTTAGTTTATTGTAAAGGTATATTGTAAGTAGCAGTCTGCTGCAGGACATTACCCCCTTGCAGGAGTGATGTCATTGTATAGGTATATTGTTATTAGTGGTCTGATGACGGACATTACCTCCTTGCAGGAGCAAAGGGCTCTGT